>JAVJGJ010000003.1:1469472-1530230 GCA_035590215.1 Microhierax caerulescens | reverse complement strand
TCACCACTGCTCGTGCACGGCTTCTGGCACACACCCGTGGTGCTGCCCTCCCACCTCTTTACCCTCATTGCCAGCAAGCCCTACCTGGCAGCCCCAGGATGGTGAAGTACCCACGGCATTCAGTGAAGCCAGAGCTTTCCCGGACACATGTGCGCCAGAGGCCTTGGTAGTTGAACACCGCCGTCACCGGGTTGTTGTACAGGTCTTGGGTGCTCCACTGGTCCATGCATGTTGACGCAATGATGCCTCCTATTCCTAAAGCAGACACCACGAAGCCCATGGACTGGCATATTGTCACAGACATGGTGCCAAGCGCCCAGTAGGCAGGTCCTTGGCGTGCACAAGTCTCCACAAGCTGGATCTGGGGCAGGCAGCCAGGGCAGAAGGGACTTTTAGCTGGAGTCACAGCCTACGTCACGGATGGGAGTCAGGAGAGGTCTGGTCTGCACCATACAAACCTACGCTTTCCCTTTGTCCGTTTCGGTGAGATAATTTTCCTCGCTCGGTACCAAGAGCCATTTGTTACGCACAGTGTGAACACCTCACTCTCTGTTTACCTTCTCCCTCCAGGCAGAGGTGCAGCCGGCACGGGGCAGACAGGGACAAGCGGGTCCCTCTGAAGCAGCCAAGGGAGAGCTTCTACAGAAGAGACAGTGTGCTCCAAGAGACCAAGTGCAGAGATGTTTAAATTGGATGAAACAGACAAAAATTATGGAGAGCCTAATCCTTTCCTGGCAGGGATGATACTTTTGAGTAAAGTGGAGAGACTTTTATTAACATGATGTGTGCTCAACGAAAATATTTAAGCAAAGGATAGTGTAGAAAGATAACAGCCTATAGCATAAGACAGCTCACCAAGGTTAGGATAGACCTTGCTGCTTGGTGAGGTCAGGCTGGGAGCCCACAGGAAAGGTGGCATTGCTGAGGAGTGAGTGGTGTGGACCTGCAGTTTGCTGTAGGAGGACCAAGTCTGGCAGGCAGACCAAGGAAAAGAATAAATAGGAGCAAAGGTATATCCTCGTTTGCTATTGATTTATCCTCCTCATCCAAATATGACTTCAGGCTTGTTCGGATGGACAAAGAATGAGGGCAAGGCAGACATGTTGCTATGTATGACTGTAAGACAAGACCACCTAAGAGATCTGGCCTTATCGCAGAAGATCACTTTATAGGTAATGTCTTCTTTGCCCCTTCTGCTACATCCCTCACCCCTTCCTTCGTAGCCCAGTCTTCCACAGGTGCCAACCTGTTTGCAGTTGGAGAGTTAAAGGAGGATGTTGCTGGAGAGCTGCTCTCCATGGGAGGGAAGAGATGATGAGCCCTGTTTTGGCAGCACCAGACTCACACATGGCATATGAAGGGTCAAGGAAGGGATCTTCAGAAGAAGTGGAGCCCAGTGGGGTAACACTTAGGTGGTGGAAGTGGAAGGTCATGAGGGAGCATGAAGAAGTGGACCACTATCATCTGGCTACATTCAGCCTTGCTCAAGGACCAGTGGGTCTCTCCCAGATGCTTGGTCTTGTGTGTGGACAGATTTCCCTGTAAAGCTGCTCCTGAAGAATATCCAACTTATGAGAACATATGGTTGGCTCCTAGAGATTATTTGGCTTCTGCATCGTTCTTAGAGAACTGAGCAAGCTGGAAGGGACTTTTGAAAGTCATCCAAGTCCATTCCCACACCCAAAGCAGAGCAACTCTACTTCTCAAACCTCTGACCTGCCATCAGGAGCATCCGTGAGAGATATGTCACTCTCACTCAAGAAAATTTATCCCAGAGTCTCAAAAAAAATTCTGAATATTTAATGCTTAATACTGAAGTTTGTTACACAGCATTCATGAAAAGTAGTGCCCAAAAGTAAACACCGAACAGGGAAAAGATAACTCCATCTGTTTCACCAACAGTCCTCTGGTTTAAACATAATGTTACCCCATTTTCCTTGTTTCCCCGAAAATAACAGTACTGGTGATTTGCGCACACTGTCATGATTCATTCTCTCTCCCAGGTCCTTTTTTTGGACATAGTGATACCCAGTGACAGACCTCACCTGCTGCATGCCATGGTTGTAATTACTTTGGTATCAGTCAACATAGCTTAATCACAGAAAGCTTTCCTGGTATCACATAACTAAATACAGAGCCTGAGACTAGAGCGCAAATACACTCCCTGCGTTTGTCACAACTGGGATCACCTGGTGACGGGAAAGACTCATGGCAGTCAGGGATTGTTTTCAATCAATTAACTAAAAAGATAAATTTGCCTCTCATTCAATCAACCTGGGAGGCCTGAAAAATATATCTCCACTTGGTCCACCTCGATCCCTGGGTGGGACGTGCTGTATACGTGCAAAGGGACAGATCTCGTCCAAATTATCATTCCACTTATTCCAAAGACTGTGCCAACTTACAGCAGCTAGAAGAGGAGGGTCCTGGTGCATGAGTAGTAGTATTCTCAAACAGAAATTTCACACCTGTAACCAAAAGGACAGTTTTATTGACTGACAGTGTTTCACAGTGAAAATAATCCAGGACTGAACCACCTAAACTTACCAACCACTTCAGCCACCTAAACTTACCAACTTGACGTTGAGAGTACCACTTGTTTCCTTTGTTCAAAATTCACCAGCACCTTTAACAACCATTTCTCATGTTGAAGTGCCACCCACAACTCTCACCCAGGTCACCTGGGAGGATCAACTACCATCCTGGGCTCTTGCCTTTGCTGTTTCCCCTCCTCTGCCGACCTTTCACAGCGCCTCTTATCTGAGCAATTCCTCCTTGATTTCCCAGCACTGAAATAAAATGCATCCTGCCCTACTCAGGTTTTCTGTAAAAGCTTATTCCTAGAACATGGCTTTCCCCACGCCACAAGCTGGTCCACCCTCCAGTGAGCAGCTTCAGAATAAGGTTTGGTAGGAAATGCAGATGCTTTTAATTAGCAGGATTTGTTCATTGTAAGGGAGAAGACTGAAACAACCAAAAGAAAAAAGAAAAAAAAAAAAAAAAAGAGGGTGAAGGGTGACTTTTCTTCATTTTTTGTTACTTAATACGTTAAATAGAAAAATTAGCTCACCTCAATCTCTTTCCTAGGTCTGTTAAATTTCTGTTATAAAACCAACAATATCTTCTTTTTATTTCTAAAAACTGAAAGAATGCCAGTGTAACTCCCTTCTGAATAGCTACCACCTCTGGCATGAAAAAAACAGCGGGAGATGAAAGTATCTCCATAGGGTCAAAGATCTCACAGCATCTCCTTTCAGGATAAAAAGAACTGCACCGGAGCTGACCTCTACAGAAGCATAGTTATAAACATATTTTTGATGCTACAAATAAGATTAAAGCATGAAGATGTGCCTGTGAATGTTCATGTGATTGGTGTGCATCCCAAATCTCATCAACAGTTTGATGCTTTTCCCCACCCTGCACCTCCAATAGGCCAGGCGGTCCTCAGAGGGGAGAAGTGGTGTGGCTGGAAGGCAACACTCATCCCAGGACACCCCACTGTCATGCTCATTCCCTGGCTGTCCAACGCACATGTATCTTCCAAACTATAGCAGCTTAGGAAGAAGGATAAGAAACGCTGAAGTTGATGGAGATGTTAAAATGGGCAGATGACCTGGAGTTTGCCTTTGTGCTGTGGGAGGTGTCACGTGAAGAGACGTGTACAGGGAGTGCCAAATTCCTACCTTTTTCCAGGACGGACCCTGGGAGAGACAGCCTCACGCAGGGTGATGCCCAGGGCACAGCCTGACTCTGCTTCTTCCTCCTGTTTCCTTCCAGCCTGAGCCAGAACCAGGGAAAACCTTCCTCATGCTGGAGGAGAATAACCTGCAAAAGCTGCTTGCAACAGCAGGGTTTTCAGCAAATGGTGGTGGCAGCGGGTCTGACTTTTTCTGTGAAATGGCCTCAAAATAGCAATGAAAAAAAGATAAACTATAAAAATAAACAAATAATGAAGGACATAAATATTGTATTCTTACATTCGTATAGTGCAATATATCAATAACATAAACCCCAATAAATCATACGTAACTTAGAAATAAAAACTTCTGTGAGGAGGCCAATTTTAAACTAAACAGGACAGAAGGATGAAGCAGAGAACCTGGACCTGCCGTTTCACTTGCGCTGGGCCTAAAATGACAGCTTTTTCTGGTAAAGACTGAACAGCACAGCCTTCTCTCAGTTACCTGCCACCAAACAGAAGGCAAAGCCTTCCCTGAGTGTTTTTCTATGGTCTCATCAGGGATGGTGCCACCAGCTGCTCCTGTTAGCCCAAGCCTCACCAGCTGTGCCCACCAGCTGTGCCCACCACCCAGCGAGGAGCCCGTGACTGCTAAAGTAAAAAATACCTGTTAGAGTTTGCAGCATTCTTTGGGACTCTGGTGATTTACACTGGCTTTAGTCATTGAGAGAGCCTCAGCCCCTTCCCAGCGACGATGGCCACCCTCCACCTCACACCTCCTCACCACCTTCACCGCCCTGTTGAACCTCCTTCCTCCAGCGCAGTGGAGGTTTCTCCTGAATACGGGATTTGTCCCTGCCAAGGAGAATGCCTTGACTGCGTAATTATTTTATTCATAAGCTGGCCGTAATTTCAAAGACATCTGGGTGACCTATCTAAAGCTAAGTGAATCCCTCACCCCGGAGGAGACCGGCTCTCCCTGATCCCCCCGGGGAGCTGGGGCTGGGTGGTGGGGGAGCTGCCGGGGGGCTTCTGGGCAGCCGGACAATGAGAAACACATTGACAGAGTGTTCACATTATTGGCTGATAGGTCTGCATCAGTCACTCATTCACAAGCACAAGGTCTAAATTGCAGAACCAATTAACGGCACTAATAGCCCTTGCCTGAATTAATCTTTGAGACAAAAGAGGAGAGAAGTGGAAGAGCTATTAGCAAATCAAGCTGTACCATCCCTGCTTTATTGCAGGAATCTAAGTGTCTGTATTTGGCTATTATGAACTGACTGCAATTACAGCCCTCATTTAAAATGATTAAGTGGTTATAATTATTTTTCAATTAAAACTTAGATCTTCCATTTATACAACATTGCAGGCTTCAATTAAAGTCCTTTTTCCTCCTTTTTTTTTTTTTTTTTTTAAGAAAAAAAAGTACCACCGTGCCAAAAGAATCTTGCATCTTTTCTACCCATTCGGAGCCAAATAAGATGCTAATAAGGGGGTTGTTTGCATCCCTCCTGCCCGGCCCCTCTGGACTCCCGCGGGGTGAGGGAGGCACAGCCCTGGCGGTACCTGCCAGGGGTCAGCCACAAGGAGCCTGGAAAGTGGTCGGCCCCGGATGCTTCGCTGAAATAAGGTACCCCCGGGCGAAACGGTGGTCAGCCGTGTTCAGGGCTAGGCTAAGGGTGATTTCGGGGAGCTGGGGGGGGGACGGACACTCAGTTTGTCTGGGATTTTTGCCAAGAGTGAACACGCTGGAAAAATGCAGAACTGGAGTGTGGCAGCAGATGAGCTCAGGAGAGGCTCTTCCAGGTCTGGCTTTAAAAACTGATCTGGGGAAAGAGAAGCCAAGATTGTCATATGAAAATTTAGTAAAATGAAAACTTTTTCTGATTTTCATTTCAAAATTACTTTTCTGTTTCTAGCTGGATTTACAAAGACATAGAAAGATTTAAAAGAGGAAAGTAAAGGGAAATAAAAGAATAGAAAAAGGAGGTTCAGAAGAAATATGTTGGTCCACCCAAACTGTATTTTCCTATGATTTGTCTTTTTTAGCCACATGTCCAAAAAGTTTATTTAGGCTTTTCACTATCTGTATGAGGTTGGAGCCCTCTGATGTTGTTACTTGCCCATGACTTCTATTGCCAAGTTTGACTCAGGGGTGTTAATCATCAGGTGAGAAAGACAGCCAGGCCACACCAAGAAGTCACTCCTTCCATCAGTGGGTGGCCTATAACACGGAATGGCATGGTAAGCTTTGTCCCAGAAATGCTGGGCACACCGGGAAACTTTATACAGAATATGTTTTGCAATTAGCCAGGGAGGGATGGGTGTAGGGGGTGACTCAGAGCAGCAGGATAAGAAAGCGTTTGGAGCCCAGGAGGGCACAGGCAGCAGAGCTGCGCTGAATGATGCTGGTTTTCCCAACGGGTCGGAGCAGCAGCCACGGCCTCATGGTGTCAGGGTCTTTGAATAGCAACAAGGAGCACCTTCCCTCCAGAAGCTTATTAACTCAACCATGACACTCCTTTGTACATGTCACAGGCCCAAGCAAGCTGAGCTTATCAGGAAGGGTGAACTTCACACAGCCACTCAGCTACTATGCTCCTGCCCGTCTCCTGGAGGAGGAAACATACGGGCAGGAGAGCTTCTGTCCACCAAAAAGAGTTCAGGAGAACTCACTGACTGCTGGTGTTTTCCCTGTTTTGTGATAAGGAAATACCCTGAAGGAGCAGCAACACAAGAGGTAGTGTGTGAAGATGTAGGTGAACTGCCTGTTCCCACTCAACCTTAACTAACCTCTGCAGCCTTCCCTCTTTCTGCCATTGACATTTCACTCTTAAAACCAACCCACACTAAAGTGTCCCCAGAAAAGGTTATTGCCAAAGGCAGTGGAAGGACCAGACCAGTGCATTGGAGCCAGATGGGTCTAGAGGACAAGGGGATGATGCTACCCCCTGTCACAGGGGTGGTGGCACCCTGGGTTGGCAGCTAAGGCTTTTGCCAATACATTGACTCTGATTTATTGGTGTTCGGGAACAGCTTGTTTAAATCAAGCCCCTGGGGGGAGATATCCCAGTGATCCGCGTGGGACCCCAGGCAGAGACTTCTGCAAGCAAGGAAGAAGAAGCAACAGGCTGCAGGTACAGGATCTTGTCTCACTGACCTGACACAAGCTAAGCCTATGTGTCATCGACTGTGCCATCAAATACATTCCTGAGCGGTACGTATCCTCCTGGATCAGCGCTTTGCGAGGAAGAATCTGAGTACTGCCCAGACTAATGGATGCATTTAGCTTTGATGTGGTGGCTTTGAGTGACAACAGAGACTTGTGCCGTGGCGCAGTGTAAACCAAACAGCACAGGTATTCTGGACGAAGCAGGTGGGAGTGGTCCCCAGGGACGAGCTCCTACGAGCACACAGTGCCTTTTCATAATGTACTTGTCCATAAATCGATGCTTTTGCTGACAGCCAGCCTAGGTTTCCTTTCTTTTCCAGGTTTCGATCGATAGGCCTTCTTTTCTCACCTTAAATAATTTCTTGATCACTTTGTGCTGTTTCCACTCATGCATTTGTATACAAATATCATGTGTGCCACTTTTGTTATCTTCCTTCTAGGTGGCACGGGAGTTATCCGTTCATCTCACTATATGAATCATAACCCCCGATCTTGTATTGTATTTGTTGCATGACTCCAGCCCCCTCCACTGTATCAAGGTTTTTTATTATTTTTATGGCTCACTACGAACCCTTCCTCTTGTGCTGATACAACACTGAGGCTGCATATTTAAGACTTAAAAGCCAAGAAAAGCAGTACTGTTGAAAGTAGAATAAAACTGCAGTATCTTGTATGCATGTTGTGACACACTCAGCCCCTACTGTCTTCAGTTAAGGAGTTCTCACCCGAAAGGGCATGTGTTTGATGTGCACAAGGACTCGAGAGGTGATGACATGCTGCTGCTCAAACATTTCAAAGCAATATGATCTACTGAATCCTGCTACCTTCCTGTATTTCTATACTGGAAGAAATCCATGGAAAAGTTTCCTGCTTGTGAGCGGTAGACAGAAGGAACTTACATAATATAGAAATTAATGTTTACATATGTGATGTGCAGTGGTAAACTCCATTTACCTGCCCAACCAGAACACCTTTGAACACTGTTTTGGGCCACAGAGCAATGAATTTCTCAGCTTCTACATATATAGGAAGTAGTTAATGATCTCTCAGTAACTGGCTCTGGAAGTTGATGTTGCACGTTGACTGAGCGAGCACCAGATTGCACAGAGGTGGCAGGGAGGCTGGGGCGGGCACGGCCAAGTTGCCATATCCAAGGCACGAACTGAGATAACACCGAACTTTATGACAAGGATGATGCTCCCATTGGGTGGCTCATGTAAAAAATGACTCTCTCCACCGCTGACAGAAGGCACAATTTAATGTTTTGTGGTACCAGGGAACAGTCAGGGTTGGAAGGGACCTCTGGCGATCAGCCAGTCCAACCCCCCAGGCAAAGCAGGTTCTCCTAGAGCAGGCTGCACAGTCATGTCCAGGTGGGTTTCGAATGTCTCCAGAGAAGACTCCACAACCCCCCCAGGCAGCCTGTTCCAGTATAGCAGTTCTCACCAGTATACCCTGGTGCTCTGCTTTGCCAAAAGCATAATGTCTTTCAACATGTTGATCACCACCATGCGAAAATCTCCACTTCACCCCACCAGTCATCTGTGCATCTCAGACGCAAATCCCCATCTTAAGCCTTCTTGGCAAATGCTCTCTGTCCTCAGATCTCCCCTTGCAGCATGGATGCCCACCGAAGCAGGAAGTCTGGAGGGGTGGAGAGGTTACCTGGGAGGTGACCCAAGGTAACTGGGGGAAAACCACAGTGAACACAACCACACCGCAGCTCCTCTCACCTACCTGCAAGAGCCCCAACATGGATCAGTGTTCCCCCTTAGCCAAACACGTTGCCTCTGTGTGCTCCCACATCACATGGCAGGGGAGCAGGTATGACCCCTGCCACCCCATCCCACCCACCGGGACGCTGCAGCCACAGCCAAGTCATGTGGACCCAGGTCCAAGCAGGTGGCTTACTGTGCCAACTACATCATTCTTACACACAGGAAAACCTTATTAAACCTACTCCACCGGCAGCAATTAATTTTTGGGGGAGGGAGGAGTGTGATTTTTAACATCTAAAGCCCAAACAGATGGTGAATTCCTGTTTCAGGTTTTGTGGCCAGAATCTAAAGACTCAGACGCATCTGTCACAAACACCATTTCAAGTCTTTCTTCTCCAAGCCTTTGTTTTCTTCTCATTGCTTTGACACCAAATTTCCCTCTGGAAATTCAGGAATTGTGCTTGCAAATAATACAGCCCTAGCTTTCTCAAGACCTAAAGCCTGGCGTTGAAGAGAACAATTGTGTCTGTCTCTGGTTTCTTTGGAAAGACAAAATTTACTTTGGCAGTGCTCTTCTGCATTGGTGGGCAGAAAGCGTCTAGGACACTCAAGTAAATCATCCTCTTGTAAATGTTTTTCTTGTATTTGTTTCTTTACTTCCAAGAAAACCTGTGTGGACCAGACTGGAAGACTTGTCAAGGTGCCTTTCAGCCTGTCTTATAGTGCTCTGAGTAGAGCAAAAGAAACCAAGGAGGGGTTTTCACAAGTCTCTGATTTTAGGATGAATGAAAGAGGAATAAGGACAGATGTCTCTGCAAGGCTCCAGCAAAGTCCACTGGGGCAAGGGACAAGGAATAAACTCTTCCACAATCCTCTGCACAGCTGTTAAGGGTCAGGATTTATTTTCCCCCTCTAGGGCAGCTTTCTGCACAGCCCAGGAATCCCAGCGGTGTGGTCATGCTGGTGGCCAGCACCAGCACTGTGAGGGAGACCTTGCAAAGAAGGAAAAGAAGTCTCCAGCCCATGAAGGGATGTGCCTGTAGATCCTTCACATTGTATATTTGTATTTTAAATTAATCATTAATTAATTCTTTGATTCAAAAGCATTCAAACATTGACATTACATATAGCTAGACAAGAAAGTCCCAAAGTGCACTTTCACTCTAGAAAAAGACACTTTTTCTCTGCTTGCCTTTGTCATGTCCGTATCCTTTGCTGCTGTTTCTCGTTCTTTCAAGGAAAGCAGATATTCCCTTTTTTGGTAATAAAAGGCTCAGTTTTCTCATTAAAACACCCTTCAACTCATGTTTTTAGGTGAACTTTGTTGGAAAAGTGATCAAAGTGGAGTTGGCACACAATTCTAGTGTGCAGAGTACAGATGTTTCTGTGCAATGCCACTAACATGAGGGCGTATGAACCCCCATTCCGGAGCCATAGCATGTCTAACGCATACACTGGGTTGATTTTCCAGGAAAATAGGCAGGAGTGCCAAATCATTGCATTTATATTGGCCAAACCTCCCTTCTTAGGTGGGAATTCCAAGCTCCGTGCAGAGCACCAGCTTGCTCTCTTCCAAGTTACCTTTCTCCCATCTCCTCCTCTTCGTTGGGCAAACCAGGGTAGAACTCCAGATTCCCCCTGGCTTTTCCTGTTCTTAAGTGTAGCTTCTTTTCCCCCCTTGTTCTCTTTTTCATCTACATTACTTTCTTACTTTGCCCCTCTGATGTGGTAAGTAGTGAAGCTGTTAAAAATAATCTCATACAAAACAACAACAGTTTCACATGCATAGATTATTCTGAAGAAAAAAGAGCTTATAAATATTTTCACTGGCAATAGCAAGAATGTTCCCAGGGCTCCTTGATTTAAAAGCAACAGACAAATATTTGGCTAATTAATTTCTACATGAGGCACAGGCTGCAAGAGGAGATCCTGCACATCCTGAGCATGTGGCATGTACCAGAGCCTCTCACCTTGTCCTTGCATCACCCAGAGCACCCTGACCCCCCATACAGGGTGCCTGGCTGGTAATTTCTTTAAGTGTGTTGATGGGCCTGTTGATCTGAATACAAGAACTCTCTGAGCTGTGACCCAAATACACAAAGATTTATAATTACTGTGTCTTGTTGGGAGTTGTGTGATATCTGAAGTTTTCATGATTCTGCTATTGCAGGAGTGATGGGAACACACCTACCCAACCTGGAAAAATGGATTTTTTATGGTGAAGAAGAGTGCGTGGCTTAACTCTGCAGATCTATACCCGGCGTACGCTTTCTCAACAAGATATTTTTGCAAAAATGCCAGACTGGCAGAGAGAAAGTATCAAGTGTTTGCACGCACATGGCAGGGAGATGCCAGCATCAGTGCTGAGAGGAGCAGCCCCAGCACATGGTGCCATGGGTGCAGGCAGCTGCCCAGGGGACATGAAGGACATCTGCCTCCACCTTCCTCAGACCAGAAATCTCTCAGGTGCCGGGCTCGGGGAACGAACGTGGGCCATGGCCACAGGATGGCAGCAGAAACTCGTCGATCCTGTGCTGGCCTGACTTCTCACCCTGTAGTGATGGACTTCCCCTATTCCAGGCAGTAAATTGAATCATTTTATTGTCTGGAGGAATTTTCTGCAGTTTTTCATCCAGAGACCTGCTTTGGTGTTTCAAGGAGATGGTACAAAGATAAAGGACGACAGCACCCATGCATGTGCCCTGTGCCCCAAAGCACCTGGGTTTCCCCCAGCAAGACACGGCACCCCTGCCAGGCACGGTGCAAAGGGCTGGTGGGTGAATTGGTGGGAGAACTCTGCTACTTCATCTTTTGCAGAATCACTGAACATAGACTTTTTTTAAAAAAAAAATATATAAAGGCCGTTTGTCCACTTTCATCCCCCTCCTCGCTGCTCACTCCCTCCAGGACACTGGTTAGCCAACCTTTACATACTTAGGATTTTCAGTCTTTCCAGCCCATTTCAGGTGCGTTGTTGCTCTTCTTCATCTTCCCTCCTTTTTATTGACTTGTCAGGCTCTGCTGTCGATAGTGGCCGGGTGGCTGTACAGCCCTGAACGCACAGGCGGGCACCTGCAAACCTGCTCAGGGCACTGGAAAAGACAAACACCCCCCCGCTCCCCCTGCCTGTGCATCGTCTGTCACCCTCGACTCTCCACTCCAAGGCAGGGACCAGCTTTCGGCCACAGTGCTCTGACCTGCCTTTCCTCCTTCCCATGTGCTTCACCGCCCAAGAACGGCTGGGTCTGAGCAGTGAGCGGAGGGAATTTGCAAACTTGAGATCAGTGCTACTGCCTCTGCCCTGAGCTTTCTACCTGTTTGTCATAATGTGGCTCCGGGTTTTCCTTTAAAAAGGTAAATATTAGATGCTTATACTTATATAAGTATATATACTTATATAAGTAGGTAACATAGGTAACTCCAGGGTATTTTTTTTTTCATTTTCCATGTTTTGGTGAGCCTGATGGTCTGCCAGACATAAATTATCCATACAGATTTCCCACGATCAGCCCCTAGACTAATACCGAGCCAGAGAGCTGGTTTGTTGATTGTTTTTCTAGTTTGAATGCTTTGCAGTATTGGCAAAGGCAAGCTGTGTGCTTTTCCTGAAGCCAGATTTGGACTTTTTGGTTAGAGACCTTCGTCAGCCCCACTGGGGTCTCTGACACTTTACCTGAATGCACAAGGAGGCAACACTCTGTATCCAGCCCTGCTCTTCTTCAAGACATCTGCTTTTAAACCCGGCCACCTCCCTCCAGCTCTGAGCATCCACGTCTCCAGGTCACACTCACAGAGCTTTGCAGAACTGCACAGAAAACAGCCTGGGAAAAGAGGCCAGTGCAAAGATTTTTCTTTTTCCCCAGAGAGGCTCCAGGCAAAATTCATATTTTGCATCCAGAGCTGATAATACTCCCAGCCTAACTTTTCTCATGGTATTTCAATGCCTACAGGTGCAGAGGCTGGAAAAGGAGATGACATTCAATACTAAATAAGTTATTTGGGCATTTTTCCCCTCTCGGTGAAGGACTGCTGCTTCCTCTCCTCCTGGATGAATCGTCCCCCTTTGAACTGTTTTTCCATCTCCTTTTCCTGTTCAAGTCGCCAACTTACATAAAGTCCTTCATTTTAATAGTTTGCTGCAGGTTTTGTAGAGACCAAGGAAACTCTTGGACCAGGGAAGCCTGAAGCAGACTACCATTTTCTCCAGACCATACGAACAGTGCCATGCCGCAGAGACACTGTGCCTGTGTGACACCCTTGTCCCAGACTTCAGGGTCGGGGGCCACAAATGAGGCTGGAAAAGGGATATAGGAGCAAGAGCTGGTGTCTGGTCAGGTAGGGTGGCCAGATAAAGGTACATTCTTCCACACTGACCACCCTAAACCATCTTACTCAGTGTGTTGAGTAGCTGTAGAGCTGGAGGAACGATGACCAAAGTAACTGGGATGCAATAGTGCTCCCTGTCACCTTTGGGGAGCAGAAATGCCTCAATATATGACAACTGGGGGAAAGAATGAGCCCACAGCAGCCACCCCCCTCTGCTGCTACAGCTCCCACCCAGGGGTCTGTAACAGCCCTTGCCAAGGGCGTGAAAGGCAGCCAGTGGATCCAAACCTGCCCAGACTCACTGCTGATGCAAGTCAACACCTACCAGCTGCCAGAGACAACTCCACACCACTGTGAGCTGGGTTTTTTTCAAGTCCCCATTAAGAAAGCCTATCCACATCCAAATGTAGTTTAGGTCTGTTTCTATTGAACAGGAGTCCATATCTCCCTCTAACCAACATTATCGTCAGCAGAAAGACCTGAGACTGAAAGGACGTAGAGATTCAGCAAACCATGTCACTGAAAAAAGTGGTCCTGTTGTGATCCCTTTGATTTGGCTCTAAGAAATCCCATCAAAAGATGGGCTAAAATGCTGGCTCATAGAAAAATAGAAGTCATTTAATCCAGACTGTGGGTATATTTCCCCCTTCGATACAGTATCTAGGGAGTCTGTAACTTAATTGTTGTATTTTTTAGATGAATATGATACGTTACCAATATTTTTGCCACTGGTGGGTACTTTGAGCTTCTTTCACTTGCAGGATACAAAACCAAGCAACATCATATCACTACACAGTTACCAAGGTAACTGGAGAGAAAGATACAACCAGCTGGGGTTGCACACTTTGTGATCTCCCTTCATTAGCTCATTTTTTTACATCAGCTTGCTTTTCTAGCTCCATTTCCCCCTTTGCCTTGAAACCACACAAGAGCTGCAAATCCGCTAAGTCTCTTATGAGAAAGGTGATACTGCCCAGCAGCTATTTTGTGAGAGGCAGAAAAACTGTTTGCGAGGCACTTGCCACTGTGGTTTCATTCTGGAAGACATTTGTTCACTTCAAAAGGGGAATGATGGGGTGGGGTGGGGTGGGGGGTGTACGTGTTGTCATGAGGAAGGAATTGACAATGTAGTTGTTGTCCCTTTACCTTGGTGGCCCTAAATGTCAGCTCTCACACTCAGAAGACTTCCATGTCCAGGGGCTGCGCCACATCCACCCTCTTCCCATGCCTGGCATTAATCCATTCTTGGGCTTGTGCACTGGGGTGAAGCAAGAGCAGTGGGGAAATGGTCCAGCTGTGATTTGCAAGACATCAGATAGGATTAACTCCTTAAGGATCACGGCATGAGCAGCTCCCACAGAGACCTGTCACAGCATTAAAAAGGGTGGGTGCTAATATCAGTGCCAGAGGAAAAAAATCAAACTACTGGGAATAGACCCAGTATTCAGAAGAACACAGCATAAGGGTGCAGTGAATGCAACTGCTTCCTAAATGCAGCACTCAGGTGATCGTAATGCAACATAAATAAAATGCATCCAGCAACATACAGCTAGAGGCTCAAGGGCTTCTAACAACTTGGAAACAAGGTTCTCCACTATGTTTTTTTTAATGCATTTGCATGGCAAAGTGTTGAGAAAAGTTGATTTGTGATAAAATCTTTTCTGATGTCCAATATAAACCCAAAACTCAAGCCAGGCACTGCTTTGGGAAGTTACAGCACTAGGATGGATAGCTGTGCCAATGCAGACCAAAGAGCGATACGCTGCTGCAGAGACACAGATACAAGGCATCCAGAGATACAGACCCTGGTTTAGTCCCTCCCCACTGTAAGAGAGAGGAGGGTGAGAGAAGGCAGGAGATGGTGCAGGGTGCTGTAACCTGTATAGCACTCAAGGCCTCTCCCACATGCAGTTTTGATGTTTCCCTTCCACTTGCAGTGCTGTAGCTGCTCACCTACATGCTTAAAGGCTGCTGTAGCAATGTCTTTACCCTGGCAGCCCAAGTGCTCTTATCCTTAGAGCTTTATACTGGTGGATATGGAAACACTGTGTGTATTATTACTTTGGGGATCTTGTAGAAAGCAGTTGTCACTGACTTGTGAATCCCCCTTACCTCCCCTGTCTCACTGCCCTTTCCCTTGTTGCCTTTAGTTTATAACCTCAGGGTTATATACTATACACTATATACTCAGGTACATAGTGTAGCAGGTAACAGTAATTCACACTGGGGTAGACGCTACCCAATACTGTACATGCACAAAGCTCGGTAACCAGTGTGTCCCACCTGCACCCCATCGTGCGTACAGCAATCAGCACCAAAAGCAGAAGTGAGAACAGCCCACAGAGTTTGAGCAGGTCTTGATGAGAACCCACCTACTTACTGCAAGGGAGGTCACCAGGCAGAGGTGGTGCACTGGGCAGCCCAGAGCGGGATGCTTGCCTGGTGCACTGGGCAGCCCAGAGCGGGATGCTTGCCTGGTGCACTGGGCAGCCCAGAGCGGGATGCTTGCCTGGTGCACTGGGCAGCCCAGAGTGGGATACTTGCCTGGTGCACTGGGGAGCCCAGAGGAGGATGCTTGCCTGGGGACTCCCAGCTGGCAGCTGAACTACCACCCAAGTGCGCACAGATGGAAGACCACCAACTCAACCTTTGTCATCTGCTGCAGTCGAAGGACTGTGGTCCTGGGGCTTAATCCCCCCTCCTTATCAATGTCAGTTCCACTTCAGCCATCTCTGTGGTGTCAGTAATAAGCTAGGCAGTTATTTCAGAGGTCTTGCTTACACAGAGTCATGCTTGCAGTGGGTTGCAGCAGGTACTGACTCAAAGCTTCCCTTGCTTGGCTCCATGTCCCCACCAGACATGCACTAAATGCAAAACTCAATACAGAAAATAGCCAGCCACAGAAAAACCAAGCCCAAACTATTTTGCTGTTCCCTATCCCTTGTCCTGCATTTTACGATCTTTTTCCAGTCTCAAAGACAAGATACACTGATAAACATGAGCAGAGCAGTTTGAGCCATGAAGAATATAGATCTTGGGTATTAGAATAACACTTGCTCACACCTCTCCTTTACACTAAGCAGTTTCCGCATCTAGCACCTCATCGTGCCCTGTGTGTGGTGCAGCTTGTTAACCTTTCAGTGTTTGGCTCATTTCAAAGACACAAGGCAGATCAAGCTTTGCACTGCCTTCGCAGCTACACGCTGAGGGATGCAAGTGCCCAGGAAGGACATGCCAGCCAAGCATGTGGGAACACATCCCACTGAAAGAAGGGACCCAAGAGGGACTATATTTCTGAAATAAGGGGTTGGGCTTGTACCAGTAGCATCTCCTGGTGGTGACAGCAAAGTGTTTGCTGATCTCTTTTGTAGCTTCAGTGTGGGTTTGGTTGCCCATACCCTGATGGCTCATTTTCAGCAAGGTTGGGCTGGGCTGGGGGCAGGCAATAGGAACAGCTACCAGCTCTGTGTCTTCCCCACACACTGCTATGTCTAAAACACATGCCCAGGGGACAAATTTAACATAGGGACTATCTGTTGTACATCCCTCTAGGAGAGACCTGAGGCACACTAGATGTGCTATGGGAAACGGTATGGAAAAGCTGGGAATGGGACAGTTCTCCTATTACACCCTGTGCTTGTTATTGCCCTAAAAAAAAAAAAAAAAAAAAAAAAGCTGCTGAGCCTCACATCTTGTATTTCAGAGCATATTGGCCTATCCCACTGCCTACTGGGAATATACATTCTGGCCTGGTTTCTAACACTTTTTAAATTATTATTTATTTAGTAATACTGCTTGTCTCCTAAGATGTGCATTCCTGCTTCTCTTTCCATCTGCTCCCTTTGAGAATGAAAGCAAGGACAGGTCACTTGCCTTTTTATACGAGCATCTCTCTAAACGTCTCCAAGAGAGAGAGAGAGAAAAGGAAACCAAAAACACAAAACAAAATCAGAGAACATTTTTAATTGGAAGTGTTTTGTTTTCACCAGGATTTTAACTTTGGAGAGCGCCTCACAAATACTCTCTCAGGGTCCACTGCTGAACGGCTTTATTCCGCCGCAGGCAGGCTTTCATGGTGCAACACAATAGCTTTTGTTTCAGAAGTATAGGGCAATGAGGACCTTGAATGCCAGAGGTCTGTATTATATCCATAACTGTAGATTTGGGTGGTGGAACGGAGGTTGGGGGAAGGTGAGAATGAAAAATTTCTCCATTGTATAGATGGAGTCCTTCCAGCAAACACTGGCACAATAGGAAGCACATTCTTAAGAGCTGAAGCAGACTCTGGATAAAGACTCACTCATTTTGTACATAATGGTCCCTGTGCTTTAACCTTGTACAGCTGCTATGACACCTGCTTTTCAAAGCCATTGTCAAAGAACAAGCAGAGCTTTGTCTGCTGTATACATTCTGCGCCACACATGTTAACATTTCTCTTTTTGTATTTACTTTTGTTTCCCCCACCTTCTCCCTCCCTCTTTTTTTTTTCTTTTTCTTTTTTAAACATAACAGTTATGAATGAATGGCTGAAAACTAATTTCAGCCTTGATTCCAGCAACGTGTCCAGTCTGAAAGTCTGAATGCATTGTAATGCAGAATAAAGGGCAGATATTAGACTGGGGAGTACTATTTTCCTTTTCTGTCAGACTATCAGTCTACTGTATCTTTGCTTCCTCCTCTTCCCCCCACCATTTCCCTTCCTTTCCACCTCTCTCGTTTGAAAGCATGGGCAGAACCCATCAGCTCGTCTCCTCTCCAGCAGAAGCAGCTGGAGGACTCTGTGGCACTGGCTTCTCACCACTGTGACTCACCAGGACGCATCTGACCAGGTCACCAGTGCTCATGATGAGATGGGAAAGGTTTAGGGCACCACAGTCCTCAAGTGGCCTTTTCTTGAAGGGATCCAGCCAAAGGCAAGAACAAAGAAAGCCTGCAGCACACGGGTTCTCCCTCATCTTCCTCTCACTTTGTGTTTTGCAGTGGAAGTAGGGCAAAGACACTGTGTCCCCAGTTACCTTAAAGCTCCTTCTGTTCCACAGTTCCTTAGCTGAGCAGGTGCTGGCTACAGGGGGCAGTGGGACCAAGAAAAACTTCTACTGATCTATCAGGAAGTAAATGAATGATGACTCCAGGCAATGGAGCAGCTAAAAAGCAGGCCCCAAGATCTGGTAGTGAATCATATAATGACAAGGTTATTGATGATGCCCACTTCATGGAAACATCTGTGAAGTGGTGAGTAATCTCCCAATGCCTCATCCCATGGGTGATGGCCTCTGTGTCATACAGCAGATCATCTCTATAGGGAAGAAGTTCTGCCTAGTTTTCTTCAATGAGCAGAATCAGGACCGATTGCAGCCATCCATCTGCGTCTGTTTCTTCTCTGACCAGGACAGGATCCAGCTTTGGCAGAGGCTTAAAACTGTGGTGATGCTGTTAACTATATCCTTTTATGAACACACACAAAGGAAAGTCAGAGTAGGAGTGGATGGCCAGAGGTAAAAACAAGTGATTTGCTCACGTAAGGTTGGTTATTCCAAGCATGTTGCCTTGCCCCTGAGCAGAACAAGTTAACAGGTCCAAGGTGCAGCAAAACCCTTAATAACCACCACCATTAAAATTGTCTGGGCTTTATGCTTGCATTTGTTTTTGAGGTTTGTGAGGTTTCCTTTGGTTTGTGGCTACAAACCCAGCTCTGCTCAAAGGTAGATTTGGAGGGCTGCAGGGAAATGTCTCCTCCTCAGCCAACCTCCCTTCCCAGAGTGTGAGCACGGCTCCCGCAGGACGGGTGGGGAGGATCCCCAATGCCCAGACCCTCCATCAGATTCAGCCTTTTTCTGACACTGGTATGACAGTGGCATGAGAAGAGACAGTAATGACAGGGAGAAGTGTGGGGTAGGTGTGATTCCCAGGTCCTAGACACTAGACATATATTTTCAATTTTTCAAAGAAAAAATAATTTTAAAAAAGAGGCCAAAACACGAAATTAAAGGCAGAAGGCTGGCTTCTGGAACTCCTATATGAGTTTTTGTTTTTTTCATGAGACTTATTTTTTTCATGCTTGCTTTCATTCCTAATTATTGGTGGGAAGTGCCTACAGCATTCACTTGATCTTGAGCATATTCATACTTGGGGAAGGAAAAAAAACAATTGATATATCCAGAAGACATCCACTGTCTTCAGAGTGTGAGCAGCTGGCAGGGAGCATGCAAAAAAGAGGGGCCAGCTGGAGTAGAGCTAAACACTGAGCTTCTGCTGGGCACAGATCTCGGATGCTGGGAGGGATTCATCGTCACAAAATCTGCCTTAGGACTGTTTATCAGAACTGCTGCCTGAGACGGGAAACTTACACAGGACTCTCACGAGATCAGTGTTACTTCTGAAACATCATATCCTTTACTGACCTGAAATCAAGGCGTCATTTCTTTTTCAAGTATGCTTCTCATTCGACCAGTTTGGCATGGAGCTTGGACATGTGCACCTTTCAAGTCCAGACACTGGGAGCTGAATGGGAAATAGTTGAATAAGAATCATGAGAAATTATAACACAACTGTTTAAAAACAAGTCTCGAAGTTTTCATGCCAACCTCCTGAATTAAGCAGCCTAACTCTTAGCTAGGGATGCATGGGACTGCAGTGCTGTGCAAGTCAACAGGTTGGAGGGGAGGTGTGAATCCCAGAAGACTGAATTTCCTAATAGCCGTAGAAGTAGAAATGTTTCTTCAATTAAAAAAAAAAAAAAGGGCAAAGAAAAAGCAAAGAAAAAGTTAGAGTGGGTGCAACTTGCACATTCAATACTCAGTCCTCTTTCATCTCAGACCCCCAAGAACATCCACGCCTCCATATCTTGGCTGTTAATAGAGCATGAGACAATTCAGGCACAGAGCCATCCGGAGCATAATCCTGCCATTTGAAAGCACATAAAGGCACTTCATAGCAGCAAGTGTCAATAGCCACTCCCCTATTGATATAACATCCCTTCCTTCCTCCATAAATTCCACCTGGCAAAGAAAATAAACAAGGGTTATATGAAATCTAACCCCAGCATAGCTATAAAAGATGCTTCATAAAAAAAAAAAAAAAACAAAACAAAACACAAAAACAAAAACCACACCACTTATACTTAATCTGTTAATTCACACTCAGGTCCCTGCTCCTTGTTTCAGCAGTGTGTATACACAACAGTTCCAGTTAGCACAGAGGGGGAAAACACAGCTCACATCCTCCACCACAGAAGCTGCTGGGAGACCTGTCAGATAATGGGTAAAAGATCTGGTGGAAGGGAAAAGAGGCAGGTGCTGAAGAAGCCTTGAATCCATCCATAGCCTCATTGCAGACCATCAGACAACCCTGCATCCCATGCTTTTTTTGCATCCCCAAGTCATTCAGCAGCAGAGCTGGAAAGGAACGTGGAACAGAGATGTACTGCCAGAGGACTTTGGAAGGGAACCAAACCCCAACTTGCTGCAGACACATAGCTTGCCCTGGGGCTCGCTGCAGCCATGGCTGGGACCCAGGTGATGCTCAGCCTGCTGAATCTGCCTCTCACACCCCAGCACCCTGCCCCGTGGCTGGCATGGCAGCAAGGTTTCCTGCAGTGTGGGGCTCTGCCTGTCAAACAAAAGCACCAAAACACATCACCATCTCTCTCAAAATGCCCTGCAGTTGGCCCTGAAAGGTTCCAGGTCTGTGATTTTCTTGAGGAGCAAGGAGTGACAGGCAGAGGTATATCTGAAAACCCCTAAGGAGTGATCAAGGAAGAATTTAGGCACCTACATCAAGAAACATAGACCACAAGAGCTCCTTTTTGGCAGCTGGGTGTCTGCTAGCATCTAAATCCCTGCTAGACCACACAGGCAGGAGCACTGCCCTTACACAAGGGCTGGCCAGTCAGAATGCCACATGTTCTCCAAGGTGCAGGGTCCATTAGAAATACCAATTTCTAGGAGCATCTCAGGAGAAGGTCTAATCTGCTGGGCAGGGGAGGCTGGAGATGCCTTCCCCAGTCACATCAAAGCAGTATAAAGAGCAGTGCATCTTCTGCAGTGTCCCAGCAGCCAGGTTAATCATGCCCAGCAACATGTCTGAGACGTGAACACCAGCCTCAGAGCAGGTCCTTATTTTGTGCTACAAGAACATGCCTCCATCAGAGTCACCTTTTCCATAGCCTCAGCTTAGGTGTTTCCTAGGCTTTCCCTATTGCCACAAAATTCCGTGCACTTTCTGCAGGGACTCTCTTGGCTACCAGCTGTCCTGCTCCACCTGGGAGAGGTCTAATCCACCCATCCTGAGTTCGTGAAACCCATTCTCAGACCCACATCAAGTGTGGGGACATGGAGCATCACCAGACATGTGCCCTGGATCTGGGAGTGTGATTTGAGAGAAAGGTCCAGACTCCTAAATTGTATGAACCTATCCCAGAGTCCTTGCAGGATTTAAATCTCCCCCCTACCCATCATCCTAGGCTCCTGCAAATTTTTTGGAAGGGTCTTTCACTTTGTTTCTAGGAGCCAGTGTTCTAGGGAGCTTTCTGGTACCAGTCACTCCCAGAAAGCTATGTGGGCAAGATTATCCCAAAAGGAAAAACACAAAATAAGTGAATTACTGTAAAACTGGCAAAAGGCACCTTTGCTGTCCTGATGGGGCAGAAGGATCTACTCCCCTTGCATGGAAGCAACCAGAAGATATAAGAAGAGACCTTCAGAGGCCAGAGATGGGGTAAAGCAGAGGAGACTTAGCTGTGTCCAGTTTTTTGCACCAGTCATATGAAAGATGATTTGCAAGAAAGTGACCCTGATTGGTTAATGAACATCTCTCAATTTACAGCAGCAAAATGCTGGGTGCTATCAAATGCAACCCAAAGTTAAAGCTATGACTGCTTTAATAATCAATGACTGCAGAGTATTTAAAAAAACAGCTAAGCTTTCAGGGGCTTAAGACTTATTGCTCGCATTTTCTCAGCTTTCTTAAAGAAAAAAGGGGTGTTGTAGAAAATGGTCAAATTTATCATTTATAGCAAAATATTAATGTAGCAGCAGGAGACTTGATGTGGCCATCTATCTACAAGCATTCAGACTTCAAAGGAAGCATAAACACGAAATTAATGGTTTGTCTAGTGTAAAGGAAAAATAAATGCAAATGTAGCCTCATTAATACCAAGTGGGTGACTTCTTGGTTTATGGGGTTTGGATTGATTTTGTCAAAGGCCAATAGATTTATTAAAAATGTCTTTTAAATTTAGCATCCGTATACCCATTAGTTGAAAGAAATAAAATTCTCTGCAATTGCCACCACCTCTCCTCCTCCTCTCCCCCCTCCCTGGATGTTGTTTTACCTAAATAAAGTTCTTGCATTAGGACTCACTTTCATACTGAAATATGTCTCTTGTAGGAGCCGCTATAAACGTCAGCATTTTCCACAGCGTTAGTTTATGGGCAGAGTGAATTTTAATGGCATCGTAATCTCACTGCAATCAATTGTGGTACATGGGGGGGGGGGAACCTTAGGGAGTGTCCATTAACCAGAGCTCTGCATCACTCCCAGTGCTCAGGAGCTTTCAAAGGGTGCTTGGAGGATTTTTTTTGTTGTTGTTTTCTTTTTAATACCTATTCACAAAATATTTGTTCTCTGCTGTTCCACCTCATTTCTCATGGCTCAAAGTGGGCTGAGAGGGTCCTAACTCCTCAGGATATGATTTCTGGCTGGGACATGGCATGTCCATCCTCTGCCACAACCCCAACCCACCGGACCAGTTTGGGATGCTTTCGAGGTGTCACATAGACAACAATGGCAGCTGGTGGTTGCACAATCATGGTCCACAGGCTGGCGTGTTGATTTACCCAATTTAACATTCCAGGATCTAACGATAAATCTACCAGTTGGCACAGCACAGTGGCTGAGCTGATTCAACTCCTTCAGTGTACACTGTCCCAACACACACCATCTTCTGCCACAAGGCACTTGACCAAAACCAGCCATCAGCAAAATGGGCTTGCGCATCTCAAGCCCTCGAGCACATAGCTACCAGAGCAGCAAACGGAAAAGAGGACGTGGGAGAACTCACCCTGAGCATCCATGACCCACAAGGCAAAGGAAGAGCCTGAGCTTGCACCATGTAAGAACCTTTTTCCTATGTCTTTTGACCTATCGAAGCTGACAATACCCTGCACTGGTTGTCCACCACTCATGGCAAAGAAGCCACCTCAATCATGGAGCAAAGCTGTAAGATCATGTCCTCTCTGAGACAAACCCATAACCTAGCACATAGCAAGATTAGCTGATACATAGCATGGGGTTTTCATTAGGAAAAGAGACTAATGCAACCTTATAGTCCCCTATTACACGTTTTTGCATTGCTGCAGGACCCAAGATCACAATTCCCCACTCCATATATCATTGGGAAGTTGTCCTGAAACACAGTTCTTTGGTTAAAGTTGATTTGCTCAGGCTATTTTAGATAAAGAACTTGCAGCAATATTGCTGTGCTCCCATGTCTGTACAGGAAAAGATACTTTGTTATGGGAGAGAAAGAAATGGAGAGAAACAAGAGATCTGGGCCCCAAGGATGTGCTTGGTCAAGTAAAGGACAAGATGAGGGAGTCACAAGTAACTAGAAGTAACAGACATAAACTCAGAAAAGGCCTGAAGATGGCAAGTTCAGAATCCCTGTTAAAGGATGGGGATGTAATGCAATGGAGACACACACATATCAAATCTCTGTGGATATACAAGATATGAAGAGAAGAGGTCTTCACTCATCTTTTTCATTAACAATAAGTGGGGATGTTTCTTAGGATAAAGTTCACAAACAAAACCCACAAAAGCTGCATGAGGAGCATCCTTTCTCATATCTAGCTTATTTTATCTCTGTAACTCTGATCTAATTCTGTGTTTAAGCAGACTACAAGAATTAGGAAGTATGTCATGATCCTTTGAATCACCACATCTACCACTCAGAAAAAAAAAAATGTGGCCCTGAAAAAGCAAAAAGGAATGAAGATATTAGATTTCCTAGGAATTGAAGTTTTGCATACACCTGAATACTAGTGTAAAGATTGCAAGGGGATTCCACCTCCTCCAACTCTAGTACAAGATGCCACTTGAGTACTATGATTTGTTCTGGCATTTCTGACAACTCTATATTTGCTCTCTCATTGCAGATTTTCCTTCTACTGGAAAAAGAAACCAGGATGCAAGCAGATGTTTTGCTATTTGGTTCCAGAGATCTGCATTGCAGGAAGTGATCATATATTTAGAGTATAGCTGGAGACCCCTTGAACCAGATTCACCAGTCATAGTGCAGGACCAGCTACATACACTAAGGGTGTCTAAAGCATGTAAGCAGACACAGGCAACCACAGATATTGGGCAACGAATGGGATAATTTCCCATAAAAGCTATCAAAAGAAAAAAGTGGATGTAAATGCACTTATTCCTAGAAAAATAACCAGGCTTCAGCCTGTGGACTTCCATTAAAAACAGAAATGTTTTCAGTACAGTGGAGTCCCTGAGTATCTGCAGTCCATCTGGTAAAAGCTCCCGTACCATACACCCCAACACGCCTTTCACTGTTTGGTGTGCGAATTCCTATTAGAAGTGACCCCATCTGCTGTCACTATCAATGCATAAATCTCCAGGCTGACAGCGATTAGCAGAAGACAAACGGTCAAAAACACGTAACACTCTCCTTGACCTAGAAATCATCAATTCAGGAAAGCATCTGAAAACACCCTGGAACCTGTCAGCAGAGCTGGGAGGGGAACAAGTCTCCCGACTCATTTAAATCTTTTAGATGCAAAATGTTTGTCCTATGTGGACAGGTCAAAATCAAAACCAAAATAAGAACAGAAAACTCAATACAAACCTTGTCTTTGTGCACACAGGTGCTTTGTTTTCTCAAACCAGAAACAAAATATTTAGAGTAAAAAAAACTGATTAGGTTTCTCATTTGCACCCACATCCAAATGCAAACCTTGCTTCAAGGGGGAAAGTGGATGTTTTAAACAGAAAATGCCATTTCCACCATTGCAAAAAGATTCCCAAGTCACTAACACAAGCCAGAGCTGACCCCTTCCATGGAAATCTTCCTACCCAGGTTTTTCTGAACATGCAGAAGGGTGTGAGAAGGAACCAGCCCCATTAGCAAGATGCTTGCCAGAGCACTTAGGGCACCCATTCACCTTGCAGCAGGGATGAGAAGTTCTGGCTGAGTCCACACAGTCTGGAGCAGGTGCCTCGAGTCCTCCCTTACACCAGGGAAGCCAACTTTTGGCACAGCCAGAGGACACTTTCCAAAACGTGCCAAGCCTCTAATGCCTGAAAGCCCCCAGCCTGCATTTGTAGCTCAGCATGGCAAGCAGGAGGCAGAGCGTGCCACACTTGCAGGGCTGTGGAGAGATGTGTGAGGTGGAGAGGACAGGGACTGACAAAAAAAAACCAAACAACAAGAAGCAGCAGGATGCTGGGGCCAATCTTGCCTCTCCCTCAGTGAATCCGTATTGTTCCTTGTACAGAGAGTGGGAGAACTGGGGTGTCTGATGGTAGAAGAACTCGGTTGCAAAGAAAATCTGAGTACACATGGACATGCCAAATCCTCTAGGGGTAACCCAGCAAATTAACAGATGTGTGGTAATGAAGAAATAGGTGGAACAATCCCTCACCCTATGTCAGTTGCTGTCTAGGACGCGTGCCTGGTGGGAGCATCGCTCACGGCTCAGTCTGCCCCAGGGTGGCTGGGTCTCCTGGGGAGGAGCCAGCCTCAGGTCCCAGACATGCCGTGCCAGTAACACCCAACTCAAATGCCTCCCACTTCAGACCTCTTCAGAAAAAAATATTACATTTCAGGAGTCCAGGGCATGGCAACCTCTGTACATAGACCTCAGCATTAGGAGCAGGAGAGGTGGACAGTGCTGTCATTCAGCACCTTCCAGGGATGGGTTCCAGGAGAGCAGCCACCTCCTGTTGCTGTAGCACAGAGATGGCTCACTGCCTCCCAGTATAA
Source organism: Microhierax caerulescens (assembly GCA_035590215.1). Lineage (NCBI taxonomy): Eukaryota > Metazoa > Chordata > Aves > Falconiformes > Falconidae > Microhierax > Microhierax caerulescens. The sequence continues at coordinate 1,504,335 of JAVJGJ010000003.1, read as the reverse complement.
AAGACAACTGTAAACCAGGTCACCTGGGTGATTTTGGATTCACCAGCACCTACTGATACAAGATGACCGCCAACCCTTGCAGCCAGTACCAAACCACTCGCCAAGACTTCCCTCATTCCTAGCTGAGGATGGACCCTGAAGGAGGTCCAGAGCCCGGGACACCCCTGTGCCGCAGTTCAGCTGAGTCTGCTGGGCTGCCTCTCCCTCCATCCTCTGCACAGCCTTCTCTGGAGCGATGGTCAGCCCTTTCATCAGGCACTGAGCACAAGGGAGCTGCCCAAATGGTTGCCTTTAATGAAAGTTTTTGTCTGGCTTCAGAAAGAGACAGTAAATACATCTGGCTGCTGCTTCTCTTCCTTCCTATAAGTGCTTCAGGGCCATTCTGTGCTGCCCACACCAACAGCACACAAACAGAGGATCCAGCTGCTTTTCCCTTTCTCATTTCTTCTTTCTAATAGGGCTCAGAAAAAAACGATGAACTGCTGCAGTAAGAGCATTTATGTTACATCTGCAGCATCTATAATGTTTTGGTATGCTTGCAAAGTAAAAGGGACCTCCGTTATTTTGCAGCCATCCAGTTGGACAACCCTCAAGCCTTGTCTACACTGCTGCTACATTATCCTCACTAGACATGTGGGGACAAATCCAAAACACCAGAGCAGAACTAGTCTGTGGTGAGAAAAATCAGCTTATACAGCATTCATTGCACAGGTAAGGCCACCATGTAAGAAAAACAAGATTGTGATGTTTCTTTTCCAGCCTTTAAAATTCAGAAAAAAAGATGAGACATGCTTAGGGAACATGCTCTCGGTATATCCCTTCTTGCACCTTTCTTTTCATATTTTAAAACTAAATATGGAACAATCCAGCGTGGATTTTTTTAAAGATTATATTAAAATGAACATATTTTTGCAAAATGTACCTTCTTAGTGTGTTTAAATACAGTTTTCATGCTCTGAAAAATCTCAGCAAGGGGAATTTATTTCTGGTCCTTTTGAGATGATCCTTTGAGCAGAGCTATTCCAAAGCCTGGGGTTGCAAAGAGCTGGGTGTGAACTTGCCTTCCGTCCTACTGGTAATTTTTCTTTAAGCTGGTAACATGCTCTGTGGGGCAAGATGAGGAGAGGAAGATGAAGGGCATTTTTTCCTGGAGACTGATGCTGTTAATCATTCTTTCTTATTTGCTTAGTGCAAGTGAGCATGGGGCTTTCCACCAAGCCCAAGTATGCCAGTCCGGTCTGGGACTGGAAACCCCCTCAAAAATGAAGAACAGATAGGATCTACAGCCACATACTTACGAAATGTGTTTCTGACATTTGGGGGCCATTAGAATTGGCCAGCTAAATATATACTAAATTGGCCTTTACCTGGTCAATCTCTCAAGCCAGCAAGCTTTTTCGCATTACAGTATCACACTCAATAACATGTCTCCCTCCCCTGCGTGCCCAGCCTGGTGCCAGCTATTCAAAGCACAGCACAACTTCCCCTCTGTCTCCAAATGCAGCCATTTACCATCTTCTCCCTGTGAGCGCCTGTGATCCAACAGGCAAGAAGCTTCCATGAAATGGACTTTGGTGGGATATACCCCGACAGCTCTGCATTGTCCCCTCTCTCTGCTTCCAACCAGCCTGCACCAGAGTTTACAGTGCTCTGAACCCTACCTCCAGCAGGCATGTTTAGACTCCACAAGGCATAGTCTTGCCTGATGCTGATGCGCCTCTTCCAGAAGGGTTTAATAGTCTTTCCTTGCATTTGTATTGCTCCTGGTGGAGTCTCACAAGGACTGAATTTGCCTCGCTTTCCTCCGAGCTGAGCAAAATCACATTGCTTATCCAACAGCAAGTCCCAAATCCATCCCGCAGCCTCACAAGAGGCTGAGCATTCAATTAACCATGTGGTTAACCACAGACAAGGTTAAATTAATCTGCAGCCTGACTGTCCTATGTTACTGCAGCTTGAATAACTCTCTACAACACCTCAATAAGTAAAATGAAAATTTTCACCCTTCCATGTCATCTGATAGGCAAAGTTTGCAGGTTTCCCTCCCTTGTGCATGCACACGTTCCCTCTGTCCCTGGTCAGATAGCTGCAGACCTTCCTACCTGGTCCGAATTGCCTAAAGGGCCCCTACACACTTCACGCACCAGCTGCTTAGGAAAGCAGGTCTTCATCCTGCGTGTATCAACATGAGCCTTAGATAATAAACGGAGGACTAGAAGAAGAGAGAAATCATCAGGGCTGTTAATTTGACACTGACTCTTTTGATCTCCTCTTTAGATCATAAGGAAAGGGTAAGTGTGCTTCCTTTTAATCTTCACTCCCGCACTTTAAAGGCCTCAATAATGTTCCCACCAACCAGATCATTTTCATTTGCAACTCTAATTAATCTGTGAATAAATATGCTTCGGAGAGGTGGATTGATTTAAATGAGGGCTGTCTTTTCACCTTTAATCTATAATGCTGCATTTCTCTCTCTTGAGAAAATAGCTGCTAGCTTGCACTCTCTCCCTTTCTCCCCAAGTTCATGCAAGGCTCCTTCTCCTCTTTTTTATTATTATAAAATAATGGCTTCAGCAGGTGAATAAAAGGTTAGGCAAGTTTGACAAAAATTGGAAGCTATTCACCCTTGCTACCTTTAATCTACTGCATTCTCCTCCTAATGAGTGTAAATTACCCAAGCTATTTCAGAGAGTCTTTATATGGCATAATACCAGCCAGCAGGCCATTCTCAGAAGGGCGTTTTTATATTATTAGTATTAGTATTATCTTTAATCTTTTGTGGTGTGAAGAATGAGGACAACACAAGGATCCACACAAGGCGGTAGGAGCCAGGCAGAGGGGAACCTGGCAGGGCCCGCTGGCCGGTGTGAAGGAATGGGTCCTCCATCAGAAGGCTCCGGCAGCCAAGTGGCATCCTTGTAGGATGGAAATCCACCAAAAAATCCAGCCTCACTTGCTTTGCAAAGCTTGGCTAAAGTCACATCAGTGCGCCCAAGTTTTCTATACCAGTCATTAGTGGCTTCAGCCAGGGTTGTGACAGGGAGATGCCAGACTCCCTTATATGGAGTCTTCTAGCACCAGTTTGCAGAACCAAGGTCCCAAGGTCTATGATACAGCAAAGATCTGCCCATGTGACGCTGCTCATGGGCATGTGGTTTGCCACCTACCTCCATGGCAGAGAGGGGCAGACAAATGCCATCTCTAATGTGAACAGAAAACCCCATTCTCAGATGGTCCTGTTTGGGGAAGATGAGAGATCTGGGAAGCTGTGGGGTCAGCCCACTCACGGGGATGTCGGGTAGCGACTATGTGCATCCACAGCACGAGCAGCAGCATTAGAGGAGCATCCTGGAGGACAAACTCGCAAGCTCTGAGGACTGAAGAGATGAAGAGGAAAGCTAAACTAAAATATCCCTCACAGCCTCTGGCCAACAATAAACTGAGGGGAAATCTGGGAGGAAATCTTGCAATGTAGATGTCAAACTAGCCAATACCACCAACATAAAGACATAACTCTAGCCATCAAATCAAAGAAGAAATCAAAGTAGGGGTACATGCAAAGGAGCATTTCAGAAGTCAGTCTTCACTGATGATCTGGAGAAGGCATTTAAGACGTTTCTCCCGGACTTATACCAGTCAAATCTGAAGAAGCTGTGAATGACAGTTACAAAGGAGCTACAGCATACAGGATTTAGGAAAAGTGCAAAGTATCTTACTTTGGGGATTAAATATCCTGCAGCACTCATACCCAATGTGAAAAAGAGCCTGGGAAGCTACAGCGTGAGCAGGGACTTTGCCTTCAGGTGAGCACCGTGTTAAACCTGCACTCGCAACAGAATAAGAAAGCAAACACACAACCCACAAGCAAAGAAAGCAAGAAACAGGCAAACCACAAGCAGTCATGTTGGCTTAAGGAATTGCCATGGCTCATCTGAGATGCTGTAAAAGACTGGGAAAGCAATACGAGAGCCCTTGCTATTTCACAGCGACGTGCATTTGTTCCCACCAGCTACGGAGACTGCTGGTGACCAACTGGGAACTTTCCACTGCTTTCCAGTGGGAACCCATACTCCTATGGACCCTGCCAGGTCCAACCAGCCCAGTGTTGAGAACCAAGCCACATCCCTCACTTGAGTGAGCTGATGCCACCCCACAGCACCGCCAGGTGCTGCCACCCCTGCCACTTGTGCTGGAGCCAGGCTGTGTTACACGGAGGGCAGGGGGAGGACTGGGCAGCAGAAGTGAGATGAGAAACTTCCACCCCCCGCTAAATCTGGCCAGTGGTCTGAGGAAGAAGTGGCGTTTACGCGTAGGCAAAGATAATAAAACACCAATAAAATCCTCCTCGAGCAGAAAGAAAATCTTGGCTTTGCTGCAAGCAATAACTAGGCCATTCGTGAGCCCAGCCTATTCCTATAACCCTTCAGTCATTTCTCTCATCTCAGGTTGGTTCAGGTCCCCATTACTTCTGTTATATTATATGTCTTCCATGTTTTAAAAATTTGCCACTTGTGATTATTATTCTCCAGTCTAAGAATGCCTCATATTCAGAGGTTCCTTTGTTTCACTCTTATTATGCACACCATATACATTCAAGGTCGCTAGTTAGTCTATTATTCAAGCGGGCACTTTTTTCCTTTTTTATTCCCCCCTCCCTGAAGAGGCTTGGTTCAAGGTCTCACATTCTCCGCTTTCTCCCTTAAGTTTTACCATTTCTTTTTCTTATAAAAACATTTTCCCTTGCCTCACATTCTCCAGTAGCTTCCATTCAATTCAATCCCTGCTAATATATATCCACAAGAAGCCCAGGGCAGACCTCAAGTCAGCTGCTTCTGCTGTTTTAAAAGAACCAAAGCAAGCTCTTTATTTCCTTAGACTCTCCAGCAATTTCTGGAGTTGCAAACTGATATACAAAGCGTTCTTAGAGGTGGCCAGGAGATTTCCATATCATTTACAGCAGTACCAACTAAGTATCAGGCTGCTGCATAGGGACTTGGGTGATAACCACCCCAGGAAATTCACACTTACAGCCCTAGTAGCCACTAGACACAAATTTTAGCTGTACCGCTGTTGTCTTGCTTGCAACAAGAGGTAAACCAGCAAGGGATCATCTAGCAGGCTGATGTCCAGGTCTGGATGAACAATGGAAACATGGCTTTAACCCACTACAAACTTACGTGTTTGTCAAATGACAACATCAAGCACAAATCTGCCTGTACTATCAGTCATCTCTCATTATCCAGGTATATTTTTGTACATTGCCTGTGCAGAAAAAAACATCTAACTGCTTAATGAGCTTTCCAAGGAGAGGACTCACAACATTCACTCCTGTGAGCATGAGGTCCAGCCATGATTTCATGGCGTGCTTTGAGACAACCATCAAAATAAGGAAATTCAGGCTTGATCCACTTGAAATCAGGGTCGCTAAAGCAGTCTGGGCAGTACGGGAGGAGTAAGCTGCATTCTGTTATGCAGGATAAAGCTGTTGCCTTTAGGATGAGGTGCTGAGGAGGAGGTGCCTTCCCCAGAGCCCACTGGCATTCCTCTCTGCTGGACACATCAACAGTAGAGCCTGGCTGTGAATCACAGCAGCGTCCCGATCAGCTCCAAAGAAAAGCTGTCATGAAACAACAATCCGAGTAAAGCATGAAGTGGAGTTCACTGCACCTCCATCAGCAATTGTGGACCACAGGGTAGGGCCACAGGAAAGATGTGCAGAGGATGTCCTGTATTTGTAAAGATCTTTACATACCATTATCTTTTCCTTGGGCTCACCTCGTACCAGTTGTTAAACCCTTGTAACACACGTGCATGCTGGATAGCTGACCTTGATTTTCCAGCAGGTCACCAGGGGCACTTTACTAACACAGCTCACTTTCCTGAAGTCATGGAAGCAGGAGATAAGTCTTCTGTGCATCCCTGTGCCTGCATGTTGCTCCACCTGATATGACTGCCAGGCCAATACAAGAGAAGTATACTCTTCCATCTCTTACGCACCTGGATGCATTTTCCCTTCCAATTAGGAGCAGAAAGAGTCCATCCCCATTCTTTACTCCATGACATTTCTCAAGGCCCTCATGCCCCAAGTTACCATCACCACAAGGAAGAGCACTTGTTTTTATTTTTAATCTGCTCTGCCTCCTCCTTCTCTTCTTTTTCTGCTTATAAAAAAAAAAAAAAATATTTTTTTGTTTGCCAGGCTCAGTCGCAGCACAAGGACATGGAGAAAGACATTCTTTCAATTCTTCAGGCATTGAGGCCGACTGAAATGGGAAACAAGACAAAGCCAGAGAAGAAAAGCTTATTATGGGAAGCCTAGTTGGAAGAAAATGAATCACCCAAACAGATAGGTTTCAATGATCTCAGGCGAACTACACTCTTTATTCCACACACCGGCATCTAATTGTTCAAGAAAATGTTCATCTGCTTCATAATGACAGTCATAATGGAAGTTATGTGAAATAACTAAAAAAGTTTATTCAAGGGTCTGCTTCTGAAAGTACAGCTATAATGCACTTTCTTTTGGGGATTTAATAGAATTTCCTCTCATAGAAATTGGATGGATAACAAGTAGTTTTTTTTAATTTGAAAACTATGTTAGCTAGAAGGCTTTCCTGACATTAGATAGGACTTTGAGGGGTAAAGGAACAGGGCAGCCAGCCGTTATTAAAGAGGGGACAGGGTGGGAAAACATAACAACAACGTTTGCCCTGCTGCCCATATCTCCAGACCCCTCATGCTCCCCAGCTTATAAGACGGGATGAAGATAACAACTGCTCCTGTTTGTCTTCAGGTCCTAACAGCAGGACCAGAGCACAGACCTCTCAAAAATCCCTCTCCAAGATACAACCCAGCTTCAGTGCTCTCCTCCTTTGCTGAAAGGTGGAATAAACAGGACACATTTGCATGATATCCCTGGACAGACACAGCAGGAAAAATTCAGGCTGTGTGCTGCATTTCATGTGCAGGCTTGAGCAGACACCTTAATCAAGACAAGCCCAGAAGGAACAAGAGGAGAAACCCAGTGTCTGCAAAGAACAGAACAAAGGAGCTCGCTGGGCCTCCTGGAAGATGCTCAAGACCTAAAGTGAAATGATAACAGATAAAATTTCCCATGGAAACGTTAAAGCACCAGAGGGAGGCAACACGGAGTGTGTAGATTTGAGTTTACAGCTTTGTGAAAACCTCCCCTTGGTCCTGCAAGCCCATTTGATATTCCTGTGGTGCTGATGGTGCACAAGGCAAAGTAGGCTCCTCCAGGCACTGCAGCCCACTCAGGGTCATCATGGGCTTCCACTGCTGGCAAAGTCCATCAGTTTTAATACACGATGGGAAGCATCTCTCTAACTTAACTCGAAATCAAGGCTCTCCTAACACTGCCTCTAGTACTTTTCTAAGGCTGGAAATAAAGATTTAGGCAAATTCAGGTATGCAAGAATATTTCCTTCAGCTGGGCAGCAAGAGGTTAACAAGATATTGGGAAAACTTTTTTTAAAAAAATAAAAAGTTCTTAAATTGTTTCCCATGTGAAACGTTACGAAGTACCTAGCACGTCTCTGTACTTCTACTTATCAAACAGAACCGTAACGCAACTTTGAAAGCAGAACATTTTGACATGTGCTTGGGCAGGAGGCCAGTTTTGAAGGCAGGATAGCGGGTTGCTGAAGAACTAGCTATCTGTTTCACACTAGCTCTGGTGCTTCATCCTTGAGCTGGAAAGAAGGAAAGACTCCACTCAATTCAGCAGGACCCTGAAGGATGTGACCAACTTAGAAACCCATGAGTCATCCGACCAAAGCCAGGCAGAGGAGAACTCATGCAATTCAAGTTCGAATTGTGCTGAAGTACTTCATGGAGCCGAGGCCCGAGAAAACAGACTGGCAGGTGCAATTTCCACTCTGGAGAGATTATAAATCTCCTCTTTTTTTTTTTTTTTTTTTTTTTAAGGGAAAGAAAACATTTTCACACTACTACTTTTTTCTCTAAAGGACACGATGGACTTGTCCTTGCCTTGTCCTGATGTCAGAGTCAGTCAAGAGGGAGGACAGAGTGTCTGAAGCAATAGGAATTTGCAAAACTGAGAGGATTCTAAATGAGTACAAGAACCTCCAGGAGCCAAAAAATACCTAGGGGGTGTCTTACAGCAGGGCATCCCAGCTCAGTGGCATCAGGCATCTTGGGGACATGACCCACCTGCACCCCCCTGCAGCCCCCCAGGGAACAGGGCAGGTCGCTCAGCAAACATCCCCCAGAACCTGTTTCAACTGAGTCCTGCACAGGCACCCGGGTGGCTCAGCAGAGATGCCTATGAGCTGAGCCCAGCTCTTGGTGGCAGGAGGCTGGTTCCTGCTGGAAGAGCACTCAGTAGGCACAGAAGGAAGTGTTACACCTTTCATTTTATGTACAGAAGCCATTGTACATCAGGCTTTTTGTCTGATACCATGCCTCTGTCAGCCAGCCTCCCATGCAGGCCTTTTGAAGAAGACACAATAAAGCTTCTCGGAAAAGCTTCAGCTCGGAAGCCGTTTGAAATGTATCTGATGTTCATGTTTAAAGTTATGATACTTCAAGTTTTATGAAAGTAACAGCCTGGGGTTTCCCAGGGAGCTAATTGTTCAACTTCCAGTGGCATTTCAAAGGAAATTTCAGGAAATAGGCTTCTGGTTACCAGCACCATTTATAAACAAGAAAAGTAAAAGCGTTTCCCACCCACAACATACCATCATCCAAAAAGGTGTCTGTTGTCTAATTAGAGACCTTTTGTTATAATTGCACTGGCCAGCACTGCTGTCTTGGAGCATCCACTGGTAGGACTACGCTAGAGGCCAGAAACATGGAAGATACCTTCAGCATTTCAGCAAAAGAGTCATCTGAATACAGACACTTCACACGGCAGCACCAAGGCCTGACAAGCCTCTTATGTCAGTGGAAAGTTCAGTTAAAAAAGGGTGTATTCCCCTTTTTAATTTAAAACACATAGCAAAAAAAAAAAAAAAAAAAAAAAGGAAGCGTTCCTCAGCCACTTTCTGTCTCAGCTCTGCTTTTGACACGGTCTGCGCGCAAGGATTGGTGCTCTGCTGATATATTTTCTATCTGGCTTTTGAGCCTTGGGTAGATGAAAAGAAAGAAGGCTCATATCACAGGCTCTTCCCTGTGCAAACCTCCAGACCCTCCTCAGTTCTTCTGAAAACTACATACAAGCAAACTACAGACAAAGGTGCTAAAGAGCTCCACGACAATATTAGCATTTAATATTAATATTTAAGCAATCCCAGAAGAATTAATTGGGCTTGCAGACATGTGGCAAGCAAGAGGATCACAGTGCATTACCATCAATGAGAGCTTGAAATTGCCATCAGGACCCTCCAGGTGCTGAGGGCACTATGCAAAGTGGAGAAACAAGCCTAGAATTTGGGGCAAGAAAGAGCTTTTTATAATCTAAAAGCACTTGAGAACGAAATCACTGAGTGAATCCCACCATGCAATCATCACATGAGTACCAGGAAGGGCTGCACTTTTAGTTGCTTGTGGCAGTCACTAGAGTGGAGAAAAGAGTGAGGAAAGAGCAATATATGCTTGCCTTCACCATCAGGGCACCAGACTCTTAAGAGCCTGTAGCCAGCCCTGCTCAGCGCAAAACAGCTCTTCTCTCCCTTCCCACTTGAAACGACACCCCAGCTGCTCAGGGATATGAAAGAGGGACACAAAGAACCCACAGCACTAAGATTTGACACCACAGAGTACCCAGGCAACTCATCTGAGCATAGCAGGGTTACAGCGGTTTCCATCCCCCAAAAAACAGGTCTGTTTTTACCATGAGCAGATTTGTCTATTCTTGCAAGAAGCATAACCCATCTCAAATAACGTTTGCCACAGACTATTCAACCCAATAAAACACTCTTCTACTATGGTGATGTCTACCAGAACTCCCCTGGAGAAGTCTCCCAGGCTGGCCTTACCCTGCACAACAGAAGGAAAACATGGTGCTTGATTGCTAGACAAAGAAATGGCTGGTCCAGGTCTGCATAAAGAAACATCTCCCATGCAGAGCATACAGCAGAGACCACTCTCCAGGAGCAACCCACCCAGCATCAATGCCCTTCTCAAGCAAAAAAAAGATAAAATCTTGCTGAGACCCTATTTAAGTCCATCAGCCTTCTGGTGAACCCCCTCCACCTGTGCCAAGCAGCACCACCCACACCCTGCATCCTCCGTCAGACCCCTTTGCTCAGTTCACATTACATTTGATGTAATGCAAAGTTTTGTTTCCTCCTAAGGTACAAAACATGGGTGTTTTCCAAAGGGTCTTGAAGCACAACGGTTGGGTGAATGCAGTGCTCACCCGCATGTTTCAAGCCTGCACCTGCTCCTGCTGATGGGTGTTGAGAGTTGGGTGGAATCTCCTGCTGAATCAGGACTTGGATTCGACTTCTTTGGATTGCCCAGCTGCTTTGAGAGTTGACTTCTTTACACTGCTTTGACAGCCTGTGGCCCAGGGTCCATGGCTGCATGGACCCCCACTGCCGCAGGTCCCGGGGGTCCCTGTGCCCACAGCCCTGGCGGTGCCAGCCCTGTGCTCCCCACCCCGTGCCTCTCCGACCACCAGGGTTATCAAACCCCCTTCCCAGGCAATGCTCGGCCTCTTGCTTTTGTTTTGTCCCCACCTCATTTCACCAGAGCCCGGTGTAGGTATTCGGGGATGGTTTTTCTGGAGGTGGCTCTCATTGTTCCTTCCCCCGCCTTCCCCAGCCGGGCCAAACGCATGGAAGGTCAGTTAGAAATGAAGCTGCTTTTATCTGCCATCTCCCACCAGCCCTAAGCTGGGTCCCCTTTTTTCACACTGAGGCCTAGCCAAGCATGAAGGGAAATAATTTTACCCAATCTCTCTGCTCTAACGCGCACCACCCCCCGCCCTCCTTTTTCCACAACTCCCCACCGATCTAAAGGGGAAAGAATAAAAAAAAAAAAAAAAAAATAAAGCCCTTTCCACAATGAAAGCACAACTAGATAGAAATCTTGGTGAGGCACCATTCTAAATGTGACTGCAGCTTTCGGCTCCTCCTCGCTCAAATATCACCATCCCCACTGTTTAGCCTCCTGGTATAAAAATAATGATAATAAAAAATAGTAACCTGGTGATTACTCCTGTTCCATGTAATTGCAACAGGCAGAGGAAAGAGGACTGATTAATTTGCCTTGTGAATTATGCATTATTTTCCCCGTCTCATTCCTCCCCCCACCAGCTCTAAAGCACACTTCTCCAAAGCTTTATTATGTATATTTCTTGAATATTGTCACCTGTCCTCTTTCTGTTGCGAAAGCTGTTGTCAATAAGTATCGGTTGAGGCTTGGTGTTTAATCCGCTATGAACACTTAGCCAAGGCGCCCGGGTTTGTTTACTGCAGTCGACGTACGGGTGAGAAGAGAGAGCCCACCAAGCCAACGCTGAGTGCGGGCCTGCGTAATTCCCCAGGACCAGCTGCAGGATTTATGGAGCCAGACAAAACTAACTTGCACAAATGAAACAAAGACACTCCAGGCACAAGCGAGCTGCAATTCGTTTTTCAAAATCATAAGTGGAAGAGCCCTTTCAGTTCAAAAAAACACTTCAGCGCACGCTTGTGTCTGATGTCCACGGGAGCATCCCTGCACCAAAGCTGACAGTCCACAAGTCTGTTGCCTTCAGGAGCAGTATTTTCCTCAAGTCATGGCATAAACAGGTTCACAGGTCAAGCACTTGGGGTGTCCTTGTGTCAGTGTAGATACAGAGTTCAAACTGGTGAAATGCACCACCCAGCTCAGGTGTACCTTTTTGGTTTGGTGATGCTCCAGGCCAGGCAGCAAGAGGGGTCTGGAGAATGAACACCACTACCCTGGAGATGCATTGGTGCACCACGCACCAATCCTCTGCCTCCCAGTTGGCCACGGATGACCTTCCATCAGTCCATGGTGGACAGATCATCCATGGTCCCTTCATCCACTCTCTGACTGTCGTTTAAGGCCCTGAGCCAGAAAAGTACTTAAACATGTCCTTCCTTCCCAGCTTCTGCACAATGGCTTATAGGCTTATATTTTATAGCCTGGCAACCCAGGGTCATACAAATATTTCTGTGGTTATAGTCAGTCATCTGGGCGATACGAGCAAAAGTTAAATAGGCTTAAACCTTGCAATCTGCTAATCCTGGTTACAGGGGTACCTGATCACCAGGCAGCTCTTGCAGTCTTACATCCCTTCTTTAGGGACTTGAAGAGTGGAGGGAGGAAACAAGTGATATTTTTGATCTTTTGAGTGTAAAGTGTCAGTTTCACAAAATGTAAACACACTGCAGAAAGGACTGGCTCCCTGCCTGCCCTCCTAAACATGGGCTGTGTACTGCCAGAAGGGAGTGGGCACGTTACGGTTTTTCTCCAGAGTGAAGATGAGATGTCATATAATGATTTCTTGACCCAGGCTGTCACACCAAGTCAGTAGACCCACTCCTGGAGTGCCTCAGTCAGCAGATATGCAACACGTATGATGGCACCAGCTCTTAAATCTACTGCATCCTGATGCCACCTCCTGCAACTGGACTGCTGAGGCTCCCAGTAAAGGGGATTCAGCCTCTGGGGAAGGCATTCAACAGGAAAATCTGATTTCCCCCCAGTTTAAATCCCCAGTGCTACCTTCACAATGTGACAGAGATTTACTGGGGCAAAATCTACCCCCCAAAAAAAATCCCGTAGCTCCAGACCCCAGTAGCCCCCCTTAATGGTGCTCAGGGGACAGCAGTGCTTCTTGGAGATTTCCTTGTTCCTCCTAAAGAGAGGCTGGAGGGACAAGGTGAGGAAATGGAGGAAAGCATAAGTGAACCCCCCACTAGATCTTCCTAAGGAGATTTTAGAAGAGATCACCTACTAAGGAGAGGATGGATAGAAATTTTCAGGGTCTAAAAGATGATTAAAAGCTCAGATAAGGTCAGATTTTTCAAAGGTGTCAAAAAGCTGCTTTTGAAAAGCTCTCTGGTTTCCTCTTCTTCTTTCCTACCATTCAAAATCCCTCTCTGGATTCCTGAAGGTGAAAGGAGCTGAGCCACAGATCCCACGGAGGGATGCCAGCGAGGGAGCTCTCCGCGCTGGGCTGCTGGGTGGATTTGTTCGTGCTGTTTTGTGTCTGGATCTCGGCACCGCAGCCCAGACAATGGGCATTCAGTGCCCCAAGCCCTGGGGATGCCGCTAACCTTGCGCTGCCGTCAGGTGCATACAAAGCCAGGAGCCCTTCTGCAGGAGGAGAGCGGCGGAAAGCTAAAAGGCGATTATAATATTCCAGAGGGAACTTTTTTGCTTAAAATGAAAATAAATGGAACTGAAGGATTACAAAACCAAACATGGAACATTACATGAAGCAATAATTGCCTCCTATTATTTCTCTGCACTCACCAAAACAGCTATTTAGACAAACAAAAGAGCAAAGAAAGGCAGAGACCAGTACTGAAAGTTGTTTTATCTCTACTAATCCCCACTGCTTTGATAAGTCTGTAATAGGATCATTTGGCATCTCCAAAGTGTGGTGTCTAAGGAAATTCCTCATTTCAGGCAGGTTTTGCTCAGGTGTCCATTTCCACCTCTCAGCGACGGGGTGATACAGGGACTATTAGGCTCTGGGCACACAGTAGTGGAAATAAAATTGCCCTGTATTTCGCATGCATAGAGACAAGGAATCTTGTGATCCTTCTTTAGCTGAGATTGCTTCCAAAAAAATTGTCTTATTATTGTTTAATTAGTCTCTCTTTTATGTTGTTAGCAGTTTAGTTAATATGAATGATCTTCGGTCAACTTGGGATGCCTTTGCCCATATTTAAAATAGCTTATTCCACCAATGCTGCCATTAAGCTTGCCTGGACCACATTAGAAGCTGGGAAAGGACCGTGCCAGGCACCAGACCTGTGCTACCCCATCCCCAACTGCTGGAAACAGAAAATACCGGTGTTTATCCTAAGACTATAGAAAGCTCTGCCTGCTGTAATGGTTTGCCAATTTTAGTTTTCACAATGTCCTTTTCCCTCTCCAGATTATGTTGTTTTGTACTCAAGATGCTCTCATGGTCCATATTCTATGTACTCTAAAGTATGGTCCCCAGCTTTTGCTCTTTACTCCTCTCCTCCCAGCAAGGACCACATTGCTCTCACTGCTAGCAACATCCCCATGTCTCACCTGCTCCCCTGACCCACATGGCACAAACAAGAAACCTTTCTTTGCCCCCAAAACATGCTTTTCATCAAAGACACAAGCGCGGCAGAGACACAAAGGTGTCTGGTAGCAACTTCCTAGTTAAGGCTGTGATCTAAACTGCTGATAAAATCAAGCATATGGTCTTGGTTTCATTTACGTGGCTGACCCAAGAAGATAAATTCCTCAAGGCGAGCCTGTGTCAATTTTGTTCAGCTTTCCCCCAGAATTAGTTTTGCTAATTGCAGTGCAAGAAATTCACCTTTGCCTGGAATTTATTCACACTGTTCTGGGTTTTTTTCTTTGTTGACTAATATTTCTCTTTAAAAGAAAAACATGACCTGCCTACACAAAGTCAGCATAGATGGATACCTGGAGTCGATTTGGTGGAACGTGGGGGGTTTGGGTACTTTTTTTAATGTTGGATTTAAGATCAATTTTAGCCATTATTTGCCATATCAAAGTTTATGAGCTGTGCACAGAAACTTAATTGCATCAGATTTTTCTGTCAGGAGCTATGCTTTTCTGTCAGATTTTATCTTACAACAAAGAATGGTTCATGCACTGCTGCTGGCACATAAGAATTCATGAGCAGCTGCTGGGGGATAACATTTTCTCCATAAGCTGCTGAACTTTTTACCTGTACAGAGCGGTGCTACCATTGTGCTAGCACAGGAGTAGGGCAGAAAATACCTGCAAACAACCCCAAAAAAACCTCTGTTGCACAGAAGTAAGATTTCAGTGTAACTACACCCTGTCTTAGCTAACTCCCACAAAAAGGAGGTGAAAACAGGCTTCTCACTGTCTTATATATCACCAGTGCTCACCTGTGAAGGTGGTGCCACTTCTGCAGATACCTATCCCTGCAGCTCACGCAGCTGCAGTATCCCACACAGAGAGGAGACAACCTCCTCACTACCACCCTTTCCCCTTGGATACAAGCAGCTGCAGTACTAAACCTTCGATATCAATGCAGCAAAGGGAAAACAAAGCAAATCTTGGGTGCAGAAAGTTGCCAGCAATGGAGGCTGCAGAGGAGGCGCGTTGGGATGAGATGGGCTTCTCGGCAAAACACGCATTGCATGAACATACACCACACGTGGAGGCAGAAAAGCATTTTTCTCGGGCAGTGTTCTGTTTAACCATGGTGGGGTTTCCTCGGTAGTGGAAACGGAGCAGTGGGGTGATGTGGGGTGAGCCTCACCTGAGATGGGAAGGGGAGCTGCGGCTAGAAGGGGTATTGTAGGTGTTGCTCCATCCCAAGAGCAGGAGGGATGATGCCTTCAGGAGGGGCATTGTGCAATGCTTATTGCAGATGGCAGCCCCTGCCCCAGAGACCTTGCAGTCCCATCTCCCAGGGTCGGAGGGGAGCACTTCCAAGGCTCTGGTTTGTATTTACAGGGAATGACAGGGCTGTTCCCAAGAGCGTATTCCCTGTGGATGTCTCAGAAGATATATACTGGTGACTGTTCCTATTCATAGCAATAATATGAACCGAAATGAAATATCAGTGACCCATCTTATTCAGCATATCTCTATTTCAAATCTGTATTTTGTAAAGAATATTGAAAGCATAATACAGAGCCTTCAGTAACCTGCTCTGCTTTATTACACAATCCGCACAAGTTTTCCATTTTTTATTGAATTGGTCACTCAGTCATACTAAACATGGCAGAAAAAGAACAGGAAATAAAATGAACCAATAAATAAAAGCAGGGTTTCCAAAGCTCTTCATACTGAAAAGCAAGCTAGAGCGTTCTTCAGAGTTTATCCTGGGGAAAACCGCCTTAGTTAGAATAAAATTGTGCAGTGGAACAGAAAATAAGATGTTACTGCAAATGAAATGTATTCTTTAGTAGCAAAAATTAAAGATGTCTTAGAAGATAGGGTTGGCCTGTGCCCATCTCACCCAGCTCTTCCCTGGGAACGATGACAAGATAGAAATGCATGACCGGTTAAACCCACCCATCAAGGGCCCAGGCAGGGCTGCATGGTCCCTTTGCTGCTAGCCCATCTCTACTCACTCCAGAGATTTTTAGTATGTTGTGAAAGTGAAGATGTTTAGTTTGCCATGACATCTTATTTTCTGTTCTGCTGCACAGTGTTATTTTAACTAGAGCAGCCTGCTCTCAGATAAACCCAGAGGAACTTAATACCTGCAGAAAATCCTGCATTCAAATGTGTGTGGGTGTGTGCATGCCAGGGATACAGGAGAGGGCTGTGACTTGCTGTGATTCTCTGTGATGTTGCCCTGCTTAGGCCTCCCCTGTGCATGCGAGGACGATCCATGTGTGCTTAATATGAAGGTTAGACTGGCATGGACATGAGCATCCTTCCTAGCTGCATGTGTTTGGGTAGAAATACATGTCTCTCAATTAAACCAAGGGGTGTTGTAAGACTCTAAACATTCTGGAAGGAGGGTTGTTCTGGGTAAATCGCCACAAGGTCTTTGTCTCGCTGGGACACACAGGAAATATTCCTTTCCTCCCACCCAAGTGCACTCACCAAGCAAATCATGGTGGATTGGGAAGGTGCCGTTCAAGTATCAACAGCCCCGTTGCCTCTCTGAATGCAGCACCCTGTTCAAAGACCAGCTTCAGCAGGTGGTGCAAGAGACTCAGCAAACAGCCTTGCATTTCCTTCCGCTCCAGACCCTGATATCACATCCTTGATGTGATATTAAAGGTCTTCAATACTTAGAGATCAGGACATGGTCAGGAATTTGTGCTCACCTTTGCATTTTCAGATGAGTGACTGTCACCAGCACTGACAGCTCTTAGTGTGCATGTAAATGTTGCACCACTTCCCAGATCTTGCTCAGTTCTTGGCCTCAGCAGCTCCCGGTACAAAGGAATTCCCTGGCTGAACACCTAATGTATGGAAACTATCTTTCTTTGATTGTTTGAATCTCTCAGATTTCATTGATTCTTCAGTAGTTCTTGCATTAGTTCTTCCATGACATTTTTCCTGATTCTCCATCTCACAGCTTTCCTGGGATGGTGGGACAACAGAAGCTGTCCACAGCACTTGGGGGGAAAAAAACCTCAACATGCGATTGTCACAAAGATATCAAGCCCTCCTGATATCGTCAGGAATGGAATGCATGTTAACTAATCCTGGTATTAACATCTCCAGTTTAATTAGGAAATGCTCAGTCTCTATGCGGTTGGTCTCGGAGCAGAAATCAGTGTCTCTCCCTCAGCTTCCTTACGGGTGAGTATTAAGGTCCAGGCAAAATGGGCACAGGAGGCAGCCTGGACCTTGGAGCTGTGAGTGCCAGAGCACTAAATCGGGATAAGTCCATGGTCCATCTTCTCCGGTGTCCAGCAATGGTTCAGGTCTTCCTGAAAGCAGTTGCCCAGGTTCTGCATGGCAGCAAAGGACCTGTCCATATTTCATAGGCCATATTTTAATTCAATTACAGATGGAATCAGGAACATTTCACTTGCTTTCACTGTCACAATCAGGTAGATTTAAATTTTGGGTTTCTGCCAGGAAAATGTAACAGTAATGTACTGATAATATTGAACAGGTTAGAGCAGTCTTCCCCCACCTTCCTTTAAACAAATGATAACAAAGATAGACAGAGACACAAAGAGATAACTGGGAATCATATGATGGGATTTGTCTCCAGCCCCAGGTCAAGGTCTCTAGCCCCTGCATCTTGCACATCTCCAAATGCCTTTTCAGCAGCTGTCTAGGTTGCATCTATTTAATTGCCTGTAGATTAAAAGCTTTGCTAAAACAAACAACATTCACCCAAGCACCAGACTCTTGTCGGGGACAATGACAGAACAAATAGTCCCCTCCAGGCACACTTTGAAGCCTAACTTTGGATCTTCCTCAAAGTCTCCAAGCCAGATGTAAAAATCTTTCTTAAACAGTATTTCTTAGCTAGTATAACATAAGCTGACTGGCATATCACCTCCATCCCGGATGACTCCCAGGCTCTACTTGTAGCAGACTGGCAGAAAACACTTCTTTGTGGTTTAACTGGGGTTTCTTTTGGCCAGCTCTGAATTGAAAAAGTGCTGTATTCCCATAGAAAGGATGTCTGCTTACCCTGTGGTTTTGGTCAGATTTTCCCACTAGCAGATACAGGTTTTCTTTCCTTTGTTGGCAATTTCATTTAGGTTTCACTTGATGCTCAGCTACTGTTTGTAATGCAAATGGGAAAATTTCATTCTGAAAAGACCAAAAGGAAACATCTACTCTTCCTGGGTGTTTCCTCTCAGACTTTTTTAGAAACACCACTGAAAGTTTGCAAGTATTTCTGGTCAACTAAATGACTAAGAAGTGCTAACTCCTTTCAACACTTGCAGCCATTTAAAAATGAGGTGTCTCATCCAACCAGGTCATCTGCACTTCTGAGCAGCAGGGCATACCGGCTCCATCAAGGGATGGTTTCTCTTTCCAAAAACCAATGCCTATGAGTGTGGAGCTGAAGCTGTTGCTGATCTTCAGTGGAGTACAGAAGACGCCTAGACAATCAGTGTCATCCAGCCTTACTTTTCAGTAACTGCAGGTAAAGAAAAGCATCTCTCCATGATTACCATGATCAACATCAGGCTCACCTTTCTCTTTTCATCAGCCAAACATCCTGGTTTTGAAAAGATTCATGTGGATGTGGCCTCCAGCCATGAAGTTAGATTCATGTGGATGTGGCCTCCAGCCATGAAGTTACATCTTGTAGCACAAAAATAAATGCACCATGGAAACCACAGATCCACACAGACATGACTGGGCTCTTCGGGAATGGAGGAGCCACTCTTTGCAAGGTGCCTTTTTGCATGACCTTGCCTCCTGTGGCAGGAGAAGAACCAGTATGGTGGCTTCATACTGGATATCCTGAGTTATCAGGGTATCTTTCACCTGGTCTGGCACTGGGACGGCAGTGGCAAGAAATCCAGCTGCTGCCTGTGTGCCCCATACATCTGCCTGATAATCTTGATGGCTTTCAGGAGATTCCTGCTTTCCCTTCCCATGCCATCCCAGGAGCTATAGGATGGCTGGTGAATTGAGAGCAGCGTGTCTCACAGGCTCCATTTCAACTGCTGCACTTGGGTCTTCTGGGTATCCCTTCTTTGTTCACCTCTGTGCTTCATTGAAGGAGGAAGTTCAGCCTTTTAAGAACAACTTCGGGATGGTATTTGTGTTTCTCCAGTGGCAAACACTGCTGACACAGTTAACATGTGGCAAATATTTGTGAATGTCCCTCAAAACTGACAATTAATATTAATGGCAAATCAAACACCATCAATGAGAACCACTCTGGTGTGACAGGCTCAATTTCCAGCCTATAGCACCTTTTCTTGCAGCATGTTAATACGGAGCTGACCTTTTGAACGTCTCCACAAGATCAGTGCAGCAGGAGGAATAATAGAAGAGCCCCAGGGTCACCCTGTTGCCTGCACTGGCCAACTCAGAGAAGGTCTGGCCATGGGTGGCTGAGATCACACCTGGCTGGCTGTGTCCCTTCAGCTCCCCTTTGACCTGGAGAACAGCACAGGGTGAAGCGGGAGCCAACACAGCCCTTCCTGGCTCTGATAAGGGGAGCAGCCTCCACTCCAGGTTTCTGCTCACCTGCATGTTCTGGCAGCTCAGAGCAGCACAAGAAACTTGTCCTGAGTCCCAGGCACCACAACATAGTGGAGGCCAGCCATGAGGAGGTCTCCTGGGGCTTCTCCAAAGGTCCTGTTGGAGTTCTCCAACAGAAGGGAAGCTCAGCAGGACAGATACCCTGGATGTCAAGGAAAAACACATATTTCACGGAAAGGAGGGGGAGACAGAGCTCTGCAACCCTCCCTCACAAACCACTCTGATGGAAGGATGTGCTTTCCATAGCAATGCGTGCTGAGGACACAGCCCCGAAGCCCTTCTTCCTAAGCTAGTATAGCACTGGCCATGCCATGATGCCCCCTCCCCTGTTTTGTTGCCTGGTCTCACTGCAAACAGGACAGTTTCTTCTTCCAAATGCTTTATAAGCACCATTTCATCGACCATCGGGGTGTGAGGCCAGACTCTTCCAGCCTAAATCTCCATGGAACTGGAGGACACAGCACAGAATTTTTCCGAAGGACCAACTGCCTGACATCTTTCTCAGCAAGGCAACAAATCTACTCAACACCTCTAAGCATGGGGGCACTTTTGGGTTTTTGCAGCAGGAGTGTGACAGAAGGGAGGTGTGACAGGTGCCAGTGATAGCATTTTCCCTCTAATACATAAAGCCTGGTGAAGGCAAGGACTAGAGAGGTGGAAGTCCCCTATGTTAAAACTCCAACATTTTAATAACCCATCAGCCATCCTGCCTACACCAGCCACATCAAGTTTCTTCTCAAGCTGTCTGCCTGGGAAGAGGAAGCTCTTCATTATCCTACATGCTCCCTCCCCCACACACCCCGCAAGAGAAGAAACAGAGGAGAGATAATGCTTGAAAAACCACTAGAAATAAAACCTAATATGGAGCTGTCTCCAAAGAGCTGCTTTTCCTGTGTGGCAGGCGCCTCATGGATTAACCTTTTGTATATGCAGAAATAGGAAATGAATAATTGAGCAGCACACAGACGATCGTAGCGCTCCCTGTCCCGCACACTGCGCTGCTCAGACTCGATGGCTCACTTTACAAAACCCTCTTCAATGGCACCTTTTAATTGAGATGTATAGTGTATGGGAGGCAGGGGACAATGAGCATGGCACATCTCATCGCACATGGTGATATGCCTGGGATCACATGCAAGCCAATGTAATTCTGTCAACAAAATTATACGCAACAATAAATCCATTGGGCGAGGTGTATCCACTGGTGTTCACAAGTGCACATGGATGGTGGTGCGGGAGGGAGCAGGGACCCTCCCCAATCTCTGTCCACCAGCACAATCCAGAAAGAAGCCAGCTAGTTCCCTCCAAACAGATCCTGGTAGTCAGATCCTTTTTCATGGGTCCAATTGCAACATGTCAACCTCAGTCCTTTCTTTCCCCCAGCTAAGACACATCTCCAAGGAATATTGCCCTAACAAGAACTCATTCCCTTGGGTGCAACCCTGTCCACACAGAAGTACTTGCAGTGGAGGAGTTGCAAAAGCAAATAGCCAACCCTAGGAGAATCCAAACGAGGATGACCCAGAAGAGGCAAACTAGGTGAAGGCTGGAGAGACCAGAGGAGGAGAAACCTTTCTTTTGAGTTCCTATTCCACTGAATTTGCTACATATATTCCAGGCACTACCATGCCACCAGGCTCATCCTTTGGGCTGGCAAACTGGATATGGGCGTTGTTCACCAACTCTTCTGAGCACATGCTTAACATGGTTCCCCACTGGGCTGCTAAGTGGTGCTGCTTTGTATAGACCTACCTAAAGAGTGGGAAGAAAAGAGTCACCCACTGATGGCAGTGATGGTGGAGGCCACACACTGCCCTGGAGATCTCCACGGTGGGTGCTGCACTGGGCACTGGCACAGCAGTATCATTCTATTCATGCACAAGCCATCACCGTTTATAGACCCCAATGCTCTGGCAGTAGTGTTTCAGGTTTGGCTGCCTTACTTATCCCAGTAATTGCTAAGGCTATGCCTGAACAAACTCATCACAAGTATTTAGTAGAGAGTGTCAGGAACATCTTAGTGAAGCATCACAAGCCTTCATATGTTCTAGTTCAGCATTACCACTTTCCAGATGGACTTGGAAGAAGGGCAGAGAGACCCTGTGCTACCTCTGTCTCCACAGCTTTTCATTCAGGCAGCCTCAGGCATGCACTTGTGGGGTTTGAAGTTGCATGTCTGAGCACAGAAACCAATGCCACAGCAGCTCTGCCCTGTGACTGATGCCTGTACCCTTTCAGTCACTGGTGGCCTGTGCTTTCCTGAGGATGCAGGGGTAGGTCCAGCTCTAAGCAGATGCTCTGCTTATCTCCTACAGGATAAGCAGTGCTTTTCCCACCATTTCAGGAAGGTCCTTTCCCAGTACCATCATGCATGATCACCATGTTGACTGAGCCGCACAGACAGCACTGCTGCATCTTTGCAGCTGATGTGTCCAGCTTCCTTGCTGGCTGGCTGTCCCAAGAGACCTGTAAGCTCCTGACATGTTCCTAATTACTGTGGGGACACATCCATGACAGTATCTTTAGCACTGCATGAGTCTGGTTCCTTGACACCTTAACAGAGCTCCTAGGACTGGCCTTGCTTGACTGTCCATTGGACATGGCAGTTGAGAATGACCCCACTGTTCCCTGGTCTCTGCTGTCTGCTCCATTCCTCACCTGTCCCTTGGGGAGCATCTGTGAAGACCATCAGTGTGTGCAAGCCTGGTGCTTGTGTACATAACCCACCCCCCAAATCCTCTGGTAGGTTTTTAGAGGGTCGTGGGATCAGGATGTGAGTGCTGATCCAAGATGTGGACACAACAAATTCCTAAACAACTGTCTTCTTGTGCCTAGCTGATGAATGTGTAAATGGCAACTCTGAAAGGACCAGTAACATGGAAGAAGCTGGTTTTGATGAAAGCCAAAGTGTTCCTTCTTCTTGTCCATGAGTACTTGGCCCAGACAGAAACCGTGGAAGATCAAGGAACAGAGGTTGTCATGGCAAGTGGATGCATCCTGAATGCAGGTAGGAAGAGGGATAAAGCTTTTCCAGTGCTGGATCCTCACAGACAAGATCTAATAAAGATAAAGGAAGCTTTACCAGCTGAGAAGGATCTGTAACACTGGGCTTAGCCAGATAACCTGCATTCCTGGGGTATCCACTTCTGAAAGGAGCAGCGCTCACATGTTTGTACACTTACTACTCCACATGCTGACTGTGAGGCAGATTTATCCACTAATTTCTGAAGGTTAGCTGAGTCCTCAAAACCTTCTCCCTGGTCCTTACAGCAAAGAAGCTGTGCTGAAGGCAAAAATGAGTGAAACATCAACTTCTCCAAAGGCAGTCCTGCTAGTTGGATTCATATCAGCAATGAGAAGAGAGTGGCCAGATAAGATTTTCACCATCCAGCTAGAATTGTTTATCTTTATTTCCTAATATTTGTCATTTCCATGGTGACAAATCCCTCTTCACCAGTGTCAACTCATTAGACCTAGTGATGACAAGTCTTTTTTTTTTTTTTTTCTAATGAATTCTGTTAATCTCTATTGCAGTCAGACTCTGTTTACCCTTGAAAATGGTTATAACAGCTTACAGTGCTCCTAGTTTGCCTCTGGGCTCTTCTTTCTCGAGTTGTCTTTTGTTGGTCAACATGGTAGACATTTACTTCCATACTTATGTATTTCTAGAATTGGTACTGATACAGAAGAAAGACAGAAAAGGAAGACGTGGCACATAAACAAGGCATTTCTGCCAAAGGTTTTTTGGTGCTCCAGCTAATTAATGGCTTTGCTTTCCACCTCTGCAAATAAAAGGTAAAATCCTGGTATGAGTCACAACTAAACCAGGTTAGGCAGTCTTCATTTAACTCTCCAGATATCTGCTGATTACTTCCTTGGTCAATCTAGGATTCTGCAAACAAGCAGTTTATTTTGCCCCTTCCCAAGGAGTATCTACCCACACGAAGGGTAGATAGCAGCTGGCTGATGTCAACCAGTGAGCAAGGCAAAGAACCTGACGTGACACCTCTGCCTACCCAGGGGTGGTGTCCCAGGGAGAAAGCATGGGTTTGTTTCTGACATGCTCATAGCCTGTGACAAAGAGGCTACAACCTTCTGTTGTGATGGCTGCAGTGTGTGGTGTTACCTGCACATCTAGAAATTGTGGTTATGTGTCTCCGCTCCCTTTCTTTTGCAACAGAACTGGGACCAGTCCCTCCTCTGTCACCTCCCCTCTGAGTGCTGTTTTAAGTCAGACTGTCAGAGTGCAATGGCCAGTTAGACCTTCCCATCCTAAAGAGGCACTGTGCAATCTCATTACCCCCTGCAATGTCAAACTGCAGCTTGCTATCATCCATCCTTTTCCTCCTAGGACTGCCCAGCCCCTCCCTTCCCAGTACCACTACAGCAAGCTTCCAAAGGTGAATTTACCACATTAAATTTGTCTGTGTTATCTGCACTACCCTGGTGCCGGTTCAGGCAAGAATGATGGATATGGTCCTAACCAGACAGAAATTAGGGAAGTTCACACTGTGTTTTAATAGCAAATGCAGTGATTTGACATTGAATAATGGATCTGGTCAGGTTCTATTAGTGGCAGATTAGACCATAATTCAATCTCATACCTTGCTGTTTTAAGCCTTTCTCACAGACTGTATTAAACCTGACCCAGGTCTGCAAAGGCAGAATGGAAGTGCTCTGTCTTACACGGGGATGAATTACATCTCACAGGGATGGGAGGACAAAGCTATGCCCGGCCCCCATGGGACCACGGTGGCAGCAGCCCAGCCTGAACCTGGACCTCCAAATCCAGTGCTCAAACTCACCCACCTGAGATACAACTCAGCTGAAAGAACTTTTAAATGGTCATCATGATATGGGGCTGCACCCACTGGAGAGGGGGCACAGCCCCACGCAGCTGGTACATTGGGCTTGAAGGAGCAGAAATGCAGTGCAGATAAGGGACACAGATAGCTGGAAGGGGCAAGCTGAAGGAGGATCCAGTGGGTTCATCTCAGGAAGAGTACCAAGGGAGAGATGGAGATAATGCAAAGATAAGTGTGCCTTGATGCAAGATGCCCTGCCTGGTATCATCACTAAAGGAAAGCACCTCTGCAAGTGCTGGGGCTTCACACCTCTCCAGGGAGAACACAAGACATGAGGAAGAGCCCCAGGGCATGGAGAGACAGAAAACCATGCCTTTTTTTCAGTGTCAGGGAGTCAAGTAGTGTTTCCATGGCATAGCTGAGCACCTAGTTCCCATCCCATAACTGGTTCTAATGTCATTTCCCTGTGGATACCTTCCTGTGGCTCTTGCTTACCTCATTCTTACAGTCACCGGCCACAGAGTGTTCCCATCACCTTTTGAAGCTCCCGGTCTGTTTTAGACCTGTTTTCACAGTCTTCTTGC
This sequence comes from Microhierax caerulescens, assembly GCA_035590215.1. Classification (NCBI taxonomy): domain Eukaryota; kingdom Metazoa; phylum Chordata; class Aves; order Falconiformes; family Falconidae; genus Microhierax; species Microhierax caerulescens. Next base: position 1,479,143 of record JAVJGJ010000003.1, on the reverse strand, counting down.
CCATGTACCTATGCTGTCTGGGTTTTGTTTACTGAGTGAGAGTGCGATTGGATAGCTGACATGGTGCTGTGATTGAGAGGAGAATGCTGAATTACTGTAGCAATCATTTATTGAGTACCTAAGATACAGAAAACCTAACAGAGATAACAATGTTCTGGAGATTAAATTCTCCATTAGAGAGACCTCACTTAGTAGTTAGGCTAGTAAGTATTTTCTCATAGGTTTTCCCTTAGCTTCCATCCCCCCATGCTGCAAGAAAGCAGGCAAGATTTTGAACATCCTTTCATCTTTATAGGACACAACAGACCCCAAATGAAGCCATGAACATCATTCCCCCCCTGCCCACCAGGCAGAAAGTTCCCCATCACCAAGCCTCTCCCAAAAGCACCTATTGAGCTCTTGCTGACTCTGGTGCTGGAGCAACTTCTGGTCGCTGGATGCCCAAGGTCGGGTTCAGTGGCAGCCACAAGAACACAGAGTGTCACTTCAGGTGAACACAACCAAAGAAACCCCAAGGAGATGTTTTGCTTCTCTGCTGATTGTGTGACAACTGGCATCTCTCGTATCCTCTCTGACCTCCTTGCCAGGAGCTCACCGGAGCATCCAGGGGAACAGGTTTTGAACTTTTTGCGCTGAACTTCAGGGCAGGCTGGAACCTCTGCAGCAACACAATGGGTATAAAATAGCCATAGACATTGGAAAGAAGATGGAAATACAGCTAGATATAGAAAAGCAGTCACCAGGGTTTCTTTACAGTAAAACACAATTCCTGCTTTTTTAGCTTATTAGCACCTTCAGGTTTTATATCCTGCAGCTCTGGCATACAGAAGGCAGATTCTTGCTGGCCACCTGGACAAAGTAACCTTAGACTACCAAAATCCAGAAACTGATGGCTTTGGCAAAAAGGGTAAGGCCTGTTTGCCGTAAGCCATCTCTCCCAGCTCATGAAAGAGCCAGGACCCACAGGGAGTCCCCTGGAAGACACTGGTCCTGGCAGGAGACAGCAGTAAAGCTTTGAGTACCTGTGAGTGGGTGGAGGACCTGGGCAGACGATCCGTTTTGCTGGGAGGGCTGCTGCAACCTGGCAGGGAAGCGGAGTATTAGTGCCTAGTTGGAGGTCCAGTGCTGGAAGTGGCTGCAGCCCCTCACTGCAGTGAGAGAAGCAGCAGGCACACGGAAGATGGAGATTTTCACAGAGCCAGCCACCCCTGGGTGAAGGCAAAGGGGTGGCCAACTTCCACAAGAACTGATGGATGTACTGGTAGTCTCCTCAAAGACGATGGGGGTGTTTGAAATCCCAGCAGGTAGCACCTGAAGGACTGGTTACTATCACACCTTACTTGCCTCTGTCTTTTGGACTGCAAGGGCCAGGGGTGCTTTGCTGTTTTTCCAGCCAGGACTCCTACAGCTCTCTGTGAATGGATGAACTGTTCAATGCAGAGGCCAAAGATACCGAGGTTTGCCTCTGCCCCCCCCCCAGGCAACCCTGGGCAAGCCTTTTTGCTCACTCGTGACCTTAATCTGTGCAAGGGAAGCGCCGTGGGCAGCACTTTATGGAGTACTTTGACACGTGCTGGTGACAAGCACGGTACAAGGGCTGGCTCTTAAGACTAATCTGGGAAAGGTTCGCTGAGGTTCCCCACACTGCAGCTCGTCAGCTTCTGCCTCCTAATTGAACCTCTCCTGGAGACTTCTCAGCACAACGAGCACGTGACCAGCACTTCACTGCAATTACTCACATTATACAGATAGCAACACTAATGAAGGTGGGTCAGAGCCCTCATACATCTCATGAAACATGGGCTTTCTCAGCTATACTTCATAACAGAGGCACAATAATTGCATTTATTTTAAAGCCACATTATAGCTCTTACAGTAGTGCATGCAATCTTCCCTCTGCGAGCTTCCTGGAGCAGTGAATGAATCCCTAGCCCCACACAGAGTACCACAGGCACTGCAGGTTTTTGCTTTTCCATGGATGCTTCCAGTTCCCCTCAAGACAGTGCCCTTGAAAGCAGGAGATGCAAAGGTTCAAGGGAGCACCTCCAGACCAGCCAATTCCCTCTCAGTCACCGGTGCAGATACCTTTGGTAGGTGTGTTGCTTCAGGATGACCTCCCTTCCCCAGCAGAATTTTGTGCTGGCACAGCCAAAGTCTGTAGGAAACAGCCCAGCACAAGAAGGCTGCTTTTGTAGTGATTTCTTGACTCTCAGCAGTGTCACCAGCCCTGGCCAACACCTACAATTTTATCTGCAAACCCAGAGCCAGAAGCCTGTGTGGGTGCAGTCAGTAAATGGGTCTCCATCAGTGGCCAGGGAGCTACCACAAGACTAGCCGCCCCACATGACACACTATGTGTCCTACTGGATTTTTGTGTGTGGGAACAGTGGCACCTCATGATGGTGGCACTGCTGCCCATCACTCCCTGAACGCCCTTCCAAAGTCCTGTCACCTTCAGGCTGCAGTTACAGGACCCCTGAGCCCTCTGGGGATGACAATGCTTATTCTGGCAAGATGGTTCTCATTAGGCGTGTGCCAAATTAACTACATCACGCGCAGTGGTGGCCCTAACCGTGCCTGATGTGGGCATGTAACTGTGCCTGTAAATAACAGCGTGCTGAGGCAGAAGCTGGAATTACATCCCTCCAGACAGCCATTCTGTAAGGGAGAGAATAGGACACGCTTGCTGTAATGCTATGCATTAAAAAGCACTTATGCTGCTAAGCCAGCATTAGAATAGCACATAAACATTGCTGTCGTGATCTCAATGGGGCTCTGGAGTCCTAATGGGAGCTCTGGCAGCCTCTGGGAGCCTACAAAGGTGGAGGGTGGGGGAAAAAAAAAAAAAAAAGCATCATTTCATGTATTATACAGCTATATCTCTGACACACATAAACTCATGCTGATGCACCCATGCAGCTTGCCCGAAAACAGCAGGTGAACGTGCAGCAGCAAGGGGGACAAGCTAGCACCTCAGCAGCTCCCAGGAGATCAAACCTGGGGCCATACGGCACTCCTCATGCCTCCTCTTAACCAGAAACTGCCTGAAAGGTACAAATCCAGCTGAGAGCTGAGCATTCCCAAAGCCCAGTAAGAGGACGCTGTTTGCATCATGCTTTTGTGGTTCTTTCAGCAGCATCTTCAGCCCTGTCCTCTCCAGAGTAGCACCTCGTGCCTCAGGGACCTGGGAAAATACAGAAGACATGAAAAATGCATGCAAAAATACATGAAAAATATAGCCATAAACCTGTCCAAAAGGTCGGTATGGAGGCAATCAGTGATGATGCCAGGGTTAAGTCAAGCATTTGCAGTGGCAGCTTCAGGGAGGGCAACTGGCATGGAAGGAATTTTTTGGCAACCCTGATCAGAAACTCTAATATCCTCACCAAGAGTTATAATTTCTACTGCTATTTCCCCAGTGCTGCCACAAATACATGGGCGTGTGGTGTCAAGTGAGCTAGCAAGCGTTGACTTCATAGCTAGGGAAGAGAGGGAAATGAAACCTAAAGTTCCTGCTGCTGCCTTCTTCGAGCCTCTGGGGTGTGTGTGCCTACAAACTGAGAAGGAAAACAAGGGCTGGTGGGACACCATCCACTGGGATGGGTTTTGGAGGCATAGGCTGGAAAATAAAATCAGAAGTAGGCTTCAAACAGCAACCTTGCAAATGCAGACTGTGCCCTTACACCTCTTACTTGTGGATTAGTTTTTAGTTTGAGTTTCAGCTTTTAATTCATTCAGCAGACGTTGCTGGTTATGGGCAGATGTGGTCTGTGTGGCTTCCTCCCCCTCCCCCCAGGAGCGGCTCTGAGCCGGTGCAGCAGGCAATCCCAACACTTCTTCATACAGAGCTGGCAGTGCTGGTACCCTCACGGTTCTTTGAAACTGGTGGAAACATGCAGAAGTCAAGTTTTTTAATTAAAATCTGTTATAGAAAAAGCTGGTGGGGGTTCCCCATGTGAAAACGCTCACATTTTTTCCTATGTGATTTTGCTAGTCCTAAGCAACTGTGAGCAAAGAACAAATGAGTCCAAGGGTGGTCTGGTGGACTGAGAAAGAAGGAAGATGTCATGAGCTCCAGGTCCACATGGCCACTCACAGTTTTGTGGTAACATTAAATGAATGATCCAGGAGTTTAAACCAGTCCTGACATGTCTTGCCTACTTAGAATGGGGTTAATTGCCATTACCTGCAAGCTTAGCGACAGCCTTCAGTGTCCCCGGCTTAAGGGCTGGCATGGCCCTGGTAAACACAAGACCCTGAGCTGGAGCTGGAGCAAGATGGAGAGTTGTCAGTCTCCCCAGCAGACAGCATTTTCCTTTTTTCTATGTTTCCTGCAGAGGGTGGTCTATCCACCCATATCCCCACTCAGCTCTGTCTGCTTGCAGCCTGACCTGGGCCCTTCTTGCTCTAACTTCTGTGTCTCCTCACCAGCCCTGTGTGCATCTGTAGTCACTGCCCGATTCCCCCGGGACTCCTGGGGGACTCCAAGTGTCATTTGTCCCACACAGCCAACTCACAGTGGTCTGATGCCAGCAGCTCTCATGCTCAAGCGATGCGTAGCCGTGTGTCCAGCTTTTACTACAGTAAACAACAGCTGGAAATACGTACTCCTTAAAGCACTCCATCACTGTGGTCGAATACACTGACTTGCACAAGGGGGAAGGTTGCTCCCTCTTCTTCCCACCTCTGCTCTACAGGCAAAAAGGGTCATCTCTGGAAACGCTCACACTAAGGGAGCCAGAAGACCTTAAAAACAAGGAGAAGTAACAGATTTATCAGTCAGGACAACAAAACATGTCAGGACACACATACACGAGCATCCTTTAGCCATACTGGCACTGCAAGAGGAAGCCAGCAACGCAGAACAGACATGTGCACACTTCCCAGGCATCTCTCTGAGATGTAACTCTCCCATCCATAAAATGGGAACAATGATACTATCCTCACAGCTATATGACATGAAATGTGCAAAGGCAATAATTATAAATTTAGTGAAAATGAGGCATTTAGTGTCCAGAGTCAGTCCTATGTATTAGCAAAGTCCATAAATCCCCTAAAGATTGAAGGTTTGACAATATCAAAAGGATGCTGAGAAATAACCCGTTCCTCTGCTTCAAGGTTCATACTCAAGAGATTGCTTTCACTGGCCACAGAGACAATATTTCATTGAGTGGGGATATCTGGAGTGAGTCCTCTTGGGACTTGGATTGAGGGAAAAAAAATCATATTCAGTGCACCGAAGCATTTTATAACTGAGCTTCAGTGAAAGTCAATACGAACCATTTACTCAGAGACAGGAGTACTCAACGTGCATGTGCATGGTACAGCCCACCTGTGCGGAGCCCGGAGGTGACGTATATTGATGTTAACTAATCCAAAAGCCTCAGTGCCCCTTATCACACAGTAAATAAAAGATTTTGAAGAGCGTTCTGATTTTAAACTCAATTACTCCAAGTTGAAGGCAATGACAGCGATTCTTATTCTCACTAGAGAAAAGAAAAATTAAATCTATAGGTTGATATTGAAATAGTCTGTGCATTGCGCATTCAGAAGTAGAAACCATCCTCTTGACTGCAGAATCTTGCCTGTGCCAGTTAGACCCCCCTACTGAAACACTGCAGGGACAACTTCTCTCAACAAACCTATGAGTCAACCACCCTCGCAATTACACAACAAAAGTCTCTTGCCTGGGCCCTTCTCTCTTTTCTCCCACACCTTCTGAGGAGCTCTGCACCCTGCATGGGTAAAAATCACCTGCAGGGAATAGTTGCCTAACGTCATCAAGCAAACCTTGCATAGTCAGAGGGGAGGATTCGCAGCACCAAATCTGAAGCCTCAAATAGCAGCACAATTACACTCTTTACTGGTGCAGCTCCAGGAGTATCCAGACAAACCACGGGCAAGTGCAGAGTAATTTTATCCTGATATGCCTGTCTAAACAGCAGATAGCTCTTCAGTAGTGCTCTCCCTGGCTTGTTAATTTAACGCTTGATATATAGGAAAAATTAGAATTAAAATGTACCCGGCTGCTTCCTTCATTCCTGATTCCATTTAGAAATATCTTACATCTCCCCACAAAATGAGCTAAACTGCTTGAGACACTTAAGAGCCTGTATTTGATTTTCAGATAAGCCAGTTTGAGTTAGGTTCTTAAATTCCAGCGAAGGTCAGGTCTGCACAGCTCTGCAGCACCCATCACATGCAAATCCCAGCCCCAGCACGGGAAGAGAGGCAGGTCTCTGCTGCTCTGGGTGGGCAATATCTTGAAAGACCAGAGGGATGTGGGCCTGTGAAAGACAAGCAGCAGGGAAGGGCTGATTCTCGACAAACAACCAGCTCGCATCAGGTTTAACAGCTGACTTTCCGGAGACTTTAGGCAGGGTAAGTTACACAAGAAGTGTGCTGGTCCTCCAGCCACGGCGGCAATAAAGAAAGGAAACCAGATGCTTGCTGAAGACGTTGAGAGCCCTTTCTTCCTCTTTTCCAAGGCTCTTCAAGCAGCAGCTGTGCACACGTGATGGCATGGAGAAGATGCCTGAAGAACCGAAGGTAGTTCTGAGGCTCTACTCCATGCAACTGCAAGAGGAGAAGGCAAGGACTACACTGGACCCTCGTTAATCCAAGCAGCTGGAGACCATGGGGACCATGTTAGTAAGTGCAAGCTGGCACATCTGTGACACAGTAGTGATGCTCATGAGCCCATATCCTTCAGAGACACTTCTGAGTTTTCTTAAAAAATGAATTCTTGGGCTAGAGACAAAACAAAAGAAACACTCAGTTTAAAGCATTTTGCAAGAGCCACAGAAGTGGCCATGGGTCAATGTTAGTTAACTGTGCCACCAGAGGAGTGAATTCTGCAATACGTGTGTCACTCTCTACTGCTTTGTTTTTTCCATGGCCTACAAAACAAATGGAGAACTTTCAGCTTGGAGAGCACATAGCAGAGATGGTGGGTGAGGAAAGAAATCCATCCTTTTGAAAACCCAGAGAGTTACACCTTTGCCAGTGAGAAAATGTGTTACCTGCATCCATCAGGAGGGGAAAGACACAAGAAAGAAGGGAACATGAAGAGAGGAGGGGAAGAGGGAGTGAGAAAAGTCTGGGTTTAATCCAGATGAGTTGAGTGCAGAGGGCAGACCCATAGAGAGAGGTCTTCTGACAGTTGTGACCCCAACACAGGGTAGACTATGAGGTAGGCGGATAAGGAGGTTTGACTGCTTTTCCTGGACAGCAGGAGAGCAAAAGCTCTGCAGAAAGATGTCACTCGGTGCCTCCAAAGGAATCACGGAGATCACAGGAAAGGGGATATCCTGGGAGAGGTGTGCAAGGACATGGATTAGAGAACACTTTATTGTCAAAATGTTGCATTTCAAAGAGGAAGGACCAGTGATAAATCTAGGTTGGGAAGACAAAAATAATGTTGGAGAAGATATGTCAAACTTCTGGGACAATCAGGTGATCAATCAATCAACTGACCAAGCGCTTCACCAATAAAAGAGAGAAGGACTGTGCCAAGGACTGGCAAAGAGGAAGGTGATAAAAAGGAAGGGACAAAGGCTGGGACATATCAATTTAAGAAATGCCCAAACAGTCTACAATGCCTCCTCTCAAATAAGCAACGATACCTTCAAATCTTGCAGGATTCCCTAATCGTTCTGGGGATGAACCCACAGTGGCCACTTGCTCTGGGGAGTGCTAACTTGCCCGTGAAGTGCCCATCTTTAAAAGCACTGAAAGTTTTCTGTGTTTATGGGGCAGACCTGAGCCCTGGGTTGGAGGATACTGCTGGTGTGTGCCTTGAGAAGGAGAAAAGCTTGTATAGCTGCATGAATTTATCACCTGGAAATATCAGTTTAAGCAAGTATTTTCTTCTCTGCCAAGGTAAATGAAGAGATCTGGGAACGTGGATGTCAAAGCACCTTGGGACCCAGCTGTGGAGTGGGGCATGGCATCACATTGATGACCAAGGAATGAGGACCAGATCTGGTCACTGGCACTGTGGGTGCTGCTGGGCTCTGCCATGGCCCATCACAGGGTGCTGGTGACCCCCCAGGGTGTCACAGCAGGGGGTTACTTGGCTGCAAAGGTCTGCAGCAGCCTGCGATATGGGGAAAGGGAACAGAAGGAAATCTAAGTCGACACTGGAACGCAGCAACAAGTGGTAAGAAATTAATGGTAAAACCAAACTCTACACTTCTTTCCTATTGCCAGCGTGCAAAATGAAGCCAAGCGGTTAAATTCCACCGGCCTGTCTGCCTAAAACCAAACAGCACTTCATCAGAAGTGAAACAGCTGAGACGAAATTCCCGTGTTTGCCTGGGTGAATGTCCAAACTCAAAAAAGCAGGTGCTCAAAGCTCATGTAACTCATCTGCAGGCGCGGCTGCCCAAGGTACACTCGCAGGGTATCCAAAACCTTCAGCAGAGGCGCGTGTGTCCCCATGTCGATGCACCCCCAGGGCTGGTGGCTCTCCAACTCTGCCTCCAGTCTCTTTCAAGGGACTCGGGGAGCCTGGGGTTTCTCTGACTCTGTTCCCATTCATAGCAGTACAAGGGAGCCTCCAGCCTCCCAAACACCAGATACCACAAGACCAGGCTCACAAACATCAAGCTTCAAAGTAAAGCAAGGAGATTTGCAAAAAATAATCATTACAATTCATTACAAACATTTGTAAATACACCTGTCCCTGGCTGCGCAGTGAGAAAAGACACATTCCAGGTGAAAAAATAGACCCTCAAAAGATCTAACCTTCCAGTAGGTAAACACAACCAGAGGTCCAACCTGCCCATGGCCAACACACCATCTCCAACAAGCTCTCCTTGCAAAACCAGCACACCCTCAGCTTCCTCAGCACTTTCTTAGAGTTCAACTTCAATAGTTTCGACAAGTATTCGCACTTCCTCAGGGAAGGTGTCTCCCTTCCTTCCTCTCTCCTTCTCTGCAGCATTACAGCATCCAGCAGGTTTTGCTGGCACTGATACAGAAAGTGTGTTGCCACTTCTGGGTGAAGAGGGTAACAAATGGGAACCTGTGTTACGCTATCAAGACAGGGATGATTGATTTGTAGTTAACATCCATTTACTTCATTATCCCTTCATCGAAGCTTGACAAATGTGAAAACAACAATGAAAAATAGAAATTAATAGGAGTATTAGCACTGAATGCAAACTACTATAGATTTAATCCCCACAAAGGAGCATACAGATGTGTTAGATCTTCTTTCTTTGTAACGACCTTTTATCCACCTTCCTGTCCTTGGGCATAAATCTATTTAAATTTAAAGAGATCTATTTATATACACACGTGTGTCTGTGTGCGTGTCTATACATATGCATGCATATGTGTAGTGTGGAAGGTTTTCTCATCAGTTATCAATTAAGGCTGAGAAAAACACTCTGACTAAGCTAAAGCACGTGTACAGTGTGACCTTCTGGATGGTTTCTCTCCATGCAGCAGCTGCTCCCAATGACACAGCAAGGGAAGTGATCCACGGGGTCCTGTCCCCACTTGGCCCCATGCTGGTGGGGGATGGTGGTGGTGGTGTCAGCTCCATACAGGACAATGGGAGGGGAACAGAGAGAAACACCTTGATGCTACTGAGCATCCAGCCATTGTCCTGCCCCGGGGGGAGAAAGCATCAGGGTGCCTCTGCTCCTCCTACAGGCTCCCAC
>JAVJGJ010000003.1:1440893-1455153 GCA_035590215.1 Microhierax caerulescens | reverse complement strand
TTATGTCAGAGTTATCCCCCCCCCGCCCCACATCTGCAGATGACACAACATTGCTGAGCCCCAACAGGGGTGGGACAGGCCCCCCCCAGCCACTGCCTGCATGAGGCTTCCCAGCCCTGCCCTGATGCTGGGGGCTGCCAGCCCCCCCCCCCCCATCCACCAGGGGTGCCCCACTTCTGCCAGGTGCCCCCCCCAATCCCTTGTCCTCACCAAGTTATAGCTCCAGCGAGAGAGAGCCAGGGACCCCCCAGTTTGTGGGGGCTCTGTCCCCCCCAAGACCTGTAGGGTTATTTTGGGGGGGGCTACAACCAAACCCCCCCCGGCTGAGCCCTCACTGCTCCCCACTGCCCTTTCTGGAGCTGCATTAGCCGCCCCCCCCATTTCAGCCCCTCCAACCCCCGCAGCCCAGCAGAGTCTGTATGGGGTGGGGGGCACACACCAGCCCCCCCCTTTTTCTGCCTCCCCAAAACAACGAGCTCGGGCTGCTTCCCAAAGAAGTGGCGGAGACAAAACGGAGCCCGATGAAGCAGGGACGCCCCCCCCCCGCCGCCGTCCCGCCGCCGTCCCGGGACTGCAGCGATTCTTCCGGGGTGAAATTTGCTCCTTCCCACGGGGGGTTCTCCGCCCCCACCAGCCGCTGCGTCCAGATGGGACCCGCAAACAACAAAAAAAGGGGAGTGCAGGCGGCCCCTTCCCCAGGCTGCCCCCGCCTCCCCCGGTGCCTGCTACGTTACCCCCCTCGGGGACCCTCCTGCCACACGTGGTCCCGGCAGCACCGTTGAGGCGCCCGCCGCGGCCCGGGCCGGGGGTCCCCGAGCGCTACCCGTCCCCCTCAAGTACCTGCGGCTTTGGCCGTGGCCGTGGCAGGGTGACACGCGTGGAAACTTCTTTTTTACCCCACTGCCGCCGTGGAAGCGGAGGTGCCGGGACCCCGGCTGCCGCTCTCTGCCCCGCGGAACACCCGCGGGTCACCCCGCGCTGGCGCAGCTCCCCACGGTCCCCCCGACCCCCCGTGTTGGGTTTTCCCCTCCGCCGTTTAAAATTCAGAACTCTCTTCGGGTTTATTGTTCATTCTCAGGTTCTTCGGGGGGTGGGGGTGGGGTGTCGTGGGCGGGTGTGTGTGGGGGATTATCTCATTCGGCATCCCTGGCGCAGATTTAAGGAGGGAAACCTGGCGTTCTTCGCAAAAATCCGGGGAGCACGGCAGATCGTTCGGAAGGGAGAGATGGCTCCCAGGCTCTGCCTGCTCCCGAAAAGTCTTTCCAATCAGTTAATGTTGCCTCGCAATATTAATGATAACAAACCGGCAGCCTTGCTTCCATTGGCTGCCTTTGCCTTGATGCATCACACACTCCGATCCGCTCGGGGCATTTCGGGCTGTATTTTGTTCATTTACATCCCGTCTATGCCCCCGTTTGAAAAAAAAAAAAAAAGCAGAAAGAAAAAGAAAGATTTCATTCGAGGTGCCAACGCCTCCATCCCTCAATACTTCAATTTTTACCCTAAATCATCTGTCCTGGAAGGGCATCTGTTGCAGTTGTACATCCCCCGAGGATAGGTTTTCTAAACTTTGTACCTTTTTTTTTTTTTTTTGAGACAGCAGCGATTTCCAGGGCGGTGACTGAAATCCATTTCTCCTCACCAGCTTGTTTAGACACCAAAACTAACAGTGCGATTATTATTCCTGAATGATATCATGGTAATGCAGAAAGATAAGAATGGCCTGATATGGAAACATTAAAATTATATTCTTGGAGATAGTTCATTTGGAGTAACTTTAAATTAGATGAGATCATGTAGCCCGAGATCTAATATCAGCATAAATAGAGCTGTATTTCTGCCTTCATCTTCCTCCTCCTCCTCGTCTTCCTCACAGGAATTGTGATCGGATTTGCAGTGCTGCAATTGACAAAAGTGAGAGGCAAAGAGCACGGCACCTGTATTTTGAGAATGCTCCCGATCCAAACTTTTATTTGCTGGAAAAATAATGGATCTTTAAAGAACATTTTTTTTATGCTTCAGGCACTAGGAAATTGAGGGGATTTTTAATTCATTTTTAATTGAAGGGAGCATGTTTCAGAAAGACTTTCAGGTCTTCGGTGCTCTTCACAGACACTGAGGACACCAGTCCTCCTTGCTGCTCTGTATGACCTGGTGAGATTCCCACTGACAGCAATGCTTTTTACAAAAATATAGAATTAGTTCGGTGGACCGGCTGAATATTTTGATGCTTTTTCTTCATATCTGGTTATTTCACATGCAAGTGCATACATACGTTTCCTTATGCATGTACCACATATTCAAAAAAGACCCATTTAATTACATGCCATCACATAATGTTTTCTGAGAGATAAACTTATGTAAAATACATGCACACACCAGCTCATACAAGCATGCAGCACTGATGCATTCACAGACACTGTGCAGAACAGACTACTTATGGTACTTATGGGTTATTCCCTGTGCATGTGTGCAGTATTTCTTGCTCCATTCATCCCCAACCCTGAGGAAAGCATTTGTGCAACTGCAGCGACAAATAGTTACACAGATACAGCCTTCTGCATGGAGGGATTTAATGGAACAGGTCACTACCCTGTACACCCATGGCAGAATAGGGTAGCAGTGATGGATGTGGCAGATTGGATCATCCCACGATCTGGTTTGCCTGACGCCTGCTTTCTCACGCTGGCCAACAAGAGATGCTTCCTGGGAAGGCACCACGCTCTGTGCGAGAGAGTTGCAGAATAACTTGCTACAAAAATGAAGATTTCTCTCAGCCCCCATTAATTCAGACCCGGTTTATGCCCTGAAGCTCAACTTTACAGCCCTTTCAAAACTTAACTATTGTTCTACTCATTCTATCTCTCTGTGATACTACATGGTGTCCTATAAATGCCCCATGCTTTAATAAATATGGTGCTATATGCATTTACAGAAGTAATTTCTCACAGGTGATCTGTTCATTATTCTTTTGCAGGGTTTGGCTGGGTTTTTTTTGTTTGTTTGTTTTTGTTTGTTGGTTGGTTGTTTTTTGGGTTTGGGGGGTTATTTTTGTAGTCTGCTATTAATGAGGAAGGTAATGTATATTTTTGCACCGGGGATTTCCCTCCTGGCTCAGGCTCCCTGCAGGTGATAACCCTGCAGTGTGGCCAGTCACCCTGGGGAGCCCCTGATGCTGGGAAACCTGTCCCCTGCCAATGCTGTGGGCAGGTCCAGTGCATTTCACTGTTGCAGGTCTTCTCACAGCCCCTGGGGTGAAGGTCCTGACTAGTGAGCCAGCAGGACTGGCTTACAGCACTATTTTGTGCCCCGAACTATAGCAGCCTTCCCAGACAATAAAATTAAGTTCTTTGCATGTGTTCATGTGGAAGTGCTGCACTGAGCGATATTGATTGCAGCCAGGTCAGCAGCCACTTGGGCTGACATTGCTGTCACTGTGGAGTGTGTGGGGCTGGGGTGGAGAGCACCAACACTGCCTGCACGGCCNNNGCAGCTTGGGCTCCACGGGACCCACCCTGGGTTGCTGGGTGCAACCCCTGCAAGAGACTCCTGGGGCTGTGCCACCTCCGTGCCACCTCCTGGCCCCGTGTTAGCAATCTTAGCTAACATATTACCTACGTTGGGTAGACCCATGCTGCAGAGCCCCATGAGGTCTCTGGTTGCACCAGCCCACGTCCCCAGGGAAGGGTCCACGAGGATCACCGTTGGCTTTCTCTGCAGCAAAAAGCAGCAGAAGGGATTGCTGATGAGCCTCTCCAGTAAGTAAGTATATTCACTGCGGCCCTGCGTGTAGACCCGGGGGCTTGACACAGAATCGACTTCCTGGATATTGTATGGCCAGGGAGCCTCAGTCATTGTCAGCAGCATGAAGTGAAGGATAAACGATCTAAGCTCAGAAGTGCAGAGCAGGCTTGTAAGGAAAGGTAGTATCTTTTATTAGACCAGCTGATACAGTCAGAAAAAAACCAGACAGGCTTTCAGGCACATGAGCTCTGAAATAGAAGCAGCAAGTTCCAAGAGAAGTGCCAAGGCTGAACTGTTTATCTCACGTACTCACCCGCCTCCGTTTCTGGGGAGGCTGATGGCTTCATTGGCCGCAACAGCGTCCTGCCTGGTTCAGGGTGAGGCACGGGGGTCTGGTTGTTCCCAGCTACATGTCAGGCACGGAGAAACACAGAGGAGATCTAAGGCTGGATGAAAAGCTTGGGGTAGGGGAGGGAAGCGACCTGCAGGGTTTGGTATTTCGGGGGAGCTCTGGAGTAGCCTTTTCAGGATCACTGACATTTGTTGAAAGCTGCACATGGAAAGCACATGGAGCTCAGATAAATGTGACAGCTGCTGCGTTCTGCAAACAGAGGATATGCTCAAAAGTCTTACCGCACTGTTATTCTTCTAGTACAGTTAAATAACATGAAAAGTGGAGGTCTGGTCAAGATGCAAAGATACGAAGCAAAACACTCCTATTGATTTATGCAATCCCAACACCAGTTTGTGCAAACCTGTGCCTTGTCCCCAAGTACCACCTTTTGCATGTGGGTATCTGAGTGAGATGGATGGTGTCTGAAGGCAGTTGCTGCAGATGTCCCTGAGGGCCGTGGTGTTCCAAGTTTCAGGAGCATCTGTTATTTTAGTGAAGGGTGGTTCAATTCATGCCCACCTCATTTATTTTGTATCTGTTGGCATCACACATACCGACAAGGGGGAGTTAGATTATTTTTTTTTGTCAAAACTGTCCTCTTTGGTCATCATGCCCACTCTTGTGAAAGATCTGCCCGCATAACCTCAGCCAGGCATGCAGCATGGTTAAACTCACATTTTGCTTCCCACCTATGTGAACCAAACCATGCAAGAGCTGTACAGTTTCCTCCCTGCTCTTCTCACATACACTGATACAGCACTTCAGTTGAACGTACTCACCAGAAATACAAAGCCTTTGAGAAGGTGAGGCTTAAAACCCACCAAAGAACTGATGAACAGACAATTTATCTTACTGGAGGGACCCCAAACCTCTTTTCCCTACTCACACAACTGTCCTCAGTTTCTCAGGGTGAAGCTCCAGGTGTGGGTTGGGAAATTTGAAGCACTGGAGGCCATTTCTTCTCCACAAGATATTCCAAGCATAAAGGTAGGACTCCAGGAGCACCAACAGCAAAGTGCTGACTGTCATAACCCTGGAGAAGTCATCTGTCTGGTGGTCCAAAATGATCTGGGTAACATCCAGAGCACGTAGGGAGGTTTCAAGCCTGTTGTTTAGGTCCTGAATTGCTGGAGATGGACCACAGTTGTAAGAGATGCTTCAGTAAGCAAGAGATGTTGCATGGTAGTAAGAGACAACCAGTAGTAACAGATACTCTTCTGCCTCAGTTCTGAGACTCTCCTCCACAGAATTCACTCTGTGAAAGCACATCAGATATTGCGATGCTGACCAAGCCTGTCTGGCAAACACAGCTTTGGACTGAACCACTGAAACAAGGTCAAAACAGACAGTCAGTTCTGCTTTTTATTGAAAATTCAACGCTGCCACTGACCTCGCAGAGTCAACCAGCTTCAGGAAAACCACAAAGCACATACCCATTGAATTTGCAGTGGTTTCTATCCAAATGCTGCTTTACAGGAGCTCAGCTGCCTCTGAGATGCCTTTTGTTGCCTGCTGGAAGTTCACAGTGGCATCTTAGAGGCAGACCTCCTCAGTGCCTCACCCCCAGCCCAGGAATGCTCCTCAGAGGCTCAGCAGAGCAGAATAATGCCACGTGCCCCTGAGCAGGGAAGGCGCCCACCCTTTACACGCAGACTCTGTGTAGACTGTCTGTTTGCTCTGGGATGTTAGCTGTGAGTTGAATGTCATGTCAGATGCCATGTTCTGGTGGGGAGTCTGGCAATGGGTCCCCAGCAGTAAGGGAAAGCCCCCTCCAGTATCCTCCCCAGAACTGCAGAAACCATTTCTCAAGAGAAAGCACCAGTGCTGAAGTCTCCAGCTATGCAACGGTCTCCAGCACTCTCCTTGGGTGTCAGATGGACCTTATGCCCAGCAAGGCTGTGAAGTAAGTCTGCAAAGCTGGGAGAAAGGAAACATCACTTCTGGAGTCCAAAAAATGGGTCAATCAGAGGGGTGGAGGTGGCAAAGCATTGGGATGGAGAAAACCTTGATCCCTTGAGCCACCTGGAGATCCACCCTGGTGGGGGACACAGTGGTACCAAGACACACCAGCTCTGCCACGGGACAGATATGATGACTGAGAGCAGAGCTGCACTGGCCTGGAGTTATGGAAAAGCCTTGCTGGCTTGTGCTGCATGTGCCCTCTCCCACCTCCTCCAGCCAGGTCATGTTTCCTGGACCACAGCATCCCTGCCTCAGGGCCCTTTTTCACTGGCAAACAGATCCCTCTGCAGTAAACTTTGGGAAAAGTCTCAGGAACTAATTTTGGGGGATGGTACAGATTATATGATCATGGCTTGAGGAAATTATTATATTTTTAATTGAATTTTGTGTGCTATGCACTGATACTACAGTAGTGGGCCCTTTATCAATTGTTAACACGAATACTAATGAATACTAATGCTAATCATTTGTTTCTGGAAACAAATACAAAGATATTTGATGGAAAAATCTCTCTGAATTTTAGCACCAACAATAATGAAATGCATCACAGTCTGGTGGTGCCAGAAGACAAAACCCTACAGTTACAGTATGGTGACACAAAATGTGAGATACGCAGGAGCTGCCGCTCGCATTAGCTATTCCACCAACTAGCACAGCAGGGCTGGGCTCCAGAAAATGACTCCTTTGCAACCCGCAAGGAAAAACTCTACCAACCTTGACCCAAACCTGCAGTATGTGCTCCCCAGGAGTGGCATGAGGGCAAACAGCCCGCACCGGGGAAGAGCACAGGAGAGCAGCCCACGATGTCTCCTCCAGAGTCGGCTGCGCGGGGTCATGGACCAGCACCCAGCCGTGCCTACGACGGAGCGATGCGCCCGCTTCATTATTTATTTATTGCAATGATTTACAAAGCGCCCATCTCTCCAGCAGCTGCTTGCTCTTTACGAGGTTTGGAGATGAAAGCCAACGATATTTCCACCCGCCCAGCCCAAACGGGAAGGCACGCTCAGTAACCCTTTCCTAACCCTCAAGACAGGGATTCTGCAGGGAATAATTTAGCCGGCAGGAGATTCCAGAAACGGCAATTAATGAAAGACTTGGATGAAACATGTCTTATATCTTGTTCCAAAGACGGCCATAGAGGTTTATACTGGGGCGGGGGAGGCAAACGTTACAGGGAGGGCCTGCTCTGGAGCACACCCAGTCTGCAGCACCTGCAAATTTTCCCCCCAGGAAAAATAACTAAGATATCTCCATCACTTGGGACTGCTCAAATTATTCATAGAAAATAAATAACCAGGTGTATTTAGTCTGTTGTTGCTCCCTCCCTTCCTTTTCCTACATGCTCATGAATCACTTGGAAATAGATTCTGATTTCTGCAAGTGTGTCTATTAGTCATAATAAAGAGATGTGGCATGGCTCATGCGAAGACATGTGGCCAATGGGCTGTCGGCAAATACTCATTATTGGTCTGGTATCTACATCTGAATAGTGATTCAAGTCATTTGCTGCTGTTTCTGAGCCTGGATTGGTGACGGCGCTTTTTTTCCCCCCTTCCTTTTTAGCGAGTGATGGGAGCAAAGAGGGAGGACCATGGAGATACTCAGTGCAAACCTGCTCCACCAGGCAGGAATCCTCTGCTTCTCTTGCAAGCATGGCTGCTCGAACAAAGACCAGTGCCCACGGTGTGTGTGTGTGTGATCCTTGCCGAGGCCACTCTGACTCACAGTCAGACTCAAGAGCGTTGGTGTCCATCCAACACCCAAGCTTTCGCAGAGGCCAGCCAGCGCTGCCCATACATCTCCAAGACTCAACACACCAAGGCAATGTGTTCTCCACCTGCCATCCAGAATGCACCTGGGAAGATACATGAACGGCGTTCTGCTCCCTTCTGCTATACCGCCTGCCTCAATCCCAGATGCCGAGAAGCCCAAGCGGCACGGTGGGTCAGTCCCAGCTCCTCCGTTCCAGCCCTTTGACTCTGTAGGCAATTACTGCCCCAACAAACAACCAGCTCAAGGTTGCCCCAATGTACCTCCAGCATCCTGCTGGCTGTGGAGGGAAGGAAAACTTGTTATTGCCGGAACACAACTCGCATGCCCGACTTGGGCAGGGTGCGGAGGTGAGGGGACGCGGGTGGGAGGAGTGGAGGAGAAGGAGCTGTGGCTGGCCTTCCTCCATGGCGAACAGCGGCCAGGATGCATGTGACAGGAGAGTTGTCTGATTACTGGCCAAACAATAATAAGCAGCGCTATTTGAACACATCCAATTACTGTTGTTATTCAGTGGGCAGAGGACGATGTCAGAATGAAAACACAGAAGGAGCAGAGAGGTTTTTGCCTGGGAAAGCATGTAGGGGTCTTGTAACACTCCCCTCTGAAAAGGGATTTATTCAGCAACTACAAATCTGCAGGGCAAGGAGAGAGAATGAGAGCATTGTGTGCAGCACTGACTTTTCACACTGCCTCCAGTGTGGGGCATGCAGATAACTCCCCTGATCATACCCTCCCCTGGGAAGGACTACTTGTAGGCATGAGATCAGGCAACTCCATCCATCCAAACACAGTCCGGGGCAGAAGCATGAAAGAAACTTCTTCATTTCCCTCTGGTGCTCTGACTCTGGTGTGATCCGATGGCTTGTGATGATCAAGTCATCTCTCAGACGTACCAGATGTGGTGGGTACGTAGGCAAACAGGCCACTACACTGTCACACCCAGGCTGTTACATCCTCTAAGCCCTGCTTGATGCTGGTTTTTGCTTGGGAGTCTGGTCTGTGTGGCTCCTGCACCACCAGCAGACCTGCCCAGGAGGAGACGTCAGGGTTTTTAGACCAAAGGAGCTGTCGCTGCACAATTTTACCAGGATAAAGACAACTTTGCATCAATTAGCTCAGTGCCTCCCTTTAGGTTGCAGTGACACAAGCAACTGTGTAATGACACTTGTGTCCTCAGCCAGGGGTTACTCTGCTCTCTCTTTGCTGGCACCACCCATTCTCCAGTCACTGGAGTCCCTAAATCGCAGCGGAGCAGTTTCATAGAGATGAGCCCCATCGCAGCCCAAAGGGCTGTGCCCGACCCCTTAGTGTGAGTGGGGGGTTCGCTGCAGCTGCATAAACGGGTCCCATGTGCTCCCCGAAGTGATGAATCCCCCCATTTCACAGGATTAGCACTCTCACCAGAATCACAGGTGATTACTGCTCCCTTCGGTGTTTTCACATGGCTCCCAATCCTGCTCCAGGGATTTGTAACAATTAACCGACTTCACATCCCAAGCTGTCCTCAGTCAGTGACACAGGAGGAGATAGCCTCCAAAATGAATCAAAGCAGAGGAAGTAAGTACTTTACCGCCCTTCTTTGCTATTACTCCCCTGTTAACACTGGAGTCACCCCCTGTGGGATGACAACACATTTCTACTACAGCAGCACCACTGAGATAAAGCGAAGATTGCGGGTTTATTTCTGTGCATATGCTGCCCTTCACTGACGTGTCCCCAAAACTAACTCCCAATATGAAGAAAAGAACAGAAGGAGGAAATTTTCCTTCTTGTGTGGCTTCTTCTCTCCAGCTCCTGGCTTTGGTAGCATCTCAGCACATGGTTTCCCCCAAGGTTAAAGGTGTGCTTGAGTCCCGAGGGAAGGCGGTTTGGCTGTGCCAAGCCTTCTGCTGATCCCCATCGCTGCCCTAACACATGCGGTGAGCTGAGTGTTTTCTTCCGTTTACTGCTGAGGATTCTTTTCCAATTAATCAGTCCTGGTTCTGTATTTAATTGCAGTCCAAAGACTCTCTCTCTGACTCATGCGATTCCTTTTATCATTATCTGTTAGGTACACAGCTGGGTGCCAGGGTCAGAGGGCTTTGCTCCTGATCCTCAGCAGGATCTCAGGAGCAAGCGGTCCAGAAATAAAGTGGGATGGGAATACGGCCTCCCAGCACATCTCCAGGCTTGGGCTGCTCACTCCCAGCAGCAGCCCTGTGATCTCCAGGTCTCTCTGCTCCCACGGTCTGATCCCTCTGAACAGGCTGGAGAGGACCAGCAGAGCCTGTCTGCCAGGAGAGTAGCCTGGGCTGGCTTCTCCTGCCAGGCCAACCCAGTGGCTCCTATCCCAAGGCTTAGCACCTCTTTGGTCATAACAAAGCTGGGCAAAGCAGCTTTCAATGCATTTGTCCTTCCTCCAAAATCTGGGGTTTATTTTTGCAGCCCTGAACTGACTCTGAAATTGCATCCTGGCTTTTTTTTGTTGTTTGTTTGTTTTGTTTTTTCCAAAACCTTTGCCTTCTCAGGCAAGAGTGCAAAAAGCTTTGCAAAAATGCTGCCCGTTTCCATTCTTCTGTTGCTGTTGCACAATATTTCTGTTTTGAGCCCTCTTCCCTTGGAAGGGCTTTTTATTCTAATGCAGGAAATTTCAGGGATGCAAATGCATTTTCTGTTTCCCTTGCAAAACAGGAACGTTTCTCCTCTGGAAATTTTCCATTTAAAAACATAGGTTTGCAGATACTCCACATTCTGGAATCTACAATAAATCATGCCTCAAGAAACGGGGGAAAGGAAGAGAAAACTGGAATGCTACAAACTCAGCTTAGGATGAAAAGTGGGGGACATAGTGGGGATAGCAACATTTTTCTACTTCAAGCTCAGGAGGATAAATGCTCTAAAACACCGGAGTGCTGCTGTGCCTGCAACGTTTTAGCATCGCAGCTAAAGTAAAAGCAAAAACCAGGCAGGAGCTCTTTAAAGGGGAGTGCTAATGCCCTGCTCTACCCCTCTGGGAACCGGAGTAAGGAGCAGAGTCAGGCAGCAGCAGGTATTTTAGCTGTGGGCTAAAATGGGTGGGGAGGAGTTGGGGGGCAGCTGCCGAGCACAGGGAGGTGGAGGTAGGTGGGGGGGCAGCCCGGGGCTGCAAGGGGGCTGTGGAAGGGACGGGGGTCTGCTGGGAAGGGACACGGCTGTTTTCTTAGTCCAACAACGCAGCACTGTCACCGTCACAGAGTGGGGCTGAGAGCATGGGCCACCTTTGTAAAACGCTCCCACTCCCAGTGGTGTCTGTGAAGCGCGGTGAGCAGCCCGGGCAGGTCCCAGCTGCTCTGAAATAGCTCAGTGCCACTGGAGTGAAAGGACCAGCTTGCAGCCTGCATCAGCCGGGGCTGAAGCTGCCAACCCAAATCGCCTGGGACAGGGAAACAGCAGAGAAACTGCAGACCCTAGAGGGGAGGATGTGTGTGTCAAGGTATGGGGAGATGCCAGAAACATTTTAGGATGTACTGATAGATGGCCAGAGTTTAAAAGTCTGCAGGAATAAGCCAGAGTGCTATACACAAGGTCAGGGACTCCACGGCATAAGAGCCCGAAGAGAAGGTGGGTCTGTGCTGGTGCAGGCGGTAGGGAAGGGTCACCCTCTTGCCTGAGACACCAAAACCCATGTCCCAAGGCTGGGGCTTGCCTGTCGCGGAGCTCCCACACCGGTGGCAAGTGGCAGAGCTGCGAGACATTCTCTGCTGACCCACGTCCTTCCCGAATCCCCGACATGCACCCCAAACCTAAACAGCAGCGGTGCCTTTCGGGGAGGAGGGAGCCAGCCTGGGAAGCTCTGCCTGGGGATTTGGCTGGTCAGCTGCTATTACAGTCAATGGAAGCCGGGAAGCTAAACCTTTGCACCGTGCTTTGAAATCTCCCCTGCAAGTTTTCAGTGGTGCAGGAGGGGAGGCGTGAGCCCCCTGCTCCCTCTGCTTACATGTGAGCGGTGCTAATGCCGCTCCTGCCTGCCGGCATGATGAGGAGGGGCTGGCTCGGGCTGGGCATCTTTTCTTTGAAGTGGAGCGAAATCCTAAAGCTTTCATTCGAAGAGTGCAAATCACTGCTAAAAGCTCTCCCCTCTCTGACCCCCATCTAGGAAACTCTAATCTAGCCTCACTGGCTGCACCAGTTTCCTTTTTCTTTTTTTTCCCTTGTTGGGGCCAATGGTGACCTTTGTGTTCAAGCGTGGCTGACTCCGGCTGGGAACAAAACAGCCACCCCTTTCAACCAAGAGGTTCATGCTGCTTTTTTGTATTGTTGTTGTTTTGGGTTTTTTTAACAGTTTCCCCTCTTTCTGCATGACGAACACTGCTCTCCAAAGCACCCGGTGCTGGCAGCCTGTTTTGGATTAGCTAGGACAGGCTTCTCCAGAGTAGCGCTGGGGTCAACATCATTTTGGAGCTCAGAATGAGGATGCTGATAATCAGCGTACTCATTAGCCCCTGTTAATGAAAGGCAGTTGAGCGCTCCTGTTGTCATGCAGCCCTGAATCAAGCAGAACCAGGAATGCATGGAGGGCAGGGACCACTGGCTTCTGCGCTCTGCAAGACCCCAACCACAGCAGCGCTCACAGTCAGTTCGTGATGGCCATGGGATGAGGCTGTGGCCACCATGACCAGGTGGCATTTTCCTGGTCTTCTGGTGAACAGGTGATCACCAAAATGATCTGAGATGCTGGAGGGAGGGGTGTAGGGAGCAGACATTTTCCTTGGCTGTGGGAACAAATCCAGGAATTCCTGAATTTTCCATGAATGCTGGGCTTTCCGCCAGGGCAGTTGACGCTGCCAAATTGTGGCTTTCCCGGCATTAATCTGGGGAAACTGAGTGATTAGTGCAGAGTTGCCTTGGGGCCTGAGAGACTACAGGATGCATCGCTGCACTCACCGCCGCTCCTGCCTCCCTTCGCCCCGTGCTGGTGTTAAGCATGTTATCTGTACAAGGCTTGTCAAGAGCCACAGCCCCTCTGAGGCAGAGCTGGAGACAGGGCGATGCCGGCTGCAGCAGCTCTTCCAGCCCATGGCAGGGCCAGGGAAGCGTGGCCAGGGGAGCGGGAACTGTCCACTGCCAGTTGGACCACTTGGGTTTTCCTGGGAGAAAGCACTGGGCTGGGGCTCTTCCCCTGCCCCGTGGGATGACATCGGAAGGCAATACATTGTCTGCTTCTGGTGACCATGAAACCCCTGCCTATATTTAAAGCATAACACACTATAAGGGCAAGGGAGACTCAAACTGCCTTCCTGCTTCCTCCCTGTTCACCCAAGAGATGCAAATTTCAACTTGCTAGTGGAGAGCCCCGCTCTGCAGTACCTGTATTATCTGCTACAACCAAAAGACAGACTAAGGCTGACCTTAGCAAGGATCTCCCATGTGCTGTGGTGCCTCTGGTGTCTTCTCCAAGGATGTCCCGCCCTGGAGCATTCTCAGAGCTGCTCATTGCCCGCTCCTCTTGCTCAAGCCACAGCTACCGCTGGGCCCTGAGCCTCCTCCTTCCCCAGCTCCAGCCACAGTGCGGTGACACTGTTTTTTTGTTCCTTGCCTCAGCTTTGCCTATCAGGTCCAACATCAAGTGGCCGCTGGGATTAACTGTCTCCTCTTGCTTCTATTTTGTTCCGCTGCTCCATCGACTTGCCGAGCCTCAGCTCTTTCCCCTGGCCATTGCCTCCTTAAAGCACAACAGCAACGTTTCCAAAGCTGCATACAGCTGTCCACACAAATTGCACATATTCTTCTTAAGACTTCTACAAGGTAGTTTGCCACGCACCCTTGTGTGACACCGACACACACGGGTGAGTCCAAAGCAGGAGCTCCTCTGCCCTTGCGCGTCCGGAGATGCCAGGTGGGCACTGCTGCCCCAGCGCTCCCGTCCCCCAGTGATGTGACCCGCTTCATTAGGAGTGTCCTGGGCAGGGAGCAGACCATACCTGGCCATGCCTGGGTAGGTGTCCCGCACCGTGAGCCAGCCCTCCAGGAGCTGGCCTGGAAAAGGCAGAACTTCCCTCCTGTTAAAACCAAACTCACCCTGTGCCTTGAGTCCTCTTCTTACTTATTTTCAGCTGGGTGATGTTGCTGATCTCCTGCTGCTCTTAAGACTGTTTTCCTCGTCCTTTTTAGAGACTCTTTAATACTTTGTACTGTTCACGTTTTATTTTATCATATTTATTTTCCTCTAATGCTGACCTTCTTTCACCTGCCTAAGACTTTCTCCCCTCCCTGCCCCCCTGCTCCTGACCAAGTCTCCCTTTAGCTTCTTATTTTTCCCCATAAGTATCCTTTTGCCTGTTTGGTATCGTATCAAGTCAGCGTAGGGCTTCACGCTTCTCTGAAAGGCTCTGCCACGTCTGCTCAGACACCTCGGCCCCACACGCG
>JAVJGJ010000003.1:1424806-1438168 GCA_035590215.1 Microhierax caerulescens | reverse complement strand
CTCGTCTGCCCCTGGTGCCAAAACCATGGCTGGGCCTGTGGCTGGGGCACCTGGGAATGGATGGGAGAACTTTCCAGGTCCCCTCTTCTCCTTCCCATCCGTCCTAGAACCGTGGTGTGGGAAATGGGAGGAGAGGCCCTTGTGTGTCCGTACGAAGCCCCCGTACCGCCTTCAGGGCTGAGGGCAGGAAGCCAAAATGAAATTTTCCTTTTTTTTTTTTTTCTTCTTTTTTTTTTTTTCCCAGAGTGTATCACTGGCTATTGTCCTTATCAAACAAAGCCCTTTCATCAGAGGTTCTTTAACACACTTTATTTCTCTTTTATTTTGCTTTGAAATAAGCTGGGCAACAATTAATTTCAGAGAGAGAGAGAGAGAAAGAGAATTCAACAAGGATCTATTACTACTCTCGGCTTCTATTGCTGTAATGAAAATCTATTTCCTTTCCCTTTTGTGTCCCATATAATTTAATGCCCATTTTATTAATGGTCTGAAATAATTACGGAACCTTTTGTGATTCTCAAGTATGTTTCATTTAATTGTGCAATAAACGCCTAATCTCTTCCTCCATCTGAAGCTATTATGGCATTAAAATTAACAATTATGCAGCAATGCGCCCGGGTCCATAGAAATCACTCCAGATAACTAGACATATATAAATCATTCATGAGAACAATTTCTGAAAAGAGACGAAGGGAGAGAAGAAAAAAAATTGTGTTGAGAATGACATTGGGAAGCCAAGGGCCTGGTCTCTAAGAAGATAGCAACACCTTAAAAAAATCTTTTTTTCTTCTTTTTTTCTCCTTTTTTGTTATTATTATTTTACTAATCGTGTTCAGTGGCACAGCCCCCCCCTCCCCCCCCTGCCATTAGCCTGACAGATATTTTCAGAATTAATTAACTGTTAGCTCAGAGGATAAATTGTTCATTATCAATTTTTCCCCCCTTCCTTCTTTTTTTCTTTCCTTTTATAGTTTTTTTTTTTCCTTTTTTTTTTTTTCCCCTCTCTTTCAGGCCAGCAATTACACTCTCCGCCTTTCACTGGCAGGTCCTGTTCTGTAGGAGGTAATCCAAATGGGGAAAGTGCTTTTTCTTTCAACCCTATTCACTTCTCCTCTTCTTCCTTTTGTGGGATTTAATAACCAGGGCTGATAGGCGCGCTGTGGACAGAGAGGTTAAGTTTGTTGTCTCAGCACTTTGCCGACAGAGGATGGCTCAGGCATCCTGCCGCCTCGGCCAGCCCTTCGCTCCGCTCCGCGCGCACCACAGCACTATTTAATTGTGATTGGAGCTCCAGGAGGGCCCAAGCATCCTGGTCTGCACAGGGGCTGCTCCTGGCCACCCAAGGAATGAGGTCTGGGGTGTCTCCAGCAGGCAGAGCATGGGGAGAGAGCCCTGGCATGGCCACCTCGAGCAGCATCTCCATGCACAGATGGCAGCTCACAGTGTGGGAGAAAATGACAGCAGCCCACTCCTGGCTGCCACCCCCTGTGAACTGCAGGTGTCTGTCACCATCTTGCAAATCATGGTCAGAATGGTATCAGTACCAGCTCCTGCTACCATAGCATCCTCCATCCATCCTACCTGAAATGGGACATGAAGGTGGCCGCTCCTGCCCTACCGATGGAGCCAGCATATTTGCATTTCCAGGGATCAGAGCGAAGCAAATTGTACCCTCACTATTTACTTTTGTAGATGATTCACTTAGGAATTTATGTTATGACAAGTGGAGCAGAGATTTCAGCAGAGTGAGGGCCAGTGCCCATCAGAGGAGAGATGTTGAGTCCAACCCTTGCGACCCAGGAAGCCAGCAGCTGCCTTCATCCCCCATGCTGGCATCCTCGTCCAGATCTGACAAGCCCATCATTGACAGTTTGCTTTATCTGCCACATTCATATGTGTTTTTGTATCACCTGTCTTTGTTCATCCTCCCCCACAATCTAAACTGAACTGAACAAAGACATAACAGCTGAAAGGCTTCTTCCCAGTTGTTTTCTCCACATAAAAGACTATAAATGACTTTTCTGCAACTTATTAAGTGGTTCTGTAGCAGATCCAGAAAAAGGTTGTATCATCACCCCGTGACTGAGTGGCTTCTTAAATCACAAAGGTAAAACTGCATGGGTACCTTCCAGAGAAGAAAATACGAGCAGCTCAGCCAGATTTAGTAGTTCAGTGCAGCGATGGGCCAGGCACACCTGTGGGGATGGTACATGGTTACCCATCCAGCACCCATCTGCTGTCCCACTGGAAGACTGGTGGGTGATGCAGAGTGACGAGCACTGGGCTGAGCAGTGGGGAATGAGAAAGCTGCGGCTCATGAAACTGTGTTAGGAGTAGCCTTGAGTAGTGAATGATCTCCAGGAGCTGGCAACGTTACATCTGTTGGGTTTTGTCTCTTATTGCATGGTCTGTTGGGCAAATATGACCACTGGAGTCTCTGAAATATTTGATGATGCCCTGTGCCTCAGGAAGTACAGATCAGGAACGTGACTTCAGTATGGCACATATATGGTTAAAGCTGATATCCAGATACAGATCTGACAAAAGACTTCAATTAATCACTTTGAATAATAGTAGCATATTAGAAATGAGAGACACCGTTTAGAAGAAAATATATAATCAGCAGAGATCAAGAGAGAAACAGACTCTATCAAGAACTACAATGAGCATGGTTCAAAAGATGATTCGTAAAATTAAAATCCCAAATTCACCCAGTGACCTGCCTCTTTTCAGATCAATGGAGAGAGTCACACTTCATCTTCAATATCTTTTCTGTGTAAAGGATCCCTTTTCTGATCAGGTCAAACAGCCCAACCCTACCAGCAGATGATAATTGGGACCTATTTGGCAAAGTCATGAATTCACCGTTTAGAAGGTGTCTTTTACTGTATAACAAATAAGGCCAGAGGGGAAAAACTCTTTTGTACCCCAAACTTGAGCAAGGGAGTATCAAAAGTCAGTCAGTGACCTGCTTGCTCAGTTGCTGGTGGGCGTGCTAGGTTATGCCCTAGTTGTACAACCAACCCAGCAGGCTACGTACTACAGAGTGGACTGTTCTCCATCTTTGACTCTCACTAAAGGGTTTGTCCGAGCTCTGACACTCCTCAGGGTCACAAATTCACAGGTGAGTGCACCTCAAAGTTGACACCTACAGTTGCTCAACTGAACTTTTTATGGACTCCACTAGTTACTGACCACAGCTCCCATAACGGTGATGGAGGTACCTACCTCATGCAGACACCTAGCTGCATCCTATCTTGGGCTGCATAATTTGCTGGTAAGAGGTATTGTCTACGGTCAACTCAATGAGGTGGGCACTTCCCACCTAAGCAGCATGACGGGAGCAGCTTGCAGTGGCATTCTGTTGGTGGTGGGCTCCTGCAGCGGTGGCTGTTGGCTTCAAGACCTCAGGGCAAGGGGGTGGGGAGTGTGACAGGCAGAGCTGGCGAAGGCTGCGTGCTGTCTGACCAGCTGGCACTGCCTTCCTTGCGTCAAGGCAGTCTCCCAGTTTACACCTTATTCTCCTGCGTTAGCATCATGTGCGTGTGTGTGTGTTCATGTAAATGCAGGCGAGAAAGATTAAAATGTGTCCTTCCAATTAAGACATTATTTCCACCTCATTTAGATTTTCCTGTTCTTAATGCACTTCACCATTTCAGTTCATTTTTTCAAAGTGTTTTAAAAAGCTCTCCTCTTCTATTTCCCCCGGTGAGGATGATTAAGATAGAACAGGAATGATCTGCATGTTTCCAAACTTTGCTGCCTGTCTGGAATTAAATCATAGCTGCAACGAGGAGAGAAAAGGGGGAGTGGGGAGCTGTGTGCTCACAGCCAGGCGAAGAGCTTGTGGACCCAAATGCCCCAGGCAACTGTTTCAGCGAACAGTTTCAGTAGGTGACCAAAGCCCAAACTACCTGGGAGTGGAGCTGGCACTTTGTCCTGTGCCCTCGCCCTTAACGCTGTTTATTTCCCATGCCAGCTCTTGCTGGGTGATGATCACCGCGGCTTGTCGTGGAGATGTGATCGGTGGCGTAGAAACCAAATCCCTGTTGGTGCTGGCAATAGCAGTGAAGACCATAACCCAGCCCTGTGGCAGAAACAGGATTCCCTGTCTGCCCTCCAGCTCCCTTTAGAAAGAAACACTCCATGCCTCCACGCCATGCAGAATTTTTTCCAAATTTGGGACAGAGCTGAGGGGGGTGAAGTAGATGTGCAGAGCAGTAGGGAACAGTGTCACTGGTGGAGGGGACAGGTTTCTCCTTCAAACACAAGGGTGGCTTCTTCAGAGGTGTTGTGTGATTTGTGTTTGAGGTGTAAAACAGAGAGGATCACCTCACCCAGCCTCCAGGACCAGCCGCTCTGCCAGCTCTGCCAGTGGTGTCCGAGAAGCAAGCACCTGTGCTCAGGGATGGAGACATCACTCACTCTTCTCGCTGTCAGATGGCAGCCGCCAGCCTGGATTTGCACTAGCGATGTGGAGAGGAACATCAGTTTAGCTTAAAACCAGATACCTCCAGCACCCCATCCCCCAGTTTTGAACAGACCCTCCACAAAGCATGAGGGTCATCAAGCAGAGCTCCTGACTAGCTACTAAAATCACCTTGGCTTTTCACACAGTGTTTTCTTCTTGAAAATCCGAAGCCACAGGAGCTGCATTTCCTTGCTGGCTTAAATAATGCTGCCAGAACTGGGAAAGTGCATGTTGCAGCAGTGTGGTGCACTGACGCTGCTCAGTGTTGTGATGGTCAAAAATATCAGATTTTCCTATTGATCAGGCCATCCCACGCAGGTGGATATAGCAGATGACCCCCTGCTCCTCAGCATCTCATGTTGTGCAGATATGCCGTGTGCAGCAAGTGAGAATATTGTGCTAGCAAAGCCCATTTCATTTAAATGACTGTTTTCATATCACTGACTGGTATTTATTTACTTCACAGAGCATGTTTGAGGTCGTAATGAAAAACGACCCAACCTCACCACAGAGACTGCCCCATACTTAAGACGATTAAGATAAAGTCCCACATAAGTGGCCCTAATAAAAGGAATTTATCACAAGACATGGAGAGGAAGGTATCTTTATTCACGAGGTGAATAACGCTAAGGGTTGTCATTGCAGATTTTCAGTTCGGGAAATTATCATTCATTCTCCAAATTACTGACTGCACAAAAATTACTAAATGGTGCGTTATCACTCCCTCTCAGCACGAGAATGTCTTTGTTGTACGTTTGATTACAAATGGCTTGCCCCATGATTATCATCAATAAATCACAGGTAAGCATAGCACATGCCATGAGGAGGCTTGGCTGAGAGGCTTCTGGAGCTGGCGTGAAAGGAAAGACAAAAGCACCCTCCGGCGTGGAGCTGTGGTCTTTCAGTTTGGTAATAACTCACTTCGTCGTATTGTTTATGCACAAGGACAGCCGTGGCCTCGCATGGTCACGGCGAGAATTCATAGACATTGAAAATGCATTTCCTTACCTCTTCATAAATCCATGCAAGGCAGAGATACCTGGGTGGGGTTTTTTTGCTTTTTTTTTCTTTGTTTTTTTTTTCCCTCTGCATCCTGCCAAGAGCAAGGTAGACACAGCAGATACCAAATGGCAGCCCAGGATAATGAATGAGGAGAATAGAAGTGATACTTCTTTAGCTCTGCAGCAAGTTTGCGAAACATGATGCCCCGGTAACTCAAAGGTATGAGACAAGCCAGGACATTTTTTGGGAACAGTCCCATCTGCAAGGAGCCTTTGGGCTCTTCCTCCTTTCAAGATGTCTCAGCGCTCCCTGTCAAAATTTAGGACACATCTGTGGATTTCTTCTGAAGACAATGTGAGACTTCCTGCTGTGGAAACACATCCCTGTATCCACAGACCCATCAGTAATAGGAGGAAGAGGTGACACTGCAAGATGGAAGGGTTTTACCTGTGCCATGGTATCTAAACATGCTTTAGGTGAGCTACAAGGAAGCATCCCCAACTTGGAGTAGAAGAGCTGTTTGTCTTTCTCCTGTTGAGTCCACAGAAGGATCTTAGTCACCCTGGCAATGCCCTGCAAAGACCAGTTTACACTTATTTAAAAAAGCTGTGCATATTTTTACACATAAAATAATGAGATCTTTCTGTGCATCCTGAAATAAATAAAATAAATAAATGAAATAAATAAAAGCACACAAAGACAGCGGATGGCACTTCAGACTTGTCCAAGCAAAAGCAGAACCTGTGGCCGTTACGTTGGTGCTCATCATTCCCACCTTAGTGCAAAACCCTTCACCTGTCAGTAAAAAAAGAGAACCCAAAGCCCTTAGTGGGTGTGCTCACCTCCTGCGTCAGGAGCAACTCTTGAACTTAGAAGATGTGACTTAATCACTGACCTTGGGGCTGACCTATATCAAAGCTCCTCCTTGCTCCACTCTTGAGTCACTCATCTATAAAGTTGTCTCCTACACCTTTTGTGAGGAGAAAAATCCAGAAAGGTGGACAGGACCTTTTCAAGGAAGGCTGCTTCAGAGAGTAGGAAGGAATATGCAAGGAGCCAAGGTGATCCCAAAACAGCTGGTGATGTGTTGTGCATCTGGTTTTGGAGACAGATGTTCAGCCTGGTGATCAGACAGTGTTTGCTGTCTGATGAAGCAAAGCCTGTTTCAGCTGTGAAATCTCTGAAGAATTGCCTCAGCGGCACGATGTCGCTTCCCCCCCCCCCCCCATCAGCTGCCTCTTACTTCCTCTCCGTTCTTTGGTTCATAAGAAAAAGAAGGGGATGTTTTAACCCCCCCCTCGGTGCACAGAGCCCAGCGACAGGGTGGGGTGAGGGCCAAGGGAACGAGCAGGCATGCTCGCTGCCTGTGAAAGGGATGGAGCACAGAGATTAAGATCTCTATCACAGCTTGTGGCTCCAGCGATTACAGTGCATTAAGGCTCTGTCCCTGTTGACAAACACTGCCCCAATTAGGAATTAGCTTGGCATGTCTGATAGCGCTGCTTGCTGCTGACCTGCTAAATGGACTGCCATTCCCTCCCCGCTGCTCATTTAATGGGGCAGCGGGCAGCAAACAAAACCGGACACCTCCTTCCACCACCCCTTCTCCCCCTCTTTCCCCTTAATTGATGCATCTCCACTGACAACCCTGGGCCTGATGCATGAATACTAATGCCAGTTATTGTGCTCCAGAAATGCCTGCCCTGCCGCATCCAGTCCAGCATCACCTGGTAACACTGGTGATGTTCCAGCCACATGTGTTTTCTTTCAGTATTATCAGAGTTGTCAAACAGAAAAGGAAATATCTTTATTTCTTGGTGGTGGTGTCCACCTAACGTAAAGCTTAATCCAGACCTCCAAGACCTTCCAGACCCATCCAGCCTTGCCGGTGCCTAGCATCCCAGGATATAAATACATGGGTCATCAACACAGTTGCAACCAGTACAACTGGTACAAGGGGAGCAGATATTATTACATCTAAACTTCTCAAGGGGAAAATGCAGAAAGACCAGACATACCCACAGTCACGGTAAATTTGGGTCAGAGCAAGGTAGTGAGCTGGAGGGGTTTACCCCAGCCTTTTGCAAGGCTTTTTGACTTTAGGTCGAGGTTCATCAAGCAGAAGACAACAGACAGGAGCTGCATCCATTTGATTTACTGTGGGTAGAAGTTGCCATTTAAAAGCAACAGAAATGCAGCCAGGACAGGGGGCTCGCCAGGGTCACAGCAGGTGGCTGTTGGGGACTATTAAGATGATTTGTACAGAAGTGGATGGAATGCCTGCGTAAGAGTGTTTGGGATGGGAAAGCTGGTCTGCCTGTTGCAGGTAACTTTTTATTTGAACATGGAGGTAATGCAGGACAGCTACTGCCTTCTTTGCCACTGCTTTGGGCCATGGCTGGTACACAAGATGCCCAGCTGAAGGGTCTCACCACTGCTCTTGCACATGTGACATAGACCAAGGTGCTGGGGAGTGGCTCTCCCCTTCCGTGGTATTTCAGGCATATTGCTCAGAGCTGTTTTCTGAGTGATCCCAGAGCAGACACAGCTTCCAGGGATCACTGTGCTGACGTGGAACTCCCACCAAGCATTCCCAGTCCACCACCAACATTTTATATTGTGTTTGTACTTTTCCAGCTCCTTGCCCTGCCATAAACACCACTGAGGGCCATCTCTTGCAATTTGCAGCAGTCCATGCCCATCAAACATCAAGGAAAAGCCAGCAAGGAAATGTTCAAGCATCACTTATCCCATCCTGAGATGGGCATGCATGGATTCATCCCATGTGACTTGCTTAGTGTAGATGCCTAATTTAGGCCGTGAGATTTAGTCGGATGAATTCTGTTCCCAGGCTAGTTGTCATGACCACTGCCATGAGAAAAGCTCTTGCTACTAGAGGAAGCATCACCTTTCCTTATTTCCAATAATGGTAACAATAGTAAAAAGAGTTGTAACGGCATCACTGAGTGCCCAGGGCGTAGAGAGTGATTCCCAGTTCACATAGGCAGACACGGGACTGTTTGGCATGGGACCACCATCAATGCACTCATTGGTGCGTGCAGCCTGGCAGCCA
Source organism: Microhierax caerulescens (assembly GCA_035590215.1). Lineage (NCBI taxonomy): Eukaryota > Metazoa > Chordata > Aves > Falconiformes > Falconidae > Microhierax > Microhierax caerulescens. Next base: position 1,429,622 of record JAVJGJ010000003.1, on the reverse strand, counting down.
AATCCAGCTGGCAACTGCAACAGCAGCACAGCCAGCTGCTGGCAAACCATCTCCATGTATAAAAAACCCAGCCACAATTTGACTTTCCATGTCTTCTCTTGGAGGAAGCCAGGAAGGAAGCATCAGCTATGTCTTGCTAAGCAACAGGTTGATATGAGAGTGAGCTGGGCTGGGTCTGCATGAGGGACTCCCACCTTTGGTGGCAAAGAACTTAGCAGGTAAGGCTGGATGAAGTTGGTTTGGTTGTTTTCAGTTGGTTTCAGAGTTAAGCCTTGCTTGAAGCTGGAGTGTTGCATAAATAAGGTCCCATCCTGACATCCCTGGCTGTTCTGACAATGGGATTGCAGTGACGCTGGTACCCTTGGTGATGGGCAGCACCACAAACCAGGCTTTGCATCTGTACCTCCCTCCCCTTCTTAGCAGGGCAGGAGGGTTTTACATGCATTTATTGCTCCAGCTCATGCGTTTCCATTAGAGTGAGGAGGACTGGGGGAGGCAGGCTGTTTTGGTTCACCTTTCTGCAGCAGTGGAAATTGATAAGGTTCATATGCATACAAAAGGCTGAATGGAGAGGCACGAGGGTGAACGGGGTCGTACACCCAGATGGATTTTTTAATTCCGGGGGAAAATAACACCACGCTCTCAAGTGATAACTGAGCCTTTCTTCCCAACTCGGACCAAAATATGATTTTTCATCTGTGCATTGGAGGAGAGGAAAATTATACAGAATTTCATTCTGCAGAATAATAAAGCTTCATGCTGAATAAAGCTCCCATAAGCCAGTGTAATTACTGAAGGGCAGGAAATACACTTTCAGTTTATATCTAATCACAATGCCATATTGTATGCTGTGAAAAGGACTTCTGGAGGCCAGAGTGTTGCTGGAATGTGAGCAGGCCCCGAAGACTTCCTTCTTGGCAGGACTTTTTCAGCTGTGAAAAAAGGGAGACGACTAGCTGAAGTCGCGGAAGAGGGCACAGAAACATTGATTAAGGAGGATCCTGGAAGGCCTTTGTTTTGGGCTTCAGACTCAACACTGTCAGCTCTTTGACCTCAGTTTGGGACCTCAGTGCTGTGGCCCAGGGTCCCTCTGGCAGGTCCAAAGGAGCACATGGGTGGTTTGGGCTTGGATGCTGCTGCTCTGTCGCAGCTGAGCACAGACCCTGAGCCATGGCTTGTACATATAACTAGCACCATTGTGATAAAAGCAAATGTGATGCCACTGCCACCTGGCATTTCTTCCTTCCTCTCTTATCCTCATGGCTGACGGCAAGCACAAAACCCTCTGCACAGACCAGCCAGAAGTTGCAACACCCTCAAACTGGAAGAGGCTGTGATAGGGCTGCTCAGGGGCAAGTGCTACTCACTGCATTTGAGAAACCGATTAGAAGAAGGGATTGGCCAAAGCAGTGTAGGAAATGCCTGGTGAGGTTTTGAACAGGCTTGGGAGACACCAAAAGGGATGTGTTTGTCGAGGGGAAAAATAATGCAAAAGGGCAGCAAGGGTAAAGAGGCAATGCTTTAGGTAGTGAGAACTACAAAAAAGAGAATGACAAAACCCCTTTAGCACAGCTTGAAACATTGCTCCCATGCCAGTAAATACAGAGTATAAACCTGTTCCCAGTGCACGTTTCATTCCAAGGCCTTTACAGTAAATCCCCTGTGGCACGCTGTGTGTGTGTGTGAGAGGTGGATGCAGAGCGTCTGAAGTGCTGTAGGCTGAGAGGTCCCCAAAGACTGGGACACCCATCTGGGCTGGAGGGAAGGTGACAGCCCATGGCAGGGGGTATGTGCCCAAATATGTGGCAAAAGGCTTTGCTACAGCCTGAAAAAAATGTTCCATATGCTCCCAACTGTTTTAATGTCATTGGAAAGAGGCAAAAAAGCAATGCAACTATGAAAACACCCTCACAGGTACTGCCTGCAGACCCTTTGGTTTATGTTCAGATTAATTTATTTGAATTAGATGAACACGGAGTGTGGAGAGGAAAGCTGACAGGGGGAATGCAGCTTTCCTGGCTAGAGAGGCCAGCTCCCACCTTGGCCATACCAGCTCTGGAAAACACTGATGGAAAACACTGATGTTAAGATCCTTTTTGAACACCACCCCTCTGCTCCCCTGCCTGCTCTCCACCTTCTTCCCTGTGGGTTGGACAGCCCCTTCCACGCAGAGAACTACCCAGGTGAAATATTGCCCATGACATACAGGACACCATTGCAGTGTCACTGGCCTGAACTGGGAATGCTTCACCTGAAAGAGGCTGGGATCCTTGCTTTTTCATAGTACACTCATTGGAGGCTCATAGACATCCTCTGGTTAACTAATACACTCACATCTTTCTGCTCCTCTCTCGTTTTCAACTGATGAGCTCCCAGTTTAGAGCAGAATTTCTTGTTAATCCCCAAGTGCATGACCTTGCATTTAGTAGTCTTAAATTTCATCCCATTTCCTTTACTCTCGACTTCAAGATTATGCAGTTCTCCATGTATGGTATTGTGATCCTCCTTTACTTTGCTGACGGCTCCTAAATTTATGAGGACTAGAAAATTGACAGGAAACTTAAGGCCAAGGCTGGCTGCCAGTTCCCCTTGGGTGGGAAGGGTGGGTGAGGGTGAAATCCCCCAGCTACACATGGGCGCAGCTGTGCGTGGTTGCAGAGGACAACAAGCAAAACAGCAAGCGGCTGCCTGACCCTGCAATCGTGCACTTCATAAAAAATCACCCAGCATTGCACCTGTCAGAGAGGAAAAATGTTTCTCTCATCAGTCAAACACATTTGTCCTCTTTTCAACTAGGAGGCAGTTGAGCTGGCTCGTTTGGTGATCAGACACCAGTGACGTGGTAATGTGCATGGGAGCTGAGGTGGGAGGCTGGCAGAGCGCTGAGGTGGCTGGCCAGCATCGCTGGTCCATCCAGGCCAGGGCATCCATGGGGACTGGATGGCAGAAGCCTGCAGTGATTTCCCATCAATGGCTCCATGGTGCAAAATAATAGCCCCCTGCCAAAACGACGGATCCTCTGCTTGGAAGGGGACTGTGCCGCACCTACTGCTACTGAACAGTGGCTTTGCAACTATGCCAAGTTTCCTATGGCGCAGGTCCCCTGATCTGCAAAAAGCATGGTTTAATATTTTAATGCACATTTACAAAGCCATCCAAAATAGTTTGGATCCCCTAATTCACATCCAAAGTTAAAAGAAGAGAGTCAGGGCTAGAGCCCAGGAAGGTGGCAGAGATGCTGGTGGGGTCCCAGCTGTGTAGGCTTGTCTGTCTCTACCCCACCTTGTTCCCACCTGGCTGTATGAAGTTGGGGGTTATTTCCTCCCCTGTGTGCGCTCCAAAGACTTGTGCACTACCACATCTGAAAGAAAGGCTGCTGAACAGAGAGGTATCTTCTGCCTAACCGGACATAATATTTCTGGTTAAATGAGAACATTTCTCTCCAAACTCCTTGGTGATGGGAGACCTCCTAGTCCAAGGACTCACGTGGCTGCATCCCCTCGGAGACCCCATTTGCCTCTGCGAAATCCCCTGTCTGCATGGAGTTAGCTTCTAACCTCTCTCCATTTCAGACGGGAGTGCAACTGTTTTGCACTAAGCAGTTAGCCGAGGGGATTCAGCCCTCCCAATCAGCACAACTAAAGCATGAAATGAGGACACAGAATGAGAGAGCGAGCAGAGGGGACTGCACGCCGCTTCTCCTGCACCACCAAAAAAAAATAAAAAAAAAATGTGAAGAAAGCAGAGCCTTTGCATTATTATGTGTTCCGTCCAGACCGCAAATGCTCTATTTTTATATACCTCCCCATCTCCCCCCAGCCCTGTCCCCTCCTCCTCCACCCGCACAGGCTAAGTTCTTGAATCAGCAGATTCTGAGCTCGGGAGCGGTAAAGAGCTATTGAGGGAGGGACTCTGATAGCATTACAACCATACATGGAGCCATTTTCTGTGGCGAATCGCTGAGTTCTACCTGGTTATCTCCTGCCTTGCACATCACTTCCGAATGACATGCTCTCAGTCTGGGCAAAAAATGAGAGGGTTTTTTTTAAGAGCTGGGATTTCAATAATATGTGACGAAAGGATGAGATTACTTTCTGAGGTGGGAGAAGGCAAGAGAGGGGGGGAGAGGGAGAAGAGATGAAGAGGAAGTTCTTGGTCCTTTATGGAGTTTCATAGCAAGGCTTCTCTTGTGGAGGTAAAGACAGCCCAGTTGCCTTCCTTTGGAAGAATTCACCCTTCCAGGTGAAGGGAGCTGGAAGAAGCCCATGTATCATATTGTTCTACAGGTGAGACCTCCTCAAGGCCATGCTGACTTGGTCAGCTACCAAAAGCTACCTGCTTTACCAACGCCACCATCCTTAGCTTACTGTGCACTACTGAGGGGAAGAAACTGGTTGTTTTCTCCTTTGTAGCCATATATGCCAAAGGTATGTTTGTTCGTGCCAGCGCTGTCAAGATGAATTGCTCTGGTCGCTGGCTTCACAGGCATACGTGTTGCACCACCTTTGCAATGGCAAGGAAAGAGCAGGTGCACCCAGCTCCAGTGTCTGGGTTTTGTAATTGGTGTGAGGTGCCCAGGAGCCAAGAGGTATATGTGTAATTCATTAATTGCCCTAGCTAATTAATTGATTGCCTGTCTGTGAATGGTACTGAAAGTAGAAGCTGCACTAAAGGATGGCTGAGCCACAGCTGCAATTTCATGTTGAAGAAGCCCCAGCACATCTGGGCATCACCTGGTGGTTTTATTTCCAAGTGCCCAAATTAGCCAAAAAGTCAGCTGGAGATGGAGGGGGGGAGAGGTGAACATGAGTAAGAC
>JAVJGJ010000003.1:1409418-1422986 GCA_035590215.1 Microhierax caerulescens | reverse complement strand
GTGGAGGATGTCCCTGAGCACGGCATTGCCATGTTGTATGGGGTCATTGCCTGGGTTTGACCTCATTGCCCCCTACCTGGGAAGAAAGTGATAGTTCAGATAAACATTTTCCAGAAAATTAAAATGCCATCAGGGAGGTGATTGTTTGGTGTGGTTTGTTTTTTTTTAACTGGGTCTTAAAAGAACACATGAGAAGCAGATAGAGGCAAATCTCTCCTAAAGTTTTCTTTCTATTTACAAGATAGTTCTTTATCTTGAATTTATGATCCTTGATCCAAGCTCATGTGCTAGCTGTAAGAAAATAGACAGGTTTGGTATGCTGTGTGGATGAAAATATAACACAGTTTTACTTTTGAGACAGTAGACTTTCCCTGGGTTAGAGTAGGTATAACTGGGGAGGAATGAGAAATAAAGAGGTGCATTACTCTGTCTATTACTTCTCATCAGTCCCTTCTCTGCTTATCAAACAAATGAGGTGGTGTTTGCACACAAAACCCCTCCATTGCACATATATCAAAGCAGGGGACTCATGCCCGTACCCACCCTTGCAGAGGTTCACATGTTATCATTAATTACAAGGCTGGGCAATAACCAAATGACTTCAGCTGTCACTTGCTTGAAAGCACATTGCTACTTTTCCCAGCAGTAAGGAAAATATTGTGAAACAGGACCTCTGCTCTTTCTGACGAGGCAAAATGCTAAATGCAGGGAACCTAATAATTATTGATCAGTTTGGTTTTGAGGACCAGCCAATTCTTCTGGGATGTTTAGGGGTATTGGTACTCCATCACAGCACAGTTTGGACTACCTGGAGAGAGAAGGTGATGATAATCGGTACGAGGATATACAGTTGCAGCGCAGGGTCAGCACCATGTTCTTCTTGTACAAGGGAAAAAGCAGTTAAAAACTTGCTCCCTCTCCCATATTTATCATCACTGTTTGCTGCCTGGGAGGCAGAGGTGAGAGCTGAAATACCGTGAGTGGCATTAGCTTGCTAGAGTTCAAGGATGCCTGGTGCAGATGTCGAGGTTTGGCGAGTCAGTCTGTTCTCCCTTTGTCAGTGATGGAGAGAAGCAGGTTCCGAATCCGTGTCAGATGCTTGTGCTGGGAAAGGACGAATCCTGCTCCACACCTCCTCTTTTTTAGTTTACTGTGAAGTGGGACCAAGAAGCTCAAAGCCAGAAAAATCCACACACAGCCTGGTTACCACCGATGGAGAAATCCTGCTGTCCGATCTCCAGGCTGCCGCTAACTGTGCTAGGAACTGAAGCAGAACACTTTGCTTATCCTGGACCCCTGTTTCTCTGTTTCCAAAATGAGGCTTACCATTTGGAAAAAACACTTAAAAATCCATAGATGGGATTCATCAGCTACCTACAAGAAATCACAACTGTTTTCCTAAATCACAGATTAACAAATCGATTATTATAGCCTGTGAGTACCAAGAGGCAGCACTTTGCTGCGGTTCAGAATTTGGGAGGGGGACACCAAAAACATTTTTTTTTTTTTTCTGTTTAAACCTTCACTTTCTTGTGCCTCTGCTCCTTGGTTGGGGTGAAGGAAGAGGAGGAGAGGAAGGGTGTGCGTGTGCCTGCATGTGTAAGGTGGCTGGGGCTGGTGGTGAAGGATCCTTTTGTGAAGATCAGCAGTTCTCTGCACTTTTATCCCAGGCAAAGATTACATTTAACTCCCAGGGGTCTTTGCTTCCTCAGATCCTTTTCAGACTGAGTCACTGTAGCACTGTAGATAGTTTTGGGTGTCCTTTCATTTATTTTTTTTTTGACAGTATTAAATATATACCCCAGTGAGCCATAAATCAGTGGTTTATCAGAGAATAAATCATATCTGTAATAAGGGACCACTTCTTTTTAATTGGACAGTGCATTAAATGAAACAGATATACTTCCTCAAAGAATACAAAAATGTGTCAGCTAGCCTTCTTTAATGAATTTTAATTTTAAACCACCTTTTCTTTGAGAGAAAAGCTATTTTCCCCCCTCTCTCCAGTAAAATTATATTCTAACTTGAGGATTTGCTGAGTTTTATGAGTTATTGTATTTGCACCACTTTATCTTCCATTCCTACAGGAATGTAGCAGCCTTTCCTCCAGGTTCACGTTGGTTTGTGTTTAGATGAGCCTTTTAGAAAATGAATATTTGTTTGTGTGTGCAAGATGTCCATGTGTTCGCATGTGCATGGGTGTTCATACGTGTACATGTGTACGTGGAAAAGGCACATCTCCAGCTGCGGGACCCAGCCCCATCCTGACCCAGCGCTAACTATGGGAACTGCTTATACCTATAATATATACCTTATACCTTAAGGCAGCAATAAGCCTTTTCCCCCCAAGAACAGCAACTAAACAGAGCAGAGATACATACGCCGGTAAAACTTGTCTTAGAAATGCTGAGACTAGAAATTATTCAAACGTGGGATGGCTGCGTCCAAAGCATTTCTGCAAACAGACCATGCCGGGTCACAATTCTGTTGGCAAAATCTTTTATTCGTTTGCTGGTGGATAACTGGTTGGATCAGATTTTATTTGTGAGTGCGTTGCCATGGAAGAGGTGGCAGCCCTAGCATCTGCCTGAATCCCAGGGGAAACCTCTGCACTGGGAGTACTCTCTCGGCTGACTTTTAAATAATTTGGGCAATAAATAGTGACCACAGGGAATAAATTCCTTGGGAAGAGGAGGAGGACTCATTTTATTTTGCAGGTATGGACTGTCTGATCAGGGAATGAAACAACACAATGTGATAAAGGACTGGAGACACAGTACAAATTACATAAAATTGCAAAATAGAGAAGACGTGCTTTCTTGCTCTTGCTCATTCAGATCACAATCTCTTCAGGGCAGCAGCAACTGATCGAGTTGGAATTCTGGTCCTCTGGGAAAATCCTGACATTTTTGACATTTTCTTTTTGGCAGAGCTGGTGCTTTGTCACAGACCAGGAAGAGCTGAAAAATCCTGATCTGAAGGGTTGTGCTTCGTGGATGGCTTTTGTGTCACCTGAGGTTAGGCATCACATCCAAACAAGCCGGCTGGGAGCATTTGTAGCCGATGAAAGAAGACAAGCCCTTAAGGAGGTGATGCATCCCATTGCAGGAGAGATGTGCAGGGGCTGCCCTTCATGTGCTGTCCCTTCTGTGGGGCCAGGGCTGTGAGATCTCCTAATCCACACTGCTTTGATGCGGGTAGGGATGAAGTCCATATGCCTAAATGGGGGTTACAAATCCAGTTAGGAAGTTGGTGAACGGGGAAGAACAGGGTTACAAAGTACAAATGGCAAGTCTTCTGTAAGGTTTCTAAGACAAAATCAAATGGCTTCCACAATAAAAACCCCCAACAAGACAAAAAAACCCCCACCACAACCCAACACCCAAACAAACAAACCCCCAACCTGTAAACAAAAAAAAACCAATCCCCAACCCCCAAACTTTTTAATTTAACAACTCTTCCATTAAAAAATAACCCTGATGTCCAGCCCAGGAGGTGGGTGCAGAGCACAATGGCAAGGAGGCATGTGGCTGCATATGCCACCCTGTGCTGTCCCCATCCCTCCCGAGGCGAAGGTGGCTGGTCACCTCCCCTCTTGCTTGGCAGCAGCGTTTTGTGAAGGCAGCCAACATTTCCAGGTCTGCTCGCTGCTCTGTAGTGGGTATCTGGTCCCTTTGGCTGCCCACCCTCAACTCCACCAGTGTCTTCCAACATCATGGCCCCACTGTTTCTCGCTGCCACAAGGTAGACAGGCTCTGCAATAATTTTCTTCTTGATGTGCTGTTAGTAAAATCCTTACGAATTTGAATCTCTTTTATTATTTTCAGCCCTGTGCTTATATTTCCTACCAACACCTTGGGTATGATTGCCCTCCCCCGAGTGCCCAGCTGGGTCACTGTAGGTAATAACTGGTTATTAGCTCTGGGCAGAAGCAGCACGCATTTCCAACCAGGCACAAGAAGATATTACAGACAGAAATAAAACGTTATTTCAAACTTCTTGTCCTTGGTGGATCTGGGGCAGGTATAATTTTCTTTTTGCTGGTTGAATTTCTAAAAAACTATGGACTGAGAAATGTACAGAAAAATCTTTATCCTCATCACCCTAATTCATATCTTCTCTAGTACAACTGTTTCTTGGTGCCACCATTTGTCTTGAAATGCTTGGAAACCATAGCTTTTTCTTTTTTTTTTTTTCATTTGCTTCTTGCTTAAATTCTAGAATAGTTGAATGAAAACACTTGCCCAGCTCCGTATTTTTCCTACATAAGTTATTCATTATTCAGCAATTTGAAAGGTAAAATAAGACTGCATGGTCATCATCGTATATAGTACATTAAGCCCTGAAGCTTAATAATATAATTCATGTTTCTTTCTGCATAATGAGATTGGGAAATCTAGAAGAGAGCTTTTTTTTTTTTTTTTTTTTTTCCCCAACATTGAAAAAAAAAAAGAATAAATCCACAATAAAGTGTTTGAGGAAATGCTTTGTTTAAATGCCTGCCAGTTAACCAGATTGGTCTGCCAAAATTAAAGCTTTACAAGGTTATCTTCTCGAAGGAGGACCTTGCCATCTCATCCCACATTGCTATGACTGCTATCCATTGCTAGGATATACCCGGGTCTTGACATCTCCTTACTGCCAGCAGAGCTGCAGCTTTCACAGGGACGGAACGTGCCTCTGAAACACACGGCAAAGAAGGTAAAGGCTCGCCACAGATGAGGTCTGATCGCCCTGTGTGGCATCACAGATGGAGAAAAGCCAAGCTCAGAAAAACATGCTACCCCTGCCTCCACTTTTCAACAGAGACTGGCCGCCTCTACCAGGCTGGACCATGATCTCGTGGTCGCCGCTGGTCCCCTGCGTGCCCACCTGACTGCTGTAGGATGGGGTCTTGCCTGCATTAAGAAAATACCGTCCAGATTTGGATGCCATCTATATAATAAACCCAATATAACATCAGAGGAGGAGGCAAGGAGTGGTATGCCATCTAGTGTGCGCTGCTCAGTTAATAAAACAGGTATTTACTGCTACACTGAAAACATTACATCCTTCTGCTCTGCGTGGCTTAACAAGGCTGCCTTCAGTTTTTACACAGTCTTTAATGCTTAAATAACTTGTCAAGTCTGGGCACACCCTATGCCCGGAGGGATGTCTGTTTTAAATCCAGAGCCTTGGCTCAGGAGCACGTGGGCTGCAAGGAGGAACCGAGCAGGCTGGTGTCAGCAGAGGGTTTGCTTCTCTGTCCTCAGCGAGCGGCTGGATGTGCCAGCAACAGAGAAGTCAAGGCAAACCAACGCAGAACACTCTGCTTCCTCTGTCTCTGTCATGGAAAGACCCACCAATTACTTTCCCTCACCTCCAGTTCACACTCAGCCCTGTCCTGATCTATCCCCAGCACTGCTCCAGCATCATCACCAGGTCCTATAGGGAAACTGCTCATGGGTGCAAGAACTTTGGACGCAGGGACGAGCTGGGTTCTCAGGGGTCTGAGTGCACACAGCCCCACTGCACCTTGCACCAAACCCCACCAGGATGACAAGCACCTCCTGTGGGTGCTGAGAGGGGATGGAGGACACCCTGAAGCCCTCAGGACTGTGAGCATGCCCGTGCTGGTTTGGGGCATCATGTCCAACCTGTAGGGGGGGAGCAGGGATGGTGGCCACCTCCCGGGGAAGGCAGGGAGGGAAAGTTGGGACGTGAGAGCCCACCCTGGCACGTGGCCAGGAATGGCCTTCTGGTGTGATGTGCTCTTGGATTTTATTTAAATCAGTAAGACGAGAGGACAGTTCAGAGCACTGGATTAATTCCACTTTCTCCCTCTCGCTCTCTCTTTTTTTATTAGGAAAATAAAAGAGACTTTGAAATATTAAGAGAGAGTGGGATTAGAGCCCTCTCCTGCTACCCCAGTCTTTCCTCCCCTATTAATTTCCACTTGATTAGAATTCTTTTTGAAGTATTTAAATATGGACAATAGGAAAAAGGGAGGGTGAAGTTATTGAATATCAGTTAAACTGTATTAATATAAGCTCAGTTCCAGCTTTTATATAGATACTTCATATATATGTATAGTTTCCACTAGGAATAAAGTAGATCTTTCCCTCCTCCCCTACCTAAAGTAATTATGATTTTAAAAAAACTATAATGAAACTCTTAAACTTTAATAGCCCATTTATAAATCCCCAGCTTAAAATTTAAATGTTTTTAAAAAAGTTTTAGAACTGTAGAAATTTGATCCCCCCACTTTTTTTTTTTCTATTTTTTTTATATAAGAGACACACTTATACCATGAAACTTTTGAAGCTGCACAGCATTTCACGAACAGTCACCCCCGGCCTCGGTGGAAATCGGGATGCTAAGGGGTTGGTGAGGATGCAGGGCTTTCTGTGCTAGCACGGGGAGGTGGTGGCACACAGTCCCATGCCACCAAGATGGTCCTGCTAGCATCACCTGGGTCTGGAGAACAGTTGGAAAACAACTTCTCTTTTTGATGGCTGGCATCCAAAAGCTTCACCTTTATGCTGGGTGCAATACAGAGGCCCTGAGCTTTAATTTTTTGGTGAAGGGTAAATCTGGGATTGTTAATGGATGTTCTGGGGTCCCTGCAATAGACATCGCTGGGTGTCCATGTCACGGTCATTTTGCACCTCCCAACTCATCACCTGCTAGGAGCCAAGCCATACTTTGGGGTTTTATTTATAAATCAGTACTTTTATAAACCAGATTTAGATATCTCCATCCAGATTCATAAATCCTCTCAGCTAACCTAAGAACTGCAGTTTGATTTACAAACCATGACTTTTCGCATCAGATTTAACTCTCTGACTGACTTCTGAAACATTCGATTGGCTTAGAAGTCAGGAAATAGATTTACAAATCCTAAAACAGATTTACAAATCCTAAAACATAATCACAAGTCATGCCAATAAGTTCTAAGAAAAAAAAAAAAAGCGTTTGTTTACAAATCTTTTCTTCGCATTAGGAATACAAGAGACTGAGTTATAGCCCAGGACTCTGAGGTCCTGTCACTGATTAGATCCAGCTCTTCCATTTGAATGCAAAACTCCAATCTGTAAATCTCGGTTGGCTTTTGGAGCTCTGACTATGCCTAACCTCTAGCTAGGCTGTAGGACACAACAGGGGCTGGCATGAGTCCCACCGTCCTCACCAACCCCTACATCCAAGAAACAGCCACAGGATGACCATCACTGCCACCCATAAGAACACACCACCAGCCATGCCCGGAGGAGGGACATGATTACTGTGGCTGCAACGGAAATCTTTTTAAACTTAAGATGCTTTAACAAGAGGAAGATGGTTACCCAAGGAGGGGGTGTCCTTAGGAACATATGTTCCCCTCTCCGATGGGTTGTGGTACATCCCCAGATGTGCTGTGATTCAGATCCTTCCTCTCCATGCTGCAGTGCTCCTCTATCCCATCTCCTGGGACAGGCTTAGCACCAAAGTAATCACAACTTATGGTCTTGTGCTCTTATAAATGCATTGGAAACAGTCCAACTGATATATATATTTGTGGTGCCTCCATTGTGGCTTGATGGGCCCTGCTTGAAGGGGAAAGAAAAGGAATTTTATATCTGCCTGTGGGTAATTTGTTACACAGCATTTTCAAAGCATCATGTCATTTCTCTGAGGTGGTGGACTTCTGCACCAGATTCAACAAATAAACACTCTAATTCAGCTGTTTCCCTGGCAAATTATTGCTAATGATGCAAACTCCCACCTTCCATAATGTACTGGAGAGACTTAGAGGAAAAAATAACATGTCCACAATGTCTGATGTAAAAATGTGCAAAAGTTCCTTCAGAATTCAATTATTTCTTCCTTTTTTTTTTTACTCCTTCGTCTTCCAGATATACATCATAAAGCAACAACTGGCACTAATTCATTTTCCCCTTTGCAATCACCTTTAAAAGAAAAAGCAGCAAGGGTTTTCTACCAGGTGTAAGCACGAGGAATAAAAGGCCAGATAATAATGAAGATTTCATGGAAACTCACAGATATGGGCATCCAAGTGTTAGGTGTGCAACTAAATGATGGGCAGCAACTTTCAGATGACATTTTGTAAACAGAAAGCTGAGAAATGCAGCCTGGGAGTCAATTTTGGGGCAGGAACATGAGAATCTAGAGGAGCTCAGTGGAGGAGACACACATCATCAGAAACTTTGGTCTTGTTTATTAGAAAAAAGCAATCGGTTTAAGGAATAAGCCACCCCCCTCTCCTTCAGTGTCCCAAGGTTGGTCTTCAGTAAAGGGCGGGTTTAGTCCATGGGTGCAAATTTTCATTTATTCTCCCATTTTTTGTGCTGGCTGGGCTACAAGCTGAGGCTGTCTTACGGATGCTGGTGGCACTTGGGTTTGCAAAGCAATGGCCAAGATTCTCTTCACCTGCTCTTTGAACTGAACTTTGAATCTTTACTCACTCCTTTCCCAGCATAAAATAAATAAAGGCTCCTTTCCTAATCAAAAAACTTGTCACTCACGGTGCCCTGGCCTAAACCTTCACCAGATGCAAGGAGAAAGAGTCAGTCAGCCCCTCAGAGTCTGGCTTCCTTCCCCTCACCAAGATGCTCCAAAAAATGCCATTTCCATTTCCCTCCCCCAGAGAGGACTTCTTTCTAATACCATTATGCTTTCTCCACCCACCTCTTCCACCACGTGCCCTCAGGAGCTAGTAATGATAATATGGCAAACCCTGGAATAAATATTGCGATCACTGCCTAAGAGGCAGTCTAAAAAGGCTGAGGATAAATAAATAAATAATAATAAAAAAAAATTTCCCATTTATCTGTGAATACGAGAGAGGGAGAGAGAAAAGAGTTAGCTATTAAAGATCCCACATAGCCACAGGCAAATTCTAGCATCGGTTCCTTGCAGAGACCTTTTTTTTAAAGCAGAGATTACTCTGGCGTTCAAGGTGCTATCGAGCTCTAACCAGGGACAATTACAAGGCTCCAGTTGGAGCGTCTGAGACGATGCTTATGTCTGATAAGGTTGAAGGGGAATAATGGAAGGAGGGAAGTGATAATGGACTGCTGAATGGGTGGGTTGAGGTATCATTGCCATAGAGCCTGGAGACAGAAGCTGCTGCTGATGCAGAGAGTGTGGGCGTTTCCCCCCCCCATTTTGTTTCTATTTTCTCTGCATAAGGAAAAAAAAAAAAGTATCTCTGAGCATACACTTCAGAATGATTTTTTTTTCCTCCTAGCTCCAAGCAACACTAGTCAACATGTTTCATGCCATCGGAGAATTCCTAACACAGGCCTGCGTGCCTTGCCTCTCCCATCACTCAGTTCAAGAGGTTCAGAGACCATTTTTTCTGTTCTCTGCCCACCATTACTTTACTGAGGACCAAGCTGGACCCCCATGGTTGTTCTGAAAGCACCCAAGGAATCACTGACTCAACACCCTGTACCTCACAGGGTGAACAAAGGCAGGGAGCCAGGGGTGTCCACACCGGTGTAGATGAGAGAGGGGAGAAACCTCTGCTTTCAAGTCCTGGGGTCTTCCAGCTGGCACTGGTCCTCCATGTTACCTTGGGAGCTGGAACCTTAAAGGCAGGACATGCTTCCCTGATGGCTTGGGACCAAAGAAGGAAAGCTGTCTGGCTTGCTCTTCTCCATCATTCATGTGGAGAGCAACCAGCCAGCAAACCCAGGCATCAGTAAAGGATGAACCCCACCACGGGGCTGCCTCACACAGCCCTCACTCAGGCTGAACCCTGCCTGAACCCTTCCGTACACTCCTTTGCTGGCCTGTTCTCACCAACTTGTGGGCCATGACTTGGTCTTCATAAAACTAGTATTGCTGGTAGACCATGGAGAGCATTGAGGAATATTTCATTATATTTTTCATTAGATTTATTTTCCTGGGCCAGACTCTAACTGATAATGATTTTGGTGCATGTAAATACTCAATAAACAAACAAAATCTATTGTTTTTCTCCTTTGCTTATGAGACTATTCTCTTTGGCAGATCCTTTGGAAACGTAAAATTAGGTCAGGATTTGATTTTTCTTCTTTTATCAAGGCAAGACAGAGTTGCCTCTATCTTTTCCTCTGTACTACTGAAGGCCATCAAGTACCATCGAAAACCCCTCTTTGGGAAAGAAGGATTTCAGAAGAAAAAACAAATGAAATCTTTCCTACACGGAGATCCGAAGACCCCTCTGATGTACACAAATATGGAGGTCCTTGTGTAAAGAGAACACACGCAAAACATTTTTGCTTGGCCCAAGAAAAGATGCTTGCAGTTTCCTGAGAGCTGGACAGATCCTGGCCAGTGGGGTAGAAGATCTCCCAGACAGCATCCAAGGGAACCTTTTGAGGGGTGGAAAGCAAATCTCAAAAACAGGCAGTCATTTGCAACTATGTCTTGACCAAAACTTGCAGAGTGATGGTGCCAGACATATATCAAAACCTCAAACCATGTAATTTGCTTTAAAGAAATCACTGCACTTCTTCTGGGGTGGGATTTCTCTCACCTGCCTTTGAATACTGACAGTGTCAATAGCTGAGCTGGGGTCCAAACTCATGTTTCAGCCCAGGGAGACAAACATGCCTTCATGGAGTACAGTTCATCCAACCATCTTGAGATGGGATGGACTGTGGTCCAGAAACATCCATTTCTCTCTGGGGACTCTAACATGAGCCTAAACAAAGAGTTCAGGTGCAAACGAGTACCCTGTTCACCTCTAAAGGCAATGAGATAATGGCACCTTTGAAATATAATTCACTTGCCTCCTGGGTTTTAAATTAGTAGAGATCTGGGATTTTAAGCAGGTTTTCTCCATCATGTGGTGTTGAGTCTGGTGTATTCACATGACTCCAGGATCTGGGGCAAGTTGTGAGAAGAACAAGAGATGACACACTATGAACTTTACACCCTCACTTGTGTCTGTGTAGTGCAAGACCCCTCTCTCTTTTGTCCCGTGTGTTCTGGTCATGCCTCATCAGGTGATATTGATTCAGCAAGCCAGAGGATGCTTAGACTCATAGCCCTTCAGCTGCCTTCTTCCCAGACACTTGGGACTGCAGACAGCAGAGGGGACAATGGGTTAATGGAGCAGGGATATGTGCAGCATCATTCCACAGAGACACCAGCACTCTCAGCTCTCAATGTGCCATTTTGGAGCAGGAGATCCCAGGGGTAGATCTACTCAGTATGCAAAGCCAGCACCCCCCTGCTCGCTGCTTGGTTCCCTTTCCCAGCTTTTGGTGGGTCATGGAGGGCACTCAGAGCTGGGTCTTGCAGATGGGTCCTGAAGCAGGATGGTGCTGGGAGAACTGGAAAGAAGACATGAGCATGAAATACACCTGGAGAAAACTAGGCACTCACTTCCTGTCATTATGGAGGGCAATGGGCTAGGGCATGTACATTTCCATTTGTTAATTAAAACAAAAAGAAGAAAAAGTAGCAAAACCTGGTGTCACCTGCAATGGTTGAAGATATGTGATGTTTCTTTCCTTCCTACTTCAATTTACTCTTCCCCCGTGCAAAGTTCCCCACCTTGAGCCTGTGGGTGAGCTGAGAGCACAGAACTGAATACTTGAAAGAGCCACAAATTTCTGTATGAGCTTCACACAAGCCTTCCTGCTCTTCTCCAGCATACGCTTTTTTAGAGAAACAGGCAGGAGAAAAGAGCAGGTAATAGATGGGGAAATGCTTTTCTGCTCTCTGCCATTGTAATGGACTAAAATAAAGGAGCTGCTGTGTGATTCCAGGAGAAAGAAGATGATATCTGTCCAGGTTATACCCTGGATACTAAATCCAAATGCATTTCAACCAAGATCAGTTGCTTTAAAAAAAAAAGAAAAAAAAAGTAAAAAAAAAAAAAGTTGATTTTCTTCCCAGCTCTTGGAAGTGAATCTATTTGGTGTCAGGCTGAAAGAAGACAGCGTGTAAGTAACTGAGAAAGTGTTTACTCAGTGAATTAGTTCAGCTTTCATTGTGCACAGAGGATTATGGCCTCAGCAGTGGATGAGCTCCATTTCAGGCTGGAGTGGCTCACTTAGCTACCTCCAGGGCAGGACTAATTATCATAGGACTTAGGCCATTAAAGGGCTTTAACTACCAGTGCTCTCTCCCAGGTCTGGATTAACTGTTTGCCTAGAGCAAACTGCCTAGATAACCATTCAGCCTAATGGTCTGCTTTGATTTCTCTGCCCCCTCTGCCCACCCCTTTCGCCTTTAAACTTTACATTATTGGCAGTTCTGGAACAATAACTAAGAATATTAATACCATTGCTGAGAAATGTCAAAGGGGGGTTGTTACAGATTTTTTTTTTTCTTCCCTTTTTTGCTTTACCATTGCAAAGGCAATTTTAGCCAGTACTATCTTGCATGGCAGAGAGCCCTTACCTGACTCAGGTGGATTAAGAGGGGCTGCTCAAAAGGCATGACCCCCCCAAGGGAAAACACCAAAATGCCCACAGAGCCCAGCTCTGTCTCACTCTGTTGTGTAGCTGACAATAATTGTGGCAGAAGGTACTCTGCATAGAAATAGCAAAAGACTATTGTGCCCCGAGGTGCTAAATAGCCAAGATGAGAGCAGAATTATTACCCTACTTCACATGAGAAGAGCTGGGGTGCAGAAGGTTTAAATCATTTGCCCAAGGTAACAGATGGAGAATGTGGCAGCGGCTGGTCTGTTCCTTATCAAAAAATATATTTGAAAAATTATCTAGTGATCCTCCTTCAACACCAGCCTTCTCAGCTTTTCTGGTAGTGTATCAGCACATCTGGGTAATTTTCAGGCTAGAAGGGGGTGACTGAGAGAGGTATAATTTGAGATTATAAAATCAGATGCAGCTTGGGCAAGCAGCCTCTTCCAGTACCAGACCTCAGGAGGGCATCAAAAGGATCTAGCAGGTGGCATGCTGGAAAGAAAATAGGTGGTTCCTTACACTACAGAGCTGGGCAGCCCCTCGTTTGTGCTGAAGGTGTGGGGGGTCATAGTTGTAGAGGAAGAATCCTGTTTATAAGAGCTTGTGCAGAAGCATAGCATAGGTGGGCTTCTGGTCTGCTCCTTGGCTCATGCTTGTAGCCATAAGGCTGCCAAGGTGCTGTCCTTCATGCTGACTGCCTTGCTGTTCTCTTCTCTTCTGCCCTGTCTGTGTCCCCTCAATACAACACTTAGGGCACCAGGGAGACCGGTTCACAGGACGTCTTGGCACCATTTGAAGGTGGCAGTGAACTGATACCTCTACATCCCCAGAGTAGCATCCTTTAGGCAGTTTTTCCCATCCACCTTCCACTTTTTCATGGTGAAGGAAATACCGTCCAACACCAGCCCCTAAACTGAGCACAAATGGCCCACTATGGCAAGAATTTACAGGCACGGATGGTCTTGTCCATGTAACTCAGGTCTTTTGGAAAGAGCATTTATCCTGTCAAAGCCTATAAAATCCATGACATCACAAATTAAAAGCTGGAAAGTATATTTCTACTCCTCCATATTTATGCTTGTGCTGGTTTTGGCTGGGATTGAGTTAAATTTCTTCATAGCAGCTGGGATGGGGCTGTGCTTTGGATTTGTGCTGAGGACACTG
>JAVJGJ010000003.1:1359432-1377519 GCA_035590215.1 Microhierax caerulescens | reverse complement strand
CCCCCCCCCCCCCCCCCCCCCAGCAAAACGGGAATTAAACAAAACCCTCCCAGTTTTCAGGTCTGCACTGGGAACCCAGCAACAAGTACAAAGGCTGCTTGGCTTGCAACTCTGAAGTTTCGCCAGAGCAGACTTTCTTATCACTCTGCCTACAACGTGTATGATACTTTATTAGCATCTTCCATGGTAATCCCAGCAAAACTGAAGGAAAAAAAGTGTCAGATCAAAAGGGGGAGTATGAAAGCAGGCAGCTAAGCAGGTTGCTGGGATGCTAATGATTGCTTCCTTCATTCTCTGAGTGTCACGCACAACATCTCTAAGCCCAGCGCAACGCGTAAGCCACACAAATAGCCATATTTGTTAACATTCATGTGACTCTTTCGTCTGAGCTGTATTTCCTTGAGTACACCACAATGAAGAGTTTCTTTTAATAGGGATCAACCAGGAAAAACAACTGTGAGGGACTTTTCTCTCCCTCTCCCTCCCTCCCTCCCTCCCTCTCTCACTCCCTCTCTCACTCTCTCTAAACCTTTTACACTGCGGTTGAACAAGCCTCTGGATAAAGACTTTATCCAAAAACCCCCTCTTTAAAGTTATTTCAAATTTCTCTGCAAGGCTTTCAGAAATCTGTTTGTTTGAGGGCAGAATTAGATGTGACCGGCGTTTTATTGTGACATAAAACCATATTTCTTCCCTGGAAGATTAAAAAATAAAATCGGTTAATAAGAAAAGCTGTCAGCAACAGAAAATGGCTGACATAATCCGTTTATCCTCCGAGCAATAAAGATATTGGTCCTTGGGAGTCTATCCTCTCTCTCATGTTATTTCGCCCAAAACATTATCTTCCCAGCATTCTGATGGATTAAGAAGTCATATGGGAGATAGCAGGGAAATGACAGATACAAAAAAAATAATATCCTTTCATTTCCCCTCCTCCCTGCACTCTCTCTCTCTCTCTTTCTCTCCTCCGTTTTCTCCCCGGCCCCTCCTTCCCCTGCCTCCCTCTCACTCTTTTTCTCTGTCCCCTTGGAAAAGTGGTCCATCTCTTTATTCCTGGTGTCCTAGCGCTCTGCTGAAGTCCCAAGCTGCTAACCCCCGTGCAGTGGGGAGAAGCAGCGCAGAACTTCTTGCTTGCCCTGGTCCCATTCATGCAGATGGATGCTAACAGCTTGGCACCATTCGATATCTGAATACTCCAGAATTTTTAGGAGCTGTAGTCTCAGCTCTCTGTCCCTGGGTTGAAGCCTCTCTGGGCAACTTGATGGAGGAAGAGACATTAAACCCACCACTGGGTTTGAGAGGAGCAGAGCTGGGGCACTTTCCTGGGGTTTTTGGTGGAGAAATCTATGGATGGAAGAGGGCCCTGGTCCCTGGAAAACTCCTCTCCTGCACTCACAAGCATCTTCTTGACGCCCTCTCCTAGCAAAGCGTGGCCACTAATGAAGGTCATCTCCACAGCAGAGAAGTGAGCAGTCCTGGTGGCCTCATTCTTGGTCTTGGGGGCCATTGTCTGTCTGTCTTTCTGGAGGCCCTGGGGCTACTGGAGACAAAACACAGCACACGGCTGAGGTCACTGGGCTCTGTGACATGCCACTTTGTCCCTGTGTCTGGTGGCTTTCTGCTCCACTTGAGTAGCCTTTACCTTTCCCCTTCTCTCAGGGGACCTGAAAAGCCCCCTCTGCCACCATCCCCTGTCCTGCCATGGCTCTGTCTGACCAGGGCTTGCTCCAATGTCAGAACAAATTCCCTGAAAGGCTTTGGAGGTGCAGGGCTCAGGGCTGGGAGGGACATGAGATGATACTGTTTAATCCCTTCCCCCTGCCCAGGGCAGGATCATGCAGATTGAAAGCATTCCTGAGGGATGTTCACTTAACCTCTTCCTAAAAACATCCTACACGTGACTGAGGCCACTCCACCACCTCCACAGGAAATTTATTCCAGTGCTTCTCAATCCTTAGCACCAGTGTGTTTCTCTGAGTATCTGACTTAAATCTTCCATGCTACAGTTAGGGCTGTTACTTCTCTTGCTATCCCCAGCAGACATGAAGAACAATTTATTGTCTTTCTCTTTCCAGCAGCCTTTCAGCAAGCAGAAGACTATCCAGAGAGGAAATGAACAGAGGGAATGATCTTATCATTCTCCTCATCCCACCTGTTTCTTCTTCAGCTGAACCTTTCTTGCAAGGTCATGTTTTCTTGATCCACAAACATTTTCCCCCTTGTCATGTGCTGAGCGCAGTGTCTGCTGCCGCTCAGTCGGGCTCCTCGGGGCCACGGCTGGGGAAGGCTCCTCTCGCCCATCCCCGTCTTCACCACTGTCTCCTGGTCACCTCACAGCCCAGCTCAAGCTCCCCTCTCTGTTTCGGGTGACTGGAATGTGCTGCCAGTTTTGTTTGGGTTTTTTTTGTTACAAGAAGTCAAGATACATGAAAATGGAAGTTTTAAAGAAAAAAAAATAATAATGCAATGCTGCCTGCTCTGGCAAACTGTCATGGAAATTTTCCTCTCTTTTTTATTCTGCTTTTCAGTTCTTTTGCATCTTGTGAGCCTTTTAATCAATTTCTTCACTTTTTGCCCACCAGAATTAGCTCTGCTTTGCTATTTTGTGTGATGTCATAGATTATAATGGATGGGTTGTCAACTTTTTGTTCACCATTTACCCAACATCCAGGTTGAATTATTTGCCCGTGGATGTTTCTCCACATCTGTCCACCTATCTCATAGCCAGAAATATTTTTATTTTGAGAATCATGTTGTAAAACGAACAATGCATATATCATATAGCCATGATAAAATGCAGCATAAAGATCTTGAGCTTTACCTAAAAGAGAGAATTCAATCAGCTGTAATTTCCATTAAGATTGCAAAAGTATAGCACGGAGTGATGGGTATGGTTCTCCCATAGCATTCTGTGTCTCACAAACAAAGTAATTTTCTTTCTTCTGGCAGCACTTGTTGCCCATGATCGAGGAACTTATGAAAAGAAAATTACAAACTGAACTAAGCAGAAGACAGTCTGACCAAGCTGAGAATTGTTTCAAGATTTCCAACCGTATTCTGGACTGCACTAGTAAAAGCAAAATCAGGTTTACTTTATTCAAAAAATAAAAAAATCCTGAAAAAGCTTGCTGGGGCACTTTAAACATAGTAAATACAAAATCAGATTGAAATATTTTTTTAACTGTCATTTTACCTCAAAGTTTTGGTCTCTGCTATCTTCCACCAAGAAGTATATAACATAAAAGTTTTATCAACCACTAATCATTCTTAAAAGACCTTAAATGCCTTTTCTCTTCCTTCATTAATGAATACAAACATCTCCTTGATGTTACTTCTGAAGCTACGAGGGAGCCTGCATATTCATTTGGGACTATTTCAAAGATCACCCTGATACCAGGGACATCAGCAGCAGACTGGAAGTGCCCAAATGAGCCCCAGCAAAATTCCCTGCCAGGAGAAGACCGTTTCCACCCAAAGCCTTCAAACCCTACTGACCAGGCAGGTCTTACCCCTTCCACACATGTGCTGACAGGGTAAAGGCTCAGGCTTCTACTGATATACTGGTAACCCAAGCATCTTCCTGCGTTTCTCCCTACAAGGAGATCCATCTTCTAGCTGAGCTTTGAAGAATAGCAAATCCATAGTTTGGGGTGGGGGGTGGGGGGTGGGGGTTGTACATGAAAAATAATAGTAGTAAAGATCCAGTGTGGATATGAGTAGCTGACTTTACCAGAACTGTCTGAAGAATTGCTTCATTAGACAATGCCGAAATCTGACCAGAAACCCCAGACTGCACCATCATAATGCACTGAAAACATCAGTTTATTTCCAGTAAACAGATGCCTTTGTAGAGGAGAGCTTTAAACTAAAAGCCATATTCACCCTTAACTCCAGCCGCCACTTCTATGCTTATCCAGGCATGAGCAGAGGTTCAAAAACATTATTAGTTCCATGATGGGACAAACTAAGCAAAGAAGAGCCTAGAGGTCCTTTCCCAAAAGCTGGCAGGCAATCCAAGGGACTGCCAGGGGTGAAGAATCGACAGGTGGAAACACATAAGTACGTGGGAAAGCCAAAACAAGAGAGGGATCTGCCTATCAGCACCGACTCAGGTGGCTCTCTGGGGAGCAGGTCGCACTGTTTACCGAATAAACAGAGGCCGTTGGCGGCAGGGATGGAGGGAGATGAGTATATTTACTTCCAGCTGAACAAATTTGTCAACTGCCTGTAAAACACATGATTACTATGGAATTACATGTATTACATTCTGTATTTATTCTTATTCTTATTTAAAATATAGATACTCTCTAGGGCTGGATTCAGATGAAAACCAAGGATCAAATACAAGAAACAAAACTGGAATTCAGCAGCAGCTGAACACAGAAAACACTAAAGCAAGGGAGTCAGGGGTAAGAACTAAAAACCAGGCCAGGATTTAAAGAATAGAGGGGTGTCAGTATCACAGACCTGGGCCACCCCTCAAACAGCCACCTAGATATTTCTGAACTCCTCAGAGATCAGCACATACGTCCAATCGAACCGTTGCACACCCTGCAGTCCTCCTTCACGGGCTGTGGTTTCTAGACCTCTGCTGAGCCTCAGGTCTATGGCTTTTGCTTGCACACGAAAATCCCACTTAGTTTATTTCCCTTGTGCTACTTGGTGAACTTGGGCAGGACAACTCTACTTTCCACTTCTTAGTTCCCTCTCTGTGAAATGGGGGAGGACACACTCTTAAAGTATCCAGAAACCTACTGATGGGGAATGTGTGAGTGCTCTGTAATAGCAGAGATGAGAGGGAGGAGGCAGAAAGGCTGGTGGGCAGCATGCTGAGCTCTGATGTCAGCACCCTCAAGGAGGGGAAGTCCAGCTGGCTGCAAAGGCTGATGCCTTTTCATCCAAGCATTCACACACTCTTGTCATGATTCATAGGTTTTTAAAGCTTTGAGGGGGCTTTACATTGCTCCAGTCTGACTTGTGGCACGACCAAGGCCAGAGGATTTGCCAGTGCTGAGTTCCTCTGGTGGAAAATGACTCTTCCTTGCTATGTGCATGAAGGCTGCTAGCCCGGTGATGACTTGAATTATGGTGCATCTTCTAGACTGGAAACCCACTTCTTTTGTGACCTGAAGAGAAGAGAGAAACTATTCTCTTAAATTTGCTCATACCAGTTTAAGAGATGAAAACACTCCAGGTATGACCTTCTCCATGACTGGAAGTATAGGGAAACCATGATGAGAGTTGGTGATGTACCATCACCCTTTGGCACAACTGGAGAAACCAGCATGACTTGGATTTGGTGTCAGGCTACACTCTGTGACTCCATGTTGTGGCGATCTGGGACACTGGCCTTCCAGACACCATTCAGCATGGTCTTTGCTCTACAGTAGTGCCCTACCAAGACAAGGCTATCTCGCTGGGAGATACTGTCAAGGCAAACAGCAAGAGCTCACCCCTGCCAAAAGTTACCAGCAGTGATGGATGTGCAAAGGCTTGGAGATGATGCAGAGGCTCAGACAGCAGATCGGCAGCAGCTCTGGCAGCACAAGCATCACCCAGGTCACAGACTGGCGCCCAATGTCCTAACATTTCCCTTTCTCTAGTGGCACCCCAAGGGCTCCTCAGGTTGTGGTTAGTTGCTGTAAGGACTAGATCCCAAGCTCACCCTTTCCCAAGGCACTAGATAAATTGTGCAGCCTGAAAGTCCCTAACTGGCACTGACCTTCAGTATTTCCACCTCTGCTGATACCTAACAGCACCCTATGAGCGCTGCTTTCCTGGCACAAGCACAAGAGACAGCAAAGGAGGATGGAGAGGAGGAGACACAGACACACACATACACATGCTCACAGGGATAAAAAGGATAACTGGATCCATGAAAATAAGCCAAGCACTGCCATCGTCGGTCTAAATGCAGATAAGTATTGTACTGAAAACAAAGATTACTTGTACTTTGTAGATAGAGACGTGTTTTGTTACAGGATGCTTTGTATGGAATTGGGTCACAGCAGAATATGAGCCAACTCCCCCCACCCCCCACCCCCCCGCCCGCCTCCTCCCAACCTCCCTCTCCGCCTGCCTATCCTTTGAATCTGGAGCCAAATCTCAAGGGTAATGGAGTAGAAATTGCTACAGTTTTGCCGTTTTTTCCCTTGGCTGGGATTTGCTTTTCATTTGTGGGGCAATACTCGTGCCTCTCTGCCATTCATCTATTAATTAATGTCATTGATTATGAGCTGCGCTCTCTCAGCCTTGTGTTTTCAAACCTCTGGAGGGAGAGGGGGAGGTGAGGTGCATCCAAGGGATCCCCAATTCAAGTGAGAAGGGAAGCACCAAAGCTTTCCTACCCTCCCCTCTACCCCCACCTAATTGCCACGTCTTTGCTGTCGCACGTGCGCTAGCCCGGTGCATGGTCTATGCCCATCACTTGGGTATTTGACCACCTTTTCCTCTTCCACCGTAAAGCAAAGCATCTCCTGCTGTCCTTCCATCTGAAGTATCTTCTGCTTCAGGAAAGAGCTTGGTACCCATATTATTTATGGGTCCTGTGGTGTGACCTGCCCTTCACAGTTCCTCCAGGTGCAAGTCCCATGTCTTGGGCACGGTCTACAGAAATTTATCAACAAACCAAAGTTAACACTCAAGATCTTGGCCAATGACCATCTTTCTACATCCCAGGCTTCTCCATTTCTCATTCAAGACATTGCAACTGAGATTAAGTATTCCCAGAAACCTTTGATCTGTGCCTGCATGCTTCCCAAAGATTATTGTCTTCCTTGGTTCTGGATGTTGGCACTCCTTCAGAGTGAATGTGTTGCTTGTCATGAAAGCCACGGAGGAAAAGGCATACAAATTCTGGCCATACTCATATGTGCTGCTTTTTTTTTTTTTTTTTTTTTTTACCAAGACAGAGCTTTCCACTACCTTGGAAATGTTAACTTCTTCTAGTTTATCCTTTCTCCTGGTGAAAAAAATGCTTTGGGGCTCTTTATAGGGAACCAAAGCACAGGCAGCACTGTGCCCACAAATGTCTGTACCACAGCTGGAGAGATGGGTGGAATTTTCTCCAGCTGTGGAAGCTAGAAAGTTACTTTTTTTTTTCTTTATTATTATTTTTCCTCTTTCTTCTTTGCTTGTTTTTTGGTTTTGTTGGTTTTTTTTTTTAACATGCAGAATATCAGTGATTCTCTCACAGTCAGCAGTGGGGTTTTGAGAAATGGGCCAAACAAGTTCCAAGGTCTAAGAGTTGTGACCTCTGGGCTCTGACACTGTACCTGAGACCTGAGCTATCAGCATTCAAGTAAGATCTCCAGGGAATATGAAATATTTTGATTCCACAAAGCACAAGGAAGTATTTTGACTTAATGGGTATTAGACGTTCATTGGCATGTGCATTATTGGATTATGGTGTGATTGCTGGTAGCTGGTCACTGTTTATTCTACCCATAAGTCGTCAAACCTCAGGGGAACAAGCTGGAGATCCACGTGCACTTGCATTTTATTGCACTGTTACTGCGCTCATGGTCTGCCGTAAGACAGACCTCAACCGCTTTCAGAGAGATGCCACCTAAACCAGCCTGAGTCATATAGCATCTCCAAACTCTCTCCCACATGTTTGGCTTCCTCTCCCAGGCCACCACCACCACCAGCAGCTGTGGAAACTGCAGGGTCTCAGTCTGACATTCCCCACCGCCACAGAGCCAGGACCATGCCCTTTCCTGCACTGTGGATGGGGCACTATGGGTGGGATATCTCTAACCATCACCAGTGTAGTCCAAGATGGCAAGACCAGGAGTTACCAGATGTAAAATCTGCCCCATTTTTAGCAGCTGAAATGACCTACAGGCTGGTTTGGACCCGTCTCATCTCTCCAGAAAGGCCCGATAGCAAAGATGTCATTTATTCAAGCTCTGAGCTTGGGGGATTTAAATAGGTGCCCAAGCATTTTCTCAAAAAAGAGGGATTTTTCTGTAATGCTGAGTCAGGGCTCACTTTCCTCTGCACGCTGCATTTCACTCAAGGGCCTGATCCAGCCACCATTAGAGCTGATGAATCCCACATCGAGAAAAGACGTCACGGCATGGTGCAGCATAAAGTTTTTATTGGTGCGGGTTGGGAATGAGGTGCATAACTCACTGGCGCTGTTGCCACTTGTGAGTAATGCACCCATTCCACACTCCTGCGGATAAAACCTTTATGGCCCACCGCAGAAACGGGTATTGCATCTAATATATGCACTGCTATAATGACGAGCACTGAAAACCTGTTTTTTTTACCTGTTTCCTCCCCCCTCTATCCCCCTTTCTCCCTCCCACCCTTAAATACCCCTCCGTGCCTGCTTCATGGTGCTTTACTTCTGCTTTGTCAACTACCTGGGGAACCCGCTCTATCGATATTCTGGACAAGGTTTTGATCTGGGGAAAAAAAAAAAACACACACACAGAGTGAGCGGCATAATTTAAAAATCAAAGAAATTCATTTCAGTAGTAAAAGGTTAACAGCCTTTAGGAGGAACACTTTTTAATCACCCACGTCTAGACTCTATCACTCGAATCACCGGCAGCAGGAGTGAAATATGGCTAAGCCCCCGTCACCAAACAGCACCTAAAGACTGTTGTATTTAATCATGTCTGTGCACTAGTTATGGATTTTCATTATGATTCCCGATGCTGTTGCGCTGTGTAAAATATTAATATCCATAGTAATGATGCATGAAGCTTGGAGTGTAATTTCTTCACTCTCCTTGTCTGATATTAAATTGTTACCACTTTATCATTTGTGTAGAACTGCACGTTTCAATTAATCTTTCCGTATCAGCAGCCCTGATTAATATAGATCATGATTCATAAGCTTATCGTCACTATAGTTTTAACAGATCATTTATAAAGATCTTAAATTTCAGGGCCTGGGAGGCGCAGCCACTCCGTCCAAGGCTCTTCTCACTTCTTGCTCCAGCAGGTTTCTCCATTCAAACAACTAATTCTGGGAAAGAAAATTAGCCAGATAAAAAAGCCAGCTTGATTTTTTATTTTTTTAAACTTTACTCAGAGCAGCCTGTAAACTTTTCTCCCTGTTCACCTCATTGAGCAGAAGGTGTGTGACTACAGTTGCGCATCAGCTTTAGTCTCCCTGGGTTCAGCCCCTCCATGGGAGCTGCCCTGGGCACTCACGTGGGTTTCGCAGCTCCTCGGTAATTACTTGTCTTCTCCATCTCCATGTGATGGTGACTTCTGGTGATATGAAACCATGCTGGAAGGCACATGCCGTAGTCATGGGCTGAAAACTCACTAAGACGATGTGCTTTCCTCTAGCAAGAGAAGATCTCTTTCCACTGCACCCCTTCCAAAAACCTTTACAAGATCACAGGGCTGGGGGGAGAGCAAATTCTACATTTGCACAAAGAAGTGGGCTCCTGGCCAGAGCCAGCAAGCCTTTATTTTCCCTGTTAGCCCAGATCCACGGGAGGGAGTTATTGCCCCAGCTGCAGCACAGAAAGTTGCTGGGGCTCCTCCACCTCGGAGCTGGGAAGTGATGCCAACCACATCCCCCCTCAGCTCCCCATGCGGAGGTTCAGCATTACCCAGTGTGGTGCCACCCTGTGCAAAAACACTGGGACTCTTCGGGTGAGATGCTATACAGGCACTGCAGTGTGTGGCACAGATGTTTGCCTCAAAAATTAATGGCGAAAAGCAGCAACCCACGCTCAGCTGGGGATGAATAGACAGCGTCTCGCATGCGGGAGTGCCGGGCGCTTTCAGGACACTGTTATAATCGTAGTAATGAAGAACAGCAACCAATTTAGTCATTTTTTAGTGGATAGAGTTGGAAAAGACGCATTAGATAGTTTTAAAAAATCCATCAAAGGTCCCTGTCTAGCTTTCTGTATATTCTCCGGGGTTTTGTCAAGTGATGTTAAGTGTTTCAAATAATGGAGAGACTCATGAGACTATTTAAAATCCTAATAGATGATTTTTCTTCCCTACTTACATATTTTCTTTCCTGGCAGTCCCAGAGTTCCTCATTATAACCCTCAGTTCAGATTTGCAAAAGGATGCGAGGTTAACAAGGAGGAGCAGCTCTGGAAATACCACGGGGGACCATGTGCAAGCCAGAGCAGGCAGCCACCGGGTTTGGTTGGGGCAAGGGCATGGAAAAAGGGGCAGGAGTAAACCTCTGCCATCCTTGCCCTTGCCTCTGTGCCCATGATGCCGCGGAGCGTAGGTGAGTGCCGCAAAGCACGGCTCCCGGGCACCCAGGAGCCAGATCCCCCCTCCTCCAACCCTGGGAAGCACATACCCAGAGTAGGATGCTGGCGGACTCCTCTCCCTTCTGCTTCTTGCCCCTCTGCCAAAATGGGCACGATGACGGAAAACACTGCTATGTTTTATTAACCTCCTGCACTCCCTAACTAACAAGGGGGAAGGGAAAAACCCGGGAAGTATACATCCGTATCTGAAATCTATACAGGAAGACAGATCTAGCTAGAGCAGCCTTTAGGGCATATATACATTACCAGGCTACAGTGAAATATAGCCTAAAATTTGTCTCCTAAGATGAGATAATGTAGCCACGTTAACAGCTGCAACTGTCACTTTCAAGTGAAGTAGTGGGTATTGTGTTGAGTACATTTGCAGGGCAATTTTCCAGTTGGAATAAAAGGCTTTCCGAGGTGAATTTTACTTGGTTTTTATCCATCTATCTAAGGTTATTTTTATATATATATTATACAAATATTGACTGGTTCTGAGGGCAATAGAGGTAAAATATCACACCAGGAAAGAAAATAGTTCCCAAGTCTCTCTCTATATATTTTTGCCTCAGCTAAAGGCTCAGGGCAATATATGCCATTTTCCCCCTCAGGGCACGAAATTTTACTGCTCTTGCTTCTTAGCTATTTTATTATCCCTTTGTATGTTTGTAAAGAAGAAAGAGATAGGGTAGTGCTGGGCTTGGAGGTTTCTGCACAAAGCAACGTGCTTTGGAAGAGTTTTGCATGAAACATGAATTTGCATTGCCAGGA
Organism: Microhierax caerulescens; assembly: GCA_035590215.1. Taxonomy (NCBI): domain Eukaryota; kingdom Metazoa; phylum Chordata; class Aves; order Falconiformes; family Falconidae; genus Microhierax; species Microhierax caerulescens. The sequence goes on along the minus strand of JAVJGJ010000003.1, from coordinate 1,366,499 downwards.
TCTGTGTTTTAAAAATGCTGTATAAGATACAGATAGATACCATTCCCCATAGTTTGGGTTTTTCCCTTCAAAAATAAATATAATAAATTCTCACAATTATTCATGATAGGATTTCCAACAGAGATCAGGGCTCTGCTGTACCAAGCTCTCTGAAAAATACATTTTAGGTAGTTTAGGTACTAGGCAATTTATACATATTACAGAAAAGCTGTGCTACTTTAAGATGATGCAGACTTTTAGTGGCAGCAATGGAAACTCCTGCCCCATCTGCCTGTTTGTACGTCCACCAATTTTCTCATGATGCTGAGCTGAGAAGGTAACATGCCCATGGAGAGGTCGGTGCCTGAACACCTCTAGATGCCCAGTGAGGGCAAAGAAAAAGGTCTTCTTTCAAAATTTGCCCCTGAAACCTTGGCTACCCCTTTTTGGATTAGCTCTGAAGAACCTCTCAGCAGGTGAAGGTGTCAGTGGAGAGCCCAGAGGTGTGGAGTGAGGGCTGGTGTCCAAGGAGGAGATTTATCTCAGTGTTTGGTCTTGGGGCATGAACCGGACAAAGTCCAGCTCCAGGCTCTGGGCTTCACCAAGGACATTTTGCAGCTGCAGAGGGAATAAAGGCATCGCAGCAGCTCCAGGCCTTGAGGGAAATAGCTGATGGTGAGAAGCTTTGGGGAACACAAACTCTTCAGTGTATCGGAAAGAAAAGTGAGAGGTCAGCTCTTGAGGGGCTCTGGGCACCTTCCCATCGGAGAACAGGGAAAGGCTGAAAGGCCAACGAATGGAGGCTAGGCCTAATTTTCAAGCAGGACATTAATATCTACCTGCAGGGAGAAATGCAAGCTGGGATGAGTGAGACAGTGAGGCTCTGCTTCTTCGCTGTTAGCAGGTCAAGAGGCACTTGCTCTTCTGCAGCGTGTGCCTGCACAAACCAGCAGTGGGAGGAAAACCAAAAGGTGGTTCTCTCCAAGCCCTCGTAGCTCTAAGTTGGGTCTGTGTCTTCTCCATGGACCTGTTCAAAGACCCTTCCAGCTCTTCTCGTGTCTGCTGTGGCCTTAGAGGAAGCATCTGGCTTGGGGACCCAACTCAGGCACAGCAAACCCATTTACCATTAAAGCCATCCTGGCTGAGCCACCTGCAGAACTGACCCAGGTGGCGATCCAGCCACCCAGACCTTGCCCCAGAGAGGTGGCAGGGAGCCCACAGCGGTCCCCATTACTGAGCAGTCAGAGAGTATCGAGAGAGGAAACAAATCACCAGTGGCACCTATAGCCACATGCAGAAATTAGAGAGTCTGACTATAAGGTCACAATAAATCAGTTCACTGACAAGGAGATCTACCCTTTGTCCAGGGTAGAAGATTTATCTCTGACCCCAGACAGGGGCATTTCTTCCTTGATTTGTTAAACGCTGAACAGAAAATGGAGCTAGATCCGAAGCCTGATGAGTACCTGATTGCAAATGCTTGTGCCCAACCCCACGCCCACTCTTTCCTCCCCCACAGACACGCACGTTCTCAGGATGCTGTATTACGTTTCAAGAGAGCCTCTATTTTTTCTGCCCGTGATGGACCAGCTTTTGCAGAACTTGATTATGTGGTTTGTTTTCCTGATGACATTTTAATCAGAGGGCTCCCTCTCACAAACCCAGGGAAAAGCCTGTGTGCTGTCAGCAGAATGGGATGGGTGTTCACCCGAGGGAAGTGCAGCACATCCCATGGGAAGGGGAGAGACCATGCTGGAGTACAGAAGGAATCAACACACTGGAAGGAAAGGAGGTTTCTGAACATGGGTTGAATTCCCAGGGTTTCTTTTAGAAAAGTCTTTCAAACTCAGGGCTAAAATTCAGCAGTACAGGGGGAATGAATTCTGCACAACTGCAGAGAGTGCAGGGTTGCACCACTGCTGCATCCTAGTTTCCATGCATGGTTGGAGAAGGTTGAGATAAACACAGGAGCTTGGCTGAGACCTGCAACCAGGAGAGCCTAAAACTGCTGGAACGTTGGCAACACCTGGCTTCTTCTGCCTGGTCCAGGACCAAACACGTTGCCTTGTCTCGTCATGAGGTCTGGGATGACTTTTGTGCCTCCTCCACACTGACAGACCACCCACCTCCAGCAGGACACCATTTTCACCCTGAAATGGCAAACAGTATTTCTGCCTTTGCCTCGACAGACAAAAGGTATGGACATTCAAGGTCCACTTAAAACAGAGTTTTACACACAATTTATAGCAGCCCAAGCTAACTCAGCTAAACTAAACCCGTGTTGCCATCCCATGCACACTACAGCATGCAACACAGACACTGGCAGCAGTAATGGGCAATACGGGGAAGGATCAATGACATTCATTCTGGCATTGCTTTACAAGCCTTGAACTCCTGTACCAAAGCTCTCGGTTTTCTATTTTTTTCATACCTCACCACTAAATTATTCCTTAACTGACTATTGTTGCGACTTGAGGAACTTTTGACGTATTACAAATGCAAACATGCCCATAAATCTCACAGTAAAAACTTAGCAGGAGAAGCCTGCATAATCATAAAGAGTAAACATTCTGCTGTGGCAGTGGTTCATAGGGGAAAAATTAGCATTTCACTATGGTTTGGCCCAAATGTGTTTTGATTTCCTTGGAGGTTATTGAGGGTTTTTTGGTTCAGTCTCCTGTAATATAAATAACAATGTGGCCAGATGCTTGGTACATAAACACATGGCTGATGAGCAAAGGATGTGAAGGGTAATGTTCATCATCTTTAAAACACTGGGAAACAAGGCTACTGTTTTAAAACTGTGTAAAATGCATGACATGAACCAAACGTTAATATCCAGGCAGGATCATAGTCTGCCCATGGTGACAGGAATGGCATGGAGTGACCGGTGCAACTTGTTTGGGGCTTTATCTCACAACCCTTCCTGCACATGAGTTTCAAAAAGCTGTAGAGGTCCCCAGTTTTACAGAAGAGGGCTGGAACATGGAGGTGTGACAATGCCATGAAGCAAACCAGTAATTGTCTAAAATCAGTGCAAGCAAGCACAGGATCTGGCTCACATTTTCATTCCTCTCTTGCCACTGTATTGGCAGAAGCAGGTTCAGTCCCTCCTACATGGGACCACAAATGTCCACCTGATATTCAGAGACTCTAGAAATTACAGAAATTCCTTTGGAAAATGCATTACTTCTTTCATTCATGAAAAAAAGTTTTTTTCTATGATCATGTGAACCATATCTGAATAACAACTTACCTCTGAATTACAAATAAGAACTGATCACATTATTAAATATGGTATGTTAAATATTCATCACGCTCTTCTGTGCATGTGAATCTAAATTCAAGATATTTAGCAGTTTCACAGGCGGTTTGGGTTGACTCCTATCGTCACATTTTGCTTAACATACTTCTAGATTCCAACGTGTTACAACTGTGATAGCAGTATGTAATCAATACCTCATTTGTACAAAAGTCTATAACCATAGGAGGAGAAAATTCCCAGCACCCTCTTCTCCAGAAAAATTTGCATAGATTTCCACATTTCTATTCCATTGGTGCCACCTATTGGTAAGTGCACATGTCAACCCATGAAAACACTCATTCCCTTTGAGGAGCTGCACAGGGACATGGGCCTCTCACCAAAGACAGCCAACTGTGGTCATGGCGTAGGCATCACCTGGGAGCAGTTGGAGAGCAAGTTCCTTGGTCCCATTGGGGCATTCAGCTCCATCAACCGTTTTCCACCAAGCTCAGCTCATGAACTTGCAACTAAATGGCTTGTTGCTGCCTAGTTGAGTAGGAAGTCCTGCTGCTGGCTGCTAAGCCTGGCCACCACTTTTGTCCACTGGGGAAGGTGAGTTACAAGTCTGTCCTAGAAAGGATGTGGTGTCCGTTGCAGTCTACCCAGTCCTAAGTGGATCACACCTTCACAGAAGCTCTCCTTGGCTTCGGGTTTTGTCTGCCACCAAAGCACCACCATGATGTTCTTAGTCCTGGGTCCCATCTGCAGGACAAGCTCCCAGAGGGAGTTAGCTAATACTGCTTCCAGAAAATGGTAAAAGTCCTGTTCTGTGCCCATTGCCTTGATGTCTCTGTTGGACAGTTATTCTTTATGGAGAATAATGCTATTCTCTCTCTGTATCGACCATGTCTTCCTCAGGAAGGCTTCCCAGGCAAAAGGAGGGAAAAAAGAGTTAAAGACCCTGATTTATGAATATTAATACTTAATGCAGATTGACTGCTTTATCTCCCTGGAGTGCATCTCCCAGGAGAAACCCACCGAGCATCCTTGGTAAAGACAATGGCAGTCAGCTGTAGTCTGACTAAACTTTGCCAACCAGAAGACCTGTCCGCAATACTTCTCTGCACAGTTTAGACTTGGAAATGATTAAAAGCCCCATGCCAGCAGATATCGGCAATTGTCTGAGGACATCAGCAAATTCTGGGCTGCGGCTTTGTGCCGCAGTTCCTCCTGCAGTTCAAACAAAGCACTTGCTTCCTCAGCTGTGTCTCCTTGCCAAGGATGTTCCCAGCACTTCTGGGTGGCGGTGACAGGAGAGGGAGATCAGAGTGGGTTGGGTAACCCCAGGAAAGTGCCAGAGCCCTGCACCCAGTAATCCTGCAGGGTGGGTTGGAGTGTGCATGGGGACACTTCCTTGTGCAAACCACAGGCGTTGCCCAAAGGGTACCTCCTCTTCCACCTTGGTGGGCAGATGGCAGCAGGTGACTCCAAGCTGCACCAGACCAACACCAAAATTCATGGATGAATCGGGATGAGTCCTGTTGGGAACATGCTTTCTCCATGTTCCCATGTGACAAGTCATTTCTAGCAACAGTTTCTCCCACATGATTTTCCATGTAGGCTGGAGCCAACCTGAAAGGTGCTGTCCAGCTCCCTGCTCACCTCTATCCCATCCTTTCCAGAATTTCCCAGTTCTCCCAGAGCCCCCTGCCTCTGAACCCAACACAGCCCTCCCTGTCCATTCCACTTTCATTTCTGTTTCTTTACATCTTTATTAAACTGTATAGCCACTTTGATAGGAAAATTGAAAAGAAAAAGATATGAGGAACAACAAAAAAGCCATAATTATGAAGATTCAATTTAATTTTAAAGGTTGTGGAAGGAGGAAAAAAAAAGAAGTATGAGAAGAAGAAACCAAATTAATTTAGCAGGAAAGCATTGCATGAAATATTGTTGGAGTTTAATAACCATGCAAAGACAGATGATATGTGTGGAAAAATTAGTTGTAGGACCTCATAATAGTCTATTAATATTTTCTACAGGCGCAGAAACCCTTTGCTGAATGATTGTAACAAAGTAATCTTTTTTTTTTTTTTTAAAACATTAAAAAATATCTTCAAAAGAAGACTGCAGCAATGTACATACTGTACAGAATGGAGACCCCAGCAAGGCATGTCAGATCCCAGGCTAGATCCAGCACAGGCTTTGCTGCTCTGCCACGGTGGAGGGTCTCCCACCGGGCTGCTTGCTGGGGGCAATTGTCCCATATGGTAGGACAAGGTCCCTTGATAAGGTGTCCCTTCCCCCTTTCTGACTGGTAGGGAAAGGTGTTTCTCCTGGCAAGGACGGGAGTGAGGTCCCTGCCAGCTGGGGAGACAGTTTCTCTGGGTGGGCAGATCTGGCTGAGAAATGATCTCCTGGAGGAAATTATTCTGTGTGCAGCCCCTTCTCCCAGACACGGCTCCTTGGGAAAGGCAGCTTTGTCCTTACTCCTCCAAGAAATCCTCACACTGCCTCTTCCAAAGAAAGCCCTGTCACTTGGAGGTGTCCAGGCTCCCCCATCACACGTATGTTTCTTCTTCCAAACAACCCATTCTGCCAAATGCTGTCATTGACCTTGGGCATCTCAAAGTGGAAGAGAACAAGCACAGTGTGAATCAGCGGGTCCAGGTGAAGAGGTCCACAGTGGGGCCGTGCCCAGCTCCACACACCACTGTGCTCTTCCCTCCCTTCTCCCCTTCAACTCCAGGGAAGGGTCAGACTCAGCCCTGCCACCCTCCCTCCCCGGCTCTGCCGTCATAGTCCTGTTTTCTCTAGATATCACCCCAAATGAGGCCAGAACCCTAATGACCAGCCGCTGCTTCCACAGGCAGGTCTGCTGTCATCAGGATGCCAAGCACAGGTGCCCCACAAACATAGAGTGGGCAGCAGCCTTTTATTTAAGGCAGCTTCAGGAGACCAAATGTCATGATCAAGGTCTTGCCAAGCCTAGAAGAGCCTTGAATTTGGCCCATGAAGCCAGACATGGCACCAGAGCAGGACAAGGCTGCTGTCTGAGGGCTATGCTGACTGCCCAGCCCTCTGACCTCAGTGCAAAGAGGAAGATGCTTGGGCTGACTTGTGCTCACCTTCTGTTGACTTCTGTCATCTTCTGTTCCCTAACATGGACAGGGCAAAGACCTCCCCACCACAACGTGTTGGTGGAAATCTGACACCGATGCTGAGGAGCAGCGTGACCAGGAGCAGCACTCAGCCGAGGCATCGATGCTGCTCAAAGGCTGAGGCAGCTGGAAGGAGCTCAGATTTTGGGATGACAAAGGGAAAGGGTCAAGCCACAGAAAAGTCATACCCATCTTCAGCAGCACATGGTTGGTCCCTAAAGACGCGCTTGTAATATTGGTAGTCTGAAAGGCTCCGCACACGAAGAAAAGGGCAGTGGTAACCTTCCTGCGTAGTACTGTGAAACACATGCACAAAAACAGGTATGTGCACACGTGTCTTTAAAATTGGTGTTAACAGCCAAGTCAAGTGAAACATCACCATGAGTGCATTGAGACAAAGGGTGGTAATGGGAGGGAAGGAGGGGAGGTCTCCATCTGCTGATGTTTTGGCTTGGTCTCTCAAAAGGATGTATTTCCTTGGTCCTAAATGGGATTTGCTTTAGCTCCAGACAAAACCCTTAGGATCCTGTAAACTCAACTAGGTCACTCCTGCAAGGAAAAAATAAAATGAAATAAAGAAATTAAATTACATTAAATGCTGAAATGAATAATAAAATAAAATAAAATAAAATAAAATAAAATAAAATAAAATAAAATAAAATAAAATAAAATAAAATAAAATA
>JAVJGJ010000003.1:1327728-1359332 GCA_035590215.1 Microhierax caerulescens | reverse complement strand
AAAATAAAATAAAATAAAATAAAATAAAATAAAATAAAATAAAATAAAATAAAATAAAATAAAATAAAATAAAAATTAATTAAACCCAGGACAAAACCAAACTGCAATTCCTCATTCAGCTTCTCCTTTCTCCTATTTTAATCTGTACAGTACCATCCAGTTCCAGCCTCCCCCCTTCCCCTTTTTTTAAATACAGTCTAATCCTGAGTGTGAACTGATGTAGTTTGTGTGTTAGGGGGGAAAAAAATCTCTCTCTCTTTCTGCCTTTTTTTCCCTTCTTCTTTCCTTGGCCCAGTTCATTATTTTTCTTTCTTGTCACTCAGTGTGATAGGTTGAACAGAAGTGCACAGATGAGCACTGAAAACGGTGTCACAAGGCCTTAATCTAGTCTTTAATGCCTGACTTCAGAGATGTCATTTATCTTCTAACTGCAGCAGGCTTCCACCAACTTTATCTCTAATAATATATTGATGGATTAAAAGGGTCGGGCAGGAGACCGGGCTGGAAAAATTGCTTATTGACATCAAAATACAGTGCCCTCAACCTGATAAACATGGAGGGGCTCGTGTATCTCCCAGAATAGTTGGCGTTGCTATAATTTTTTTTTTTTCTAGCGTGTTTCTCCCAGGTTCATGGGGTGGTCCAGTAAAATAAACAAACGGAACAAATAAATAGGAAATATAGTTTCTGCATTGATGCAGCTGAGTGGAAGCCCAGCCATTTCTGTAATAGTTCCTTAATGGCAGCACCATGCAGGGCTATTTAACGCCGACCACAAGCAATGTTTTGAAGCAACCTGACAGGGAAGGCTGCCATTGTTTTAGCGGGTCAGAGAGTGTTAGGACACACGGGATGAGAGATTATGGCACCCTGTAATAGCATTTCAGGAAGCTGTTTCTTTCCCCAGTGGTGTAAAAGTCAGGAGCTGTCTAGCAATCTTTATGGCTGAAATTCATCCCTTGCCGCATGGATCTCATGCAAGAAGAATTAAACGGGGGAGGAGAAGGGGCTGCCATGGAGAGCATCAGCAGAAATGCTGCCCCAACCTCTGCTCTCCACCACCAACCTAACAGATGGGGAAATGTTAACTACACGTTATTTTGGGGATGACATAGCCCTTCGCATGCCCCGGAAACAGCTGAAGGACCCGCCTCAGTCCTCAGCCACCACGAGCATTCTGAGTTGCCACTCATCCCTGATTTATCTCTCCTTTTATGATATCGGCAGTTTTCACAGCATGTGGTGGCTGGGGGAGCATTCCTCCAAGGTCCTCCAACACAACTGGGCTGTGGCCAAACAGCTTCCCAATGCTACAGGAGCAAACGCACCTGAGGCTCAGCATCCCACAACCCCAGCCAGAAGCAGCAGAAAGGTTCTCCACAGTGTTCCAGTTGGTTTTCCTAATCCTATGGGATTACTGGAAGGGAAAGGCAGTCACAACTGGCATCAATAGGAACAGCCGCTGGTGAAACTGTTTTCCTTGCAGTGGGATGGAGATGGTTCAAGCATCCATGGTACAAACATTGCATCGCTGGTGAAAGGTGCAGCCCTGGCTGAGTTCACTGCAATGTGACTTTCATTTGTCTCTGGCTAAGGAAATTTGTTGCATGATGATGATTAAAAAGCACGGATCTCCATCCTGAGGAAAGCTCCAACATTTTAAGTCTGGTTTATAGTAAAACCAGGCTGAATGGCAAAGTCCTGAAACCCTCTCTTTGAAGAAAACATTGAGAAAAACAGGACATTGCAATCTGGACTGATGTTCCTGGTCCGTTCCAGCTTGATCTGCTGGTGCTCCCCACCCTGGCCCTTCTGTTCTCCAGTAGGGCTCACCCAAAAATACCACCCACTGTGCACTGTGATGGGCATATCCCCCTAAACTGCTGCATGGGCTTCCTGGGAAGCCCGTGAGCCACTGAGACAGATGCAGAGATAAACTTTGTCACCAGAGAAAGCATTTCATTTAATTTTCCTGGAAAGAAATTCCATGAAAATCAATCTTCCTACAGAAAATTTTGACTCTTGGCAAAAAAGCCTTTTTCTGATCGGGAACTGCCTCAACTCAAAAATATCTGAGCAGCCATGGCTGCAAGAAGAATCGTGTTTCTTTCCTGCATGCATTGAGAGGGATTTTGTGTAGAGACAAGCTTGACGGTCCTTGCAGAGGTGGTACAGTTGCAACCATCATCAGCACAAGAGCTTTTAATTATCAGGAGTTCAGGATGCTTTGATCATACCCCAACACTCGAGCCAGATGGCTTGGAGCAGTGTCAGATGGCCCATCAGAGACCACGCTGGCCATGGAAGCCATCGTTAGCTTGGAAGAGACGGGTTAGCAAGAACTAACAAGTTTACACCCCTTGAAAGACTTATCCTGCCCTGACGGATGGAAATAATACTGCAGTGCATCACATAGACAATGTCAGGTACAAAGATCTCTAGGACACAGAGCTCACAAATAAAGATCATGACCAAGCCCCACACAAATGGGCTCTGGGAGACCAGTGCTGATAAATACCATTCACATTCAGGAACCCTAAGAAACACAAATGAAAAAAAAAAAACCAACCCAAAACCAAAAAACAGGGAGAATGGGGAAAAATTAGCTTGATGGTCTCTGATGAGCAACCAAACTGTAACTTCGATTGTGAGCATTGCTCTGGGAGCAAACGGCTGAGCATCACACGGTCTGGCATCCCAGTTCCTCAGATGGGAATGATTGGCAGGTGCTTGCAGACGGCAGAACACAAGCCTTGCATTATAAGATTGTCTTTCTGAAATTTACCCACTGAAACGCTAAATTTATCAGCTGAATTTATCAGCTGAAATGCCTCAGAGTTCTGGGAAGCTGCCTCTGGCCGACCACTTGATGGGAAGAACGTCTCCGATTTTTTTGGCATGTGGAACTAAAGCAGCTCAGCCGCTTTCCCCTACACCTGCCAGTCACTCCTGGTTGCATTTTATCTAAGCACCATTTTCTAATTTCAGTATGGTGAAGACTATCACAATGATTTTTGCAATAGGTAGCTAAAATGACAAACCGCGAGGATTGTTACATTTCAAATATAAATTGAATAAATTACTGTAGTTAAAAATAGCAGTTTAATACCCATATTCTGCTAAGGAAAAAAAGAAAAAACAACCCAGTTTTTTTGTAAGTGCCATTCTTTACATGTTTCTCTATCTTCCTACTCCTTGGCAAGCAGAGAAATACCCCAAAATGAGGTGGGTTTCTCCCTCAGAAATGGAGATCTCTGAAGCTTTTTGCAGGACTTTGTTTCCTTCGTACTAAATTCCCTGCGAGGCCTCACGATGATGTAGCCAGCATGGAGTTTGGCCAGCGCTGCCTGGTTTTAGCATCTCACTATTCTCTGAGACATTTCACAAACCAACTTTTTCCACTGTTCCCTTTGATTACCCCATCCCTCTCTGAAATTCCAGCTGATCACTTGTCATCCCTCATATAAGGGCGGGGGAGGTAGCATGTCTCTACCGCAGAGCTGCATGCCGCAGCATCTGCAAGGCCACAAGGCACAGCAGCGTGCTGCACATCACAGGTCAGCGTGAGCTGCATCCCGCACCCTGCAGCCAGACCCAGCCCCACTACGGACCCTGCCACAGCACCGCTGCTTTGCTCACGGGAAGCACCAGCGGTAATTCATAGCTCTTCATTGCCTACAAACGAAGCCACAGCAAACTCCCATGGGTGTCCACAGCACTGGGGTTTTCTCCTCAAGGCTCAACTATTTTTCACTGTTATGTGTTAACACGTTTTACATGGGAATGGCTTCACTGTCTAACAGAGCAGCAAACTCACCAGGTGCATTTTTTTTCCCCCACAGGGTTGGTCATTCATAATAAAATATATCCATGTCACACTTGGCCATCCTTACCTGTTTTCCTATTCTTCTCCCGAAGTAATTGTCAATGATTTAATGGAGTGGTTCCCAAAAGGTTGCACTGCATCTTGTGTCTTCCAAGATGCCTTCTCCCTCAAACCACTTTTCCCCTGAAGAATCACACTGTCAAAACCCTCATTATTTTATAACTTCTATGCCCCTCTTCTCACCTTGTTAAATACTGCTGGAGCAAAGGAGTTCAGTAGCTCTACCATTTTAGCAACACCATTGATTTTGTCTTCCTCTTCATTTATTAATGGAACTACTTTCTCTCTAGTATTCCCTTTTCCCTGATATAATTGTAAAAGCTCTTTTTATTCCCCTTAAGCCTTTCTGCTCTCTGAGCTGGCCTTATCTTTTCCCTGCAAGCCTTAACTGACTGTATATTCTTGTTTAGTTCTCTTTCCCTTCTCCATTTTTCACTATAGGTTCTTTCTTTACGCTCCTATCTTTCACCGATGCTTTGTTATGCCACATTGGATGCTACTTGTCCTTCCATTTATTTCCACAGGAACAGTACCGTGTCCCACTCTATGGGGCTATTCAGGCTTTTCTGGCCTTTTCTCACCCCTCTGGATTTAACACATCCCCCGGGGCACCCGGTTGACACCTGGCCACGGAGGCACCAATAAGGTGCAGGTGGGAAAGGCACCATCCACGGGAAGTCCCATGCCTTGCAGTCCCCACACCCCAGCCACATGTCCCCATCTAGGAGGAACCAAAACATCTCTCCCAAACCTCACATCCTCTTCTTCCCATTGGCAGTTCAGAGCCAACTCTTCTTTCTGAACCCCAGGTCACGGGGTTTCCAAGAGTGAACGGGAAGTTCACAGTGGGGTTTTAATTATTAGAGCAACTGTTATCCGGAGAAGTCCAACAGAGGCAAAAGACCGGATGGATTTACCAGGGCCTCTGTGAAATTTCTCAATGGGGTTTTTTGTTACAAGCGTCGCAGTATCAGTGAGTCAGAATGAAGGGCCACTCTGGGTTTCTTGCTTTTTGCAAGTGGAATATCTTCTTTCCAAATAGGTAATGGCTTAAAAAAAAATATCACGGTACTTCTTTAATGACTCATCATTTCATCTGGAAGAATCAAAGCACTGCATTTTTAAAATCAGGAAACATACTTCAATTCCATTGGATTTAAAACATCTTAAAATGAAGCACCTTCCTAAAATTGTAACAAATTCACACAATTCTTTTGCTAACTCTGAGTCTATATTTTCCCATACAAGATGGGTTTTGGTTTGTTTTTTTTTTTTGCAGCGAGTCCATTGCATAGAGATGGGAATTATCAGAAGACCAGAAAACAATGCCTCTGAGGAAAGACTGAAGAAGTTGGGGTTGCTCAGCTGGAGGAGAGGTGGAACATTGCTATAATCTCCAAGGTCAGAGAAGGCTTATGGAAAGAGGAAGGGATAGCTTTTCTTCCTGGTAGGTAAGATAAGTAGTTGTGAGCTTAAACCACAGCAGGAGAGGCTAATGCTGGATATGAGGGACGAGGCTGCTGAAGTCAAGGACAGGCTATTCGGGGAGCGGATTGTGTGATGGAGGTGTCTTTTCAACAAGCAACACCACCACCCACCTGGAGCAGCACGATTCAGGTGGTGCTGCTGCAAAGGTCATCCCAAGGTCTTTTCCACCTTCCTTTTCCTAGGATTTCACTGACCCTGATGTCCTAGCAAGCACCAGTCTGCAAGGGTCAATGTTTTTGGGTACTGCAGCACTTCTATAGCACTGTGGGGTTTTGGTAGATCCAGAGAGGAGCATCTCAGAAGACCTGCTTGGTCTCCAAGGTCCCCACCGAGCAGAGTCGCTGTGCTAGGCACTGCCCCTGTGTTAAGCACTGCTGAAGCACAGGTTTCTATAAAAACACTATCAAAAACATAACAGATCCAGGCACTGGAAACCAGTGAGATCCATGAAGCCGAAAGCTGCCAGGAGCAGCGTTGCAGGCAAAAACCCAGCCCAAGGGGGGCCAGCCCTGGCGCTGGCATGGGGGGACAACGGGCAAGGTGGGATCCTTCAGGGAGTTTGGCACTGCTCCCTTCTCCAAGTCTCCCCTGGTGTGCACAGAAGTTATAGCATGGCTAATTACAGGAAATTAAAGAGAAAGAGATATAAAGAGATTGCCTGAGCTGAGAGAGCCCCAGGAAGGGCTGGTGGATGTCCCATGGTGCTGCCACTGCAATTAGACCTGCAGACAGAAAGTGGGGGTGAAATGAGAAAACTTGGAACTGTGTGGCAGGAAAAGGTTAATTATAACTCATTTCCTTGGAATCAAATTTAAAAAAATGGAATATTTGTACATTAACAGGCAGTAAGGCCAGAAAAGTCATTTAAAGTGGTCTAGGCTGGGGTGGCAGTGATGGGAGACTAGCAAATAGAGCTCGTCCTTAGCCCAGAGGACCACAGTAAAGATGCCCATGCAAGGGCTGTGGAAGGCACCTGGCTAGAAGAAATGTTCTAGATTGATGCCAGCAGTCAGGAAGCTTCTGGAAACTGGAAAAAATACAGAGTAGACTTGGCATGAATTCTTAGCTGAGATGTCACTTTGTGTTCAGCTATTTATAGGGCTCTCATTTCACTGGGCAGGAGGGAAAGCCCCAGGCATGCTCAGCCTTGCAGATATCTCAGGAGCATCAGGAAGATCCCTGCCACATGGTGCCCTCTCCCCAGGCCAGGCTTCTCCTTTGCAGAGACCCTTGCACAAGACAGAGATTAGGAAAGGAGAAATGAAGGAAGAGAGAAAAGAGAGGGGAGAGGGGAGAAGACCGCAGCGGGAGGAGGACTGCACCCATCCTGGTGCAGCGCAAGCCAAGCCCAGCAGCCAGGCTGACCCCATACTGGCTGCACGCCGTGAGAGCAGTGGAGCTGGGAACCAGGGCAATGATCCCAGCACCAGCTGGACACAACACGACAATTAGTGCTGGGAGACAAAGAGCACTGCCGGCACAGCCAAGGCTTTCATCGTCCTGTAGAACAGCTATGGAAATGGTTTGGTGTATCGCATCGCTAAGCTTGCTTCTGGGGCTATCCTGTAACACCAGCTATTGCTACTGCTGCTGTTACAAATAAATAATCATCATCTATTAGAAACAGTCAGGAAACGTCACTCATCTTTAAGCAATTTGAAAGAGAAACTCCCAGTGGAGGGGTGAGTTTTGCCGAGTGCCAGGTGGCCCTTGCAGTCATCCCCTTGGGGACAAGCTCGACAAATCTCCCAGTCCGGGAGCTAGCTCCAGGGTGGACTGCTGTTAGGAAGAGGTGAGCCAGTGTGAATGCCATCAGGCCTGGAACAGGCATCAACACATTCATACTGGGGTGCTCAAGAACATGAAAATGTAGAGTATGTCACACCTGTTGGGCTGGTCACACCGCCCAACAAATCCAACCAGGCTAGGTGCAGAAAAATAAAACAACTTCTGGTCTTTGTAACTTCTCTAGCAACTCTTCCGTTAGCCCAGGCAAACTCACAAAACTGCTCTCTTCCAGTACTTTGGGAACCTACAAGAGAGCAAAGAGTTCAAATCAGCTTCTCAAAAGATGAGATGATAGTGTGCTTTCAGCTTGCCAAATCTGAACTTCTCCTATCTTGGGTCTTCCGTGGCATCCCAGAACACAGGATTAGTGCATTTCCATGCTTTTGAGGACTACATCATATGGCCTGTTCCCTCCACCAACCATCTCCAGAGCAACTGGGGGTTTTGCCTTACTGGTTTTTCTGGGAGACATTTCCAGAACCTCAATGCTTCAAGTTTAGAAGCACACCCACACCACCAGTGCCAGCATTCCTGTACCCAATGTATAATCGTGGCAAGTCTTTAAGCACTTTAAGGAGGGGGGCTGTAGAGAAAAGAGGTCCATGTCTGCAGAAAAAAGAAACAATAATTCCTTCGGCAGTTTGATGTTAAAAAAAAATAAAGGCTTGTAAGCTGCTCTGAAGCTTGAATGTCAGAAGTAGACCCTGGGGACGTGGATTAGAGGGCACAATGAAGGTGAGTCTGTGAAATGAGCATCACGGATCTTTGGGCGATTGTTAATAAGAACACAGAAATGCAAATCTCCAGGAGCTGGTGAGACATCAGCCTGTGTGCCTACAAATACACATGTGACTCCAATCAAATTAAGGGAGATTCACACCAGGACGGTAGGAGGCACGTGGCTGACTTGATGCCTGTTACAGCACAGAGGCCTTATCTCCTGCTGGCGGACAGCAAGAGGTCCCTCACAGGAGCAAGCCCCATGTCTCTTCATGTACAGAAAATGTAGGCAAGTGACCCTATCTAAATTTTTCTGAGCCCATGAATATCCTCTTTGGGGGCATTTGGCCACCATGTGTAGCACCGCCTAGAGATTCCCTTACATCAGATGACAAGCAAATTACCTGCAGTGAATCCTGATGGCAACTACAAATAATGGATTTGATTATCTCCTTCCCCTGCTTTTTTACTTGGTTTTACATAGGAATCCATCCCAAACTCTTTATGAAGCTGAGATGCTCCTAGAGGAGAAAGCTGAGCAGAATATCGCGCACCAGTTCCTCATGCAGTAAGGGCTTTCTTCTTGCTGACGGGCACTTGGGGTTGCTCTTTTGTTTTGGGTTTATAAGCTGAAAAGTGAGCCCTAATTCCATCCTTCTCCGAGCTTTGTGCTGTGTGAGGGCAATGAGTCATTGCCTACCACCCTTTGCATAAAGATGAGCTCTCATGGAAGTGGTTCGTCAGCACAAGGCCTGATGAGAAAGGACAAATTCTTCCATAACAAGCTTTGAGTATTATTGGGGATCAGTGGGCAACGGGTTGAGCCAGGGTCTCCTCAAGACCTAGACTGTGCCCTGAAGCCACCCTGAGCTTGGAAACTGCCAGCATCTTCCCAGCCAGCGCTCGGTCCTGACCTACAATCTTCTGCTTGTGATTGCACATGTTGCCGTCAGACCTTCTTCTCCCCCAAGTGCCGAATGCAAGTCGAAGGGGATGGTCCATAGACACTAAATACATGACCTCCTACAGCATCTAGGGAAGGACAGAGAATATCATTCCAGTGTCCCAAAACTCTGGCTTTTAAGCTACTGGTGATTTGGCCCAACCTTGGTTTCTGGCCCTTGAGAAATGCTGTTAGCAAAGACAGCCAGGCATGCTGAAGCACAGGTGAAGATTTCCAACAGACTGAGGGCAGAACACAAGCTTTTGGAGCAACTCAAACCTGAACCCCTCCAGGACTCTACAACCAGCAGCAAGGAGAAAATGTGCCGCCCCAAAGTTAGCGCTGGGTGGGTTTCGCATTATGTCTCCGGAGCAGCAGAGATAGGGCAGGCTTCCACGGGTGCATCCCCTTGTTCTTTCTCTTCTGAATCCTTTATTTTTTTCCCCCTTTCTCATTCTGTCTTTGCTTGCATTTCAAGGTTAAAAAAAGTCAGGATACAATAGTAAATATGTAAGATTAGCTCCTAAAATATGTTAGCAAGTGAAAGCTAAAGAAAGCCAAATGAATTTAAAAAAGGCTTTCTTGAAGCTTAGAACAGAGACAGTTCTTTTGATCCTTTATCACACAATAACAAAAAAAGCACCAAGCGAGATACATATATATAATATACATATAATATAGATATTTATATACTCCATGTGCGCGGGTATGTGTGGGTGTGTGTGTGTATGTGTGTATTTTAATTCACATAGGCTTTCCTTTCTTTAAAATGCTGCAAGAAGCTTTTTTTTCTGCAGATTTCTTTTTCTTTCTTTTTTTTGATATTTCAAAGCTGGCAGTTCAGTAAATGGCTGGAACTGCCACATCTCTGTTCTTGCTAAAGAAATCAATGCTAATCCTATTACTGGCAGTTATCACCTATCCCAGAAACCGCGGCTAAAAGAAAAAAAAACCACTGAGATGTCAAAGTAGGAAAAAAGCATGGGGGAAGGGGAGAAAGCGCCCTTCATTCACTTTCAAACACTGATTGTTTTCTTATTTTTGATCATTTTTTCCTGTTAAGAGAGAAACTAAACCACAAAAAAAAAAAAAAAAAAAAAAAAAAGGCAGGGGGGGGAACCCAACACCAAATCCATGCTCAAATAACATTAAGGGCCTGATTTAAACCTACGCACTGGCACGTAAACCGGGCACTGCTGAGAGCTGAGTCTCACACCACGGTGCCGAGGCAGGGAACAGCATCCTGGAGCTCAGGACCTGATGTCTGGGCAAAGAGCATCCCACATCCCCTGGTCTCCTTCCCTGTCGGCTGCCAGCACTGCATACAGATCCACGGGATTGCTTGGGGCTGGTGCTATCAAAGCAGGGAAAGGTGGGGGGTGTCAGCCCCTTTTTGAGTGTGCTTGCCATGTGGGGACCCCTCCAAAGCACCCAGATGGATGTTTGCACAAGGCAGGGAATTTCTAGATGTTGCCGTGGGCTCATTTGATGGGCTGACTTCTGCTCAGTGCTGCCCGCTGTGGAGACAATCGGGCTCCCCTGCCTGCTCCAGATGCGAGCAGATGCGCCATTCCCTGCTACAAAGCGATACCCCTGGTGCAAATCGGGCCCTGTCCCTTCACGTCTGCAGTCGGTCTCAGGGCTGAGCATCTCAAAAGGCTTGGGTAGGTCAATGTAGATCGCACTTCACCATCCGTATGGGATCTTGGTTCCCCCCACATATTATTTTAATGTGCCTGTATCTTTGCTTCTCTGCCCACGTACTCCTACAACACAGTCACACTCCTTGAGCATCCTCAGAGTACAGCTTACCTGCTCGGGATTTCAAGCTCCCCTTTGTGACTGTGATCAGAAGATGCTGAAATGATGGAGCTCCTGAGGTCAGCTCACTCCGCTAGGGTCCCATTTTTGTCTGTCAGGTGGCCCTGCCCAGCCTACTCAATGCCTCACGAGTTCAGGTGGTCAGACACCCCAACGGAGTATGTATTACCCTAAAAGCCAAGAGCAGCACCAGTTTATGAACCTGTGCTTTGGGAAGAGGCACCAGCTCCTATCCGTTAGACCACACCATCCTCCTTGCTGCTAGAAGCATGGAGATGTTGGTCATCAGTCTGATGTGCTGAGGGCAGGCTGGTACCAGCCACACAGCTTGCAGGTAACAAGCAAGAAAGTAGAGCACAGAATAAACAAGCAACCAAGAAAGAAATAAGAATAAACCTGGATCAAAGGCTTGGGTAACCACGCAGCCTGGTGTCTGCTCCACCTAGCCACAGGCTGGTGCATCTCCCGGCACCTGGGGAAGCATTTCCATATCACAACACCCTCACCGTCTATACCACCACAGGCATCTTTGCCAAACTCTCCCTTTTAAGCAAAATATTTGTTCACTTTGGACTCTGGCTCGCTAGCTAATGAGCCAGTGGAGATATTCGCAGCCCCCTGGAGGTAATTTTCTCCATCTTGAAACACTGAGGCAGTTCTGCTCCTTCTCCTGTGCAGCCTTGTTCTTCTGCTCCCTGCCCAGCAGACCCCACCGCAACCACCTTTGATGGTCTGGCCATGAACCTCCAGCTTCCCTCGCTGGCAAACCCTGCCCATCACAGCATGGCTCCAGCAAAAGCAGTAACAGCCATCTAATCCCAAAGGGACCACTGGGGGCAATGACTGCAGCACCCATCCCGGCTCCTGGGCTCTTCATGGATGGGGTGGACAGGACCTGGGGTACCATGGCAACACAGTGCCAGTGGGGAATATGTGATGTAGGAAGAAAATAAAAAGGGATGTTAGAGTCTCACAGGGATAACAGCAGGCTACTGAGACACTCGTGGGTGACAGAGGGAGAGCAGATACACATGGAGCTAATGACACCTTGGGACAGATCAAGCTCGCGCAGTCTGTGTGAGATGCCGGGGACAGAGCAAGATATTTTGGTCACAGGATGTGACAGGGAGCAGGCAACAGCAACACTTGACAGCAAGGCAGAGGCAGAAGTTGAAAATAAAAGCATAAGGATTTCTTAGTGCAGAGAAAGGAGTGTGTAAAAGCAATTCCTGTGTGTGGCTGTGGTTTCAGAGGGGATGGAGACGTCTGCGAGGATACATGTCTGTTTGTTTATGGTTGGAGGTGCCAAAGGAAAATAATTGTTGCACAAACCCAAACTAAAATTACTCCTAGTTTGGCTCAAAAGCAGGGAAAAACATCATTTTGGTTACAGATTGCTATGAGACTTTTTCATCATTTTAGTACAGCTGAAGTAATTTTTATCAAAGACTATTCTTTGACCTGGGTGGGGAGAAAATGTTAACAGTATGCTGAAGTATCATTAAAGCAATTTAGGGGTATTAAGAAATTTATGCTTTGCTTTTTGTTTGCGTGTTTTTCTATAACAGAAAGTGGTGGTGAAACCAAATTGATAGCTTACAGTGATACAGCCCCAAGTGTGAAGACCCAGGGTCTCTGTCATTTTCCCCCCAGCCCTGAGAATCGTGCCCAGAAGAAAAGAAAAAATGATCAGATTTTTATTTCTAAAGAAAGTTTTTCTTTCCCATCTGAAGGACATGGTTGGGTGACATGGTCTTACCCCCCCTCCTGGGCTTGCCCATCAGCAGGGGGGCAGTGGAGAGCCGTGCAATGTCCTATTTCTGATGGCAGGTGACATCAAGGCGTGGACAGTGCTGGAGGGTGGACATCAACATGGTCCTCCATCCCCAGCCAGCTGGAGTATAAACATCTGCATGAAAGCAGTCCTTGAAATAGAACAGACAGATGCATCCACAGCAGGAGAAAGTGTAGGAGAAAGATGGGGATCACCACGGGTGGGTCAAGTTACAGGGGATGAATCCCACCCACAGAATTCCCCTTCTAAAAAGCAGCACTTTAAGATATATTTTTTATTATTTGTGGGGGTTTGGGGCCTTGTTTTCCAAATTCAAAATAAAGGTCAGGCACTCAGCTAAAGTATTGGCCTGGAGTATCGAACGTAATCAGCTACACCTCCAGAAAATGAAAGCCTGTGCAATTAGAAGCATTATTCACTATTTGTACGATACCAGCTCTCTCCCGGTATCAATATTTGGCAATTCTCTTTAGAACTAAGTGGGCTTTATCTGCTTTTGTAGTTCGATCAATAAGAAGATGGTCCTACTGCAAGCACTGAATTTGAAAGGCATAAAGAACCTCCTAATTAGGGCTGCTAATGAGGGGCAGAAAATGAAGCCACATGCTCCAGCGAGCTGCCATGGGACAAAGTCAGGTTGTCCCTGGGGACCCCAGGAGGGCTCCCATCTCAAGGGGTGCAACAGGATGGATACAGAGCTCCTGGCAGGGTAGTTTATGGAGAACTCTGGTACCTGCTTTCTCTTGCAGTGCTGCACCTTTTTACACAGGATCCCCCCCTTTGCTCGGACACCTTTTAGCAGCAAACAGCCATCCTGATGGTTTGTAACTCTCGGGGAAGAACAAATGCATGTTGCAAATTCATGCCTCTGCTCAACAGGAGCAGCCAGTGAATCAATTGCTGAGAAATTTGCTTCCAAATTCATCCACAGTCCCACGTCCTACTGGCCAGCAATTCACAAGTGACAGAAGCCAGCCGTGTTGCAGGGATGGGAGGCTGCTGCCCCATGGCCATAGGGTTCCCTCACTGAGTAACACCATCTCATCAGGCCAAGAGGTCTCCTATGGCAAAAACCTCTCCCATTTCCCGTGGGAGCTCAGGGTGCACCCTCCCGGAGGGCTGTATGTGCCATGGAGCGGGGCTGGGAGGCTGAGCAGGGACTTTGAGGCATCTTTCCAGGGAAAGGCTCAACCAGTGGAGGGATGGGGTGATGATAAGTCCTTCAAGGATGCAGGAGACATTACTGGGGAAATAACAGTCAACCCAGGAAAGCCAACATTTTGCAAGAAAAAGGGAAACGTCTTTCCCCCCAGATTTCCAGAAAGCCATAGCATGAACCCCAGAGGAGCAGAGTTCGTGCTGGTCCAAGCCGTCTGATCTCAGAGCCCTGCCAGGGCACACTTGACACAAGCATCTGGACATCATCTTATCTTTTCCAGCTACCCAGTGCCTGTCCCTGGATGGTTTCATGTGTCCCACTCCAACGCCATCCCCAGTTCCTCTCCTTGCTCACCTGGGCAGCAAAGCTAACCTGGGAGGGGCAGCCCCTGCTCCCATAGCAGCACATTCCCAAGCCCCCCTCCATGCCCACCCACTTCTTTCCCTTTCAGCCAGACTCCTGTCAAGTTGTTAATGTCTGCTGATTAAACAAGCCTTGAATTTGAATACTGAGCAATAAAGAGAGAGAGAGAGAAAAGAGAGAGAAGCGCAGGGTCATCCACACTGCACCAGGTAGCAATCAGTGGGAGCAGTGGAGGTACCAGTTAGCAACGAGATGCTCCAGCTGCACACTGCCTGCTGGCAGGTTTTTGGGAGGGGAGACCATGGGTGGTGGTTTAATAGATTGCAATGCTCAGAGGCCTGAGCAAGTCTTGTTTTCCCACCCAGCGCTGCTGACATGCTGCGGTCCCATCTGAGCCTTGACTGCCATGCCTAGGGGTGCCTCATGGGGGCCAGCCCCTCACCCCAGAGCCAGGTGGCATCATCGTCAAGGGTCACCTCTTCTCTGCACAACCCGGGGGCTCCAAAGCATCCTGCTGCCAACATGGTGCGCACAAATGGCATGGTGAAAGAGGGAGGTTGAGGGTTGGAAGATTTCCAGAATGCAGCAGGGAACAGGCAAGCTGAGCAGTGATCAGCCATAAGAAAAGATGGGACACGGACACACACACACACCTTCTCAGATTTTTATTAGCTTTCCAGCTGTGATTATAAATGCAGCAGGGAGGAGAAAGCAGCCAGTGCCAGACACAAGAGGGGACTTTTGGGGATGCTCCCAAGCATCTCCTCCCTTGTGAGCCACAACGGACGCAGCCCGCATGCTGCAGCACAGGTTGGAGCCTGCAGTCACCCAGGGAACTTGCTTCCCTTCCACCCTGGACACCTGACACAGTTTTTCTGAGCAAACTGCCATTTCTTTGAGATCAGGAGACGGTTTCGCTGCCAGCAACAATGACAAGCTGCTAAATGGTGTCAGTGACTGTCTGAGTCCTAGTTAAAATAAACCATCATTTTAGCGCCAGTGGCGTTTCACCACATCATCAGTGCGAGGCTAGCTCAACTCAGGGATAGACATCCCTTTAATTATATAAATCAAATAAATAAAATATCACACCCTTGGGCCCATTGCAGAGTGTCGCGCCTGATAGGAAAGCACTTGAAGGCAGAGTGGGTTTGGGAAAAGGCAGCTCGCTGTGCACAAGGCAAAATGATGCTGTAAGATCAAACCCACGCATGGAAGTCTGAAGGAGATCAGGAGATGCGGACAGGGACCATAGCCAGGAAAGGAATTGCCCCAGCTCGAAAAAAAAAAAAAAAGCAAGGCAAAACAAAAAAACCCAAACAAAAACAAACCACAAGCAAAGATTCAGGAAATGAGGCTGTGACAGGGCAGGAGAGGCCAGAAAACACCCGGCAGCCCACATCAGGGACCAGGAGGAAAGTATCCACACACCTGCATGGGGCTGGCAGGGGAAACTGCTTACCTGGAAATTAAAATTAAAGAATGCTATTTGTTTTTTTAATCCATTGAACTGCCTCTCTCATTTCTGCAGCCTCATCCTCAGAGCTGGGCTTGCACCACCTTGTTGTTTGAGTGCTTTGGTACTGTAGGGCTGGCTCTCTCCATTCCCTCATCTCACACCTAATTCATCCAAACCACAGGAAAAATTGTTTCTGCTTCAGTCATCCCAGTGGTCAGGGGAAAGGGAGAGCTGCTGGGGAAGGTCTCACTGAAATGTGGCTGCTTTGGCTTCTTGCAAAGCTGGCAAAACCTAATTTACTCAAAATCAAAATCTCCCAGTCTGGGAGAGGTAGATGATGAGGTTGCAACTGTATATGCTGTTTCTCGAGGTTATTTTTTTGACCTCATGGTCTTCTGGTGTAGCCCTGCAGAGCCTCGTGAATCTTCTTTAATAGCCAATATGACCATGACTGATTAGAAAAAGAATTTGCAAAACTGGGGGTTAATTTTTTTTTTCATTTTAGAAAAATCAAGCAAGTCACAACAGAAAGGAACCCTTTCAGAATTACCTTGGTGAAATATTTTGCATTTTTTGAAGGCAGTGAGCATCTTACCAAAGCCACCAGTTAATTCTTCATCTCCTGGAGACCTTGAGTGAAAGCTGGATGTATTTCCAAAAGATATGCTGCAAACCATTGGCCCAGAAGTGGGGGGTCACTGGAGCAGAAAGGTGGTGATAGGGACCACCCCCTCAGGAGCTCACTGGGGTTTTGTCAGGCTGTGACACCTATGGGCTTAGAAGCAGGTGAAACGTTCATCACCAGTGCGTAATTACCTAATCTCTGATCTTAATTTCAAATATTTCTCCATGAAATGTTGTCTGTTTACATTTCCACTCCTAAAAATTTCATATCAGAAAATGGCATAATGTCATGTTTATATTAATTGGATATTCTGGGTTTACTGCTGGCTCTATTGGTGGGGGTGCTGGTGGTGGTGAGTTAGAAACCACATAATATACAATATAAAATATAAAATACATGTTTGTGCACTGTGTATAATTTAATGCATGAGATACACAAGCTCTTCCAGCATAGAGTGTTTTAAACAACAGCATTTTAGCCTCTAAAGCACAGCAGCAAGGGAAACATTTTCCATGCTCAGTTTCTCTGCTATTGGAACATTTGTTTTTTATTCTGAATATTTCAGCACATCTATTTACCTGGCACTATATTTAGTACCACAGTACCAAGATGGCATATATAAAGATTCAATTGCAATTCCCATCTGATGTCCCTTCCCTCTCCTTTTTACCCCCTTTTTTATGTCCGCACTCTGAATTCAGCACAAAGTTGGTGTGTTTAATTTAAAAAGAAGTAAAATGCGCCAGGAGACGCCTCAGACCACTGCAAATCACCTACTTTATAGAGGCAGTAAAATTGTGTATCGGATTAAAAGTGATGCTGATCTGAAATTTATGATAACTTTTAATGGCATTATAATTTTTTTTCCCTGTGCGCTCCATCACCGAATCGTTTGGATGCACAGTGCAGCAAGATGAAATTTGTAAGGGAAGAACATTACATAGGCAAGCACCGAGGGGGGAAAAAAGGCAGTGGCATAATGCAAGAGCCCCATTTCGGCGTGCGAAGGATGCTGCCGCTGCGTGCTCCATGCAGCCCGCGGGCCTGGGCTGGGCACATCGGTCCCTGTGGCACGAAGGCATGGGTGTGTCCCCTGCTGGGGAATGAAATACCACCCTCCACAAAGGTGGTTGTTTAGGAGAGCACTGGGACCAAACCGTGCTGGGTGTCAGTTGCAAAGGTCTGGTGTGAGTTCTGCCCCTGCCCAGCATGAATCCAGGCTCCTTTTCCCTCTGCTAGGCGAAGACCACGGGAGAGGCAGCCACCCATTGGATGTGCACCGACCCCAAGACCCCAGGGACCTCCTGCTGCCGGCACCGCTCTGCGACTTCTTCTTGCCCTGCTCAGGGCAGGTCTATGTGGACAACTCCAGCCGGCACTCAGCACCGACAGAGCTTTGGTGAAGAGGTACCAGCTGAGCCCATGGAGACAGACCCACCTGGAGTTCTGTGTGTAAATCCAGAGGTTTTTAAAGCATGGCTTGATCTTGTGGTTGGTCTAGATCTGACAGCATAGATCTGACTCCTGGGCACTGGGATCCAAGGGTTTTAGCGGGTGTGCAGACCGAGGAGGGCAGCACTCCTCCTTGCACGAGTGATGCACATCAGAGAGACCACTGCTGCCCTCCATCACCCACGTACAGACAGAAAAGGGACTCTCCAAACAAGCAAGAGGGTGAGATACAAGAACAAAAGGCAACAGCTGTCAGCAGTCCGGCTGGCATCCAGGTGGAAATGTCCTGGAGCAACACACTGAAGGATGAGGGAAATGTCAAACCATCATGTTGTTACTCCAGTACCACCTACTTTCTGCCCAGCCAAGGAAAAGAAAGCACTACAGTCATGTAATTAAACACTCCGTCATGATCATACACACAAGAAGCCACAAGCAATCCTGACATCTGCCTTTCCCTGGCTTCAGCTTTGCAAAGCAACTAATATTCTCTAACAGAAACATAGACAGTAACGTATTAATCACTCTGAAATTAGTATGAATTGCTGAAGAAGTGTCTGCTTACATGTAAACAGTGAGATTCTTCATTAGCAGCCGCAGAAAACTGAATCCCACTATTTCAATCTATAAACATACTTGTGTAATAGCAAACCCACCTGTCAACAGGCTGAAATTCTTCAGAAGTGTCTCTGCATTCAAGGAACCAAAGTGCTGGCACCACAAACATGTAAGGGAGGTGCTGGGGAAACCAGCAGATGCCGGAGGACAAGTCGTTCCAACGGACATCTGGCAAGAAGGAGAGTAGCTCAGCAGGGTGAGTGAGCATCATACAGAAGGTGAAAGAACGGAAACTACAATTCCCAGAAAGAAGTGAAAATTACATTGATACCAGGTGTATGCAACCAGATGTCAGCTAAAAATCTCTTCAGGAATAGCACAGGAAGAAATCTGAATTATTTATCCACTGGCCATTTGCTTCGTAGGACATAAAGGAGTAAACCCAGTGACTTCTCCATGCCACATCCCCCAGGGCACAGTATATTTTGAAGCAAATGCATAGGAGGCATCAGTTCATGCTGTGTCAAGAGGTGGGAATCTGGGTGCAAACACAAGGACAGCTGAGACACCAGCTCTTTTGGAGAGGATTTAACAGCCCAGGAGCTGGTGAGCCTGCTCTGCCCTGCTCTTGCACTGATTTGCCGTGAGCTCTTTGGCAAAATGGATTTGCAAAACTTAGGAAATGGCACTGTCCACTTGGCCTCTGAGCCGGTGGGCCTGCCTGGGACCTGGCACTGAAGGGATCTGGGGAACCACCCTGCCTCATCCTCACAGACACCTTCCTAAATTATCATCAATGTTAAATTTTGTGATAGCACCCTGGTTTTGCCACTGCTGTCTTTGACGGTGGGTAGTGAAACCTCCGTTCTCCTCCTTCTTCTCCACTTCATTTTCTTCCTCTCCTCCAAACTCTGTGAGTTTTACTCCACAGTAAAATATTAACTGCTGTAAGTGATTGTTTTGCTGTATTATGTGAAGTCAAAAACCTTTTGAATTGTATTTTGCAGTGAACCTGCCTTTGAATCCACGCGTTTTATCATTCCACAGCAACACATATAATTTCAAACAAACAAGTGAACAAACCCAGCGATAATGGCCTGAATCTCTTATCAGTCAATTTTACACTGGCGTAACTCCATAAACTTCAGTGGAATTAATCTTGATTTACACTGTTGGGAGAGCAGAAACAGGCACTGTAAATAGCTATATACCAATGCAAGACACTTAAAAGCAAAAGCAGTCACACCAGAAGGCCTGGCAGCAGATGAGGATTAAGACATAAAAAAAGCTTTCCTGGTGGTGCTAATCCATGGGCATGTGGATAAACCCAAAGGAGAGCAACAGAGAAGTTGTACCACCCAGCTAGCATGGCAGAGACTACTGCCCGTGGTGTTGCAGGTGAGAGACCCATTCATCGCACGTGGCCCTACTGGTGGCCTACTGGGTGACACCAAGACTTGCCAAGTGTGGACACAGCCTCCTGAGGACAGTGCTGCTGGGGTAGGACAGATCATGAGGCAGCTGCTGTGGGCTTCACATAGTGGAGATGTTGGCTGGGGGGTGTCAGGAAGAGCCCCATGTCTGTGCCCCCACCATGGTTGCAGCGGGAGTTGATTTTGCCATGGATGTTGTGCTGCACCATCGGCAGAGCCCTGTGCTTCAGGCTGCCTTCACAGCTCACTGTGACAGCTGTTACTGTCACTGAAGCCACAGGGAATGGGGCACCTAAAAAAGGCTTTGGAGGCTACAGCATCCCCCGTCAGAGCCATGGGCTTCCGTGGTCCCCTTTGAGGGGATGTGACCACCTGCAGCTCCACTGCAAGTCAAACCACAGGACAGGCAGCGTTGTCCCCTCAAATGCCCTGTGGGAAACAGCACCAGGACACATTTAAGGAAAGCGTCCCTCGAGTGGACGAGGCACGAGGTCATATTTTTACAACCTGTTGCTTGTATAGTGAGGAGATGACTGAACTAAGACAGGGATCAATCACTTGTGCAGCAGCATCACCTTCTGCAAAATCTCACGGTCACCTCACAGCAGATGGCAGCTATTGCGTTCCTCTGGATAAATTATCTTTAACAGCGCCATTTAAAATTTTAAAACCAAACTCATCAATATGGTTTTACAGTAAGAAGCGCAGGCACGTGTTCATTATACAACAAATATGAGGAGAGCAAACGGCCTGTGTTTCATGCCTGCTAATTGTTGGAGCAGGAGTCGGGGTGCGAGGTGACCCCTGAGTCACTCCTCTCCCCCGTGGCTGACTCACTGGCTGGCTTTGCTACTCCAGCTATTCTTGAACTCATTTACTCAAAACCGTGGCAGCATACTGATAACAAGATACTGTTTAATTTTTTCTCAGGGATAACATTAATTTTTACTGAGATCGCACTAGTTAGTTAGGACTTGGGAGGTATAGCTGATAGAGAAGAGTATATTACAAGGAAGAGATGGGATCTGCCACAAAAGAGACAAGCTGAATGTGCACCCTACGTGCCCTCCAAGCATTGCAATTGCTGGGCTCCAGACATCTGCCTTGGAAACAAAATCCAGCAAAGATGTCACCATGGCCATGGGGTAGCGGCTGGGCTGGGCTGGATCCTCACCCTCCTGATGGGCCCTGTGAGTGAGGGACCTGCAGGGAAGCTGGCAGCAGGGACATGCATACGGGGACGTCTGGGTGCGGAGGCAGCCAGGCTCAGTAGGTGCAAGCTGAGCCTGGACCTGTTCGAGGCACCCTGCAGTGCTTGCAGGGGAGCCCACACAGGGCTGGGCCAGGTGTTTGAAGGTGCCCGAAGAGACACCTCCAGTTGTTTTACTGATCCAGGAGTTCCTGTCTCCTGTGTCAGTGGTAAACAATGTGGTAAATGAGAAGGAAGGTGATCTTGCAGCACAGGGGATACCTGCACCTGCTCCTCATTAATTTTGCTCTGACCCCTTTTGATATGTTAGCAGGTCTTGTTGCATGCTACAGCATCCTCCTGTCCCTATCCTTAAAACATTTCCTTTGTCCTTTTGTATTTCAAGTTTTCCATAGCAAAAAAAGTATCTTGGGTTAGTCAGTACAAACTGCATCTACTGGTTAAAGCTTCAAGTGCTGCCACAAAAAAAGAAGACAGAGCCACAGGTTTCCGTTTCCCTCCTGGCTGTTGCCACCATGCGCCACGGCATCTCAGCTTGGCAGCTAGCCTCCACCCAGCCACAGGGAGATCAAAGGGTGGTGAAGTAGCAGCTCAGGCTTTATCCAGTTGCTCTTATCAATCTTCATAACAAAGAGAAAACAACTCAACCATCTCTTGTGGGAAATAAATTGAGTACTCTTCTGTACTCACCTACGTTCTCGTTTCTTCAAGAACTAGCCCTGTGGATGAGGCCCAGGTGAAGAGCTCCAGAAGCAATTAAAGCAAGTGCTGTACCTCGAGGTGTACCTTGATGATATGTCTGTTCTACTCTTTTCACGATGTCCCTATCTCACGCTAGCATCAACACTGGGTGC
This sequence comes from Microhierax caerulescens, assembly GCA_035590215.1. Classification (NCBI taxonomy): domain Eukaryota; kingdom Metazoa; phylum Chordata; class Aves; order Falconiformes; family Falconidae; genus Microhierax; species Microhierax caerulescens. The sequence goes on along the minus strand of JAVJGJ010000003.1, from coordinate 1,337,778 downwards.
CTTCGAGATGATGCTTCATAAAGGAAAGCTGCACTTCACACTGAGAAAGCCTTGATCCAAATGCACTTCAATTAGCAGAGTGAAGGTCCCAGGGACTCCTGGGCAAGCTGCAGCTGTAGAGATTAAGACAGGGGGATGCCTCGGAGTCAGAGAAGATCCAGGGTGGAGTTTGCTCTATTTTTACATCCTCTGCTCCCCACTTTGGCCACTTCCCAGTTGCCCTGCCAAGACCACTGAGCCGAGGCACTGCCCAGAGATCCACTGGAAGCCCTGGGTAATGTATTCCCAGGCCTGTCAGATCTGTCAGAGCAGACACCAGATCTTCGATCAACAAGATCCGAGGCTTAACCTCATTTAAACCTTTTCTCAACAAAGGTCAAAACTTATCTGACTGCTGAGACCCCCCACCCTTACACCTGGAAAGGAAACGTTTTGCTGTTAATTAATTCATTCAGATGAAACCAGCAAAAATGTCAATGTAACAAATTAGGCACTCATTGATTATTGGCTTAAAAAAAGAGTTAATGGTTCTGTTCTAGAGAAGGGGGTTAGGCAGGTCTTTAAAGTGATACACACATGCAATACTTTACTGCTCATATGGGCTCTGAATTTGGCACTTTCATTGTCAAAATGTGTTTAGAAATTCTCTGTGCCTCTTGCTCCTTTTTTTGTTAGGACAGCTTGCAAACCGCTGGCACAGCTCTCCAGTGCAGAGCACGTTGTGCAGAGCCAGCCCCACTCCCGTTGGTGCTGCTGCTGCCCGGGCAGCTTGAAGGCAACACTGGTGCTTTGTACATGAAGCTCTGCAGAACCATTCTTCTCCCTGCCATCTCCATGGGAAAAGGGCCACAACTGAGCATCATACTTGGGAAGCATCCGGAGACTGCATGTCACGGAGCAGCAAGTGCTGCCCAGGGGTCAGCCAGCAGCCAGGTCTTGGAGGAACCAGGCTTAGCTCACTGCCTCCGCCACAATCTGGCCCAGGAGCAACTGAAGGTTACCAGAGATCCACAGAATTTGATGGTCAAACATTATGGAGCTAAAGGTTCTGCAGAGACACAAGTGTAATGAAATCGCAACAGAAGATGCCACCTGCCAGCAACACAGAAATGTTTGAATTAATATAATGTCAATCAGGTCTGAAGTTCATATGCCACCCGCCCAGACTGGATGTGCAGCATCCCCTCCTCCCTCCTCCTCCCAGGCTCGAGTTGAGGCTTTGCTCATGTGCAAAACAATAACAGGCAGGAGGGTGCGGCAGCAGAGTGAAACAGAAAATGAGATGTTTTAAATTTGGTGCAGGGTGCTGGGGTGATGATTGAGGCAGGATTCAAAGGACAATTTAGGCAATGAACAATGAAGAACAATTCAAGGCAATGGCAATGACATCTGAGGACTGTTTTTAAAATCGCAGTGTGGTCACTGTGAGGAGCTGATTGAAATTGTATACATTCTAATCAAAAATCTGGACTGTGGATTAAACTTTAGAAAGAAATCACATAGCAGTGTTTAATTAATCAAGGCTTTAAGTGACCTAAATGAAAATACTCTATAATGATAACTCCTTGGCTGGCTTAAGTTGTTTTGTACTGATGATACATATTATATTTCCGATACGCTGAAATAATCACAATTAGTTCCCTACCTAGAAAAGTCACTTTGCCCTAGTAAAGCACGTTTAGAGCAACTCTGAAAATAAAAGAGTGTGTTTAAAAGCATAAGGCACAGCAGTCAGCCAGCAGGCAGTCTCATAGCCTGCTTGTAGCCTAGAGGTGACTAAGGCCATACAGAAGGGTTGTAACCCTAAAACAGAAGTGTCCTGAGCCTAGCGCACAAGCCACACTTTATCTTCAGGAAATACATCCACATCCAAAAGCCACCCCGCACATTGTGAAGAGACCCCTTTCAATAAGCTGCTCACTGTTTTGAGTGTAGCCAAGCATCTGTGGGGAGAGGAGATCCTGCCTTTACCCAGAGACCAAGGGTTGAGCCTTCACAAGAAGAAAGTTCGCACACACCTGTGTGTGCCCAGGCGCATCTCCATCACCGTCCTTCGAGAGCAAGGTCCTTTGCTGCCCTGCTGGCAGTCGCAAACAGGTTGGGCAGCCCCAGTGTCCCCTCCTGCCCACTCGATTTTTTGTGCAGTCACAGGCTACCGTACTGTCTCAGTGCATGTGGCTCATAGACTGTAACTCACAAAATGCATCCCACTTTGCTGTCTCGGGTGGTTATCTTTTGATATCTCTGATTTTTACCTGAACTTTAATAAACTAGTAATGTTTGCTTTCTTTGACACCAAGAGGAGAAAACAACAAAAATTTCTTCTAAGAATTCCAGACCCCTCTGAAAAAGAGCATGACTACAGTCTAGTTTAACTACAGCAGGCATGTCCTTGGGTAACAAGGATATGATGAAACACATGCTTTAGAACTGAGTTAAAAAAAAAAAAAAGAAAAAAAAAAGAAAAAGAAAGGCTACATTCAATGGCAGAAAAAATTGATTTAACCACATAAAATATTACAAGCACAAATCAGAGGTTAGAAGTAGAGTTGAAATGCAAACCATTACCTCCATTATCCAAAACAGGCTGTTTATTTACAGCTAGAAACTGTAGAAATGACTTGGCTTAATCGTAATTAAAACCTTTTGGTATCTTTAGAGCAGCAGAAGTGTTCCACGCAAAGGTAGCAGGGCCATGAGGCAGAGGAGATGCTACGACTTAGAACAAGGACATCTTGGGCTGCAAGGAGAACAAAACAAAACCCTGACAAACATGATATTAGGCTAAGAACAATTCCAACAGTGGCAAGAAAAGAGGGTTTGTAATTGAATTTGTAAAAGACCATACAGCAAAACTAGAGCTAAACTATTTGCAACATGTATTAGCTGAAAGAGGCATTTCAAGTGAGAAAGCTTCATCTGTTGGGGAAGGCGCAAAAGCCGTCTCAGCTTAGCACCAGCTTTTGCCCCCAAGCTGGCATCAAACAGCTCCATCTCCCCAGGACTGTGCTGCCCACCTGTGAACACGGGTAAAGCTGGTCCCTGCTTTTGCTTGGCTCTACTGACATCCACACAGATGGCAATTTCCTCCCTGAAGAGCCTGTGTCTTCTGCATTGGACATGCTGGGATCAATAAAGGTGCAGGATAATGACATAGGAGATGTTGTTGAGTTGTGGGTGCCCCTGCAACCCCCCAGCCCCTCCACCAAGGTAGCAACTGGAGCAGTTCTTGCAAATGCTTATGAACATGTTCCCATTTCTGAAACAAACTCTTCAAGCAACTGCAGTGCTGAGAGAATTGCTGAAGGCAGTCTCTGCAAGAGCAGAAAACCTTCATGGAAGGGTCAGGAGCTTTATTTCACACTTATACAATCTGAAAAGCAGGCACATGTCTCCAAACAAGCTGAACTGAGCTCTTCCATATTACAGAAACCTGATCTTTAACACCAGAAACTCAGCAGCTGCAACCCAACTGATCTCCCTGTGGCATCAGCTAAAGCTCAGAAAGAGACAACATCCCATCCAAACCTCCATGCATGTCCAGACCACCACACAGCCTGGTGAGGCACTTCTTCTGTGTTCCCCAGTGACTCGGGACTGTGCACAGCTATCTGACACCATACTCGGTTCCCTCTCCCTGGTAGCTCCCATGGGACATGCTGTCACCTGCAATCTTGCTGCAAGGGTTTCCCTGCGCAACAAAATAGTGCCAGAAAGAGGTGAAAAATAACAAGAAATGGGTGTGTTGCAGATTCCAGAGCTGGGTGTTCCCTTTGTGGACCGTGGTCAAGCTCTAGATCCATGCAGATCTTTAGTCTGAGCCATTGCATTTCCTCACCTGTGTCAGCGTAGATCAGGCAGAATCCCTCAGGAGCCTAGAAATTGTGGGAAGAAGATGTGGAGGTCCCTTAACAAACTTCTTGTTTAAAAAGGCAAAGGAAAATGAATAAGCACAAGAATTTAGTGATAGTCAGAGAAGGTCAGCATGCATTTCGGCTGAGATGCCTCACTCTTTGACTTTGAAAAGTGTGTGTCTTACCTCTAGGCATCATTTTCTTCCAGCCCCTCTGGTGCGCAACTCTACCCAACAAGGCAGGTGCAAGGGAGAAGGGAGATGCACAATGTGGTTTCCACCAACATAACGTACTCCAAAGAAGCCCTCTTCACGCTGTCCTTCAATATCTGGTCCCTCTGACCTGGTCTGGATGATACAATGCTTTCAGGAAAAACATAAGTATGCCAGTTGCATCTGCACATTAAACCAAGAATAAAGCTTCAGCTGGGGCTGTATCCAATTCTTTGGCACGTCAAGGATGGGAAAGGATGCACGGATGGCTTGTTCACTAACCCACGCTCTCTCTGCCAGAGAGCTGTGCCAGAAGTTATCAAGAAAGCTGCAAAATGAAAGCATGATATGCTGTGGTAATTATGTGTGCTTGGATATTTTTTTAAAAAAAACAAGTGTTCTGCCTTTTAGTAAATACTCTTTAGCATCTCTGTTGTCCCACTGTAGCACAGTTAGCTGTAAAAATGATTGCCTCATCTTTATTAACTCTATCAGTGCCACAGATGGCCAGCCCCTGGCCAGATGCAAGAGCGCTGAAAATAGCTATGAGGTTTGGAGGGACCAAGGAAGCCATCTGGCAGTGGCGTGAGAGAACGTTCAGCGGCATCAGCCAGTAATCTGTGTCTTTTCAAGGGTGGTGATTCTAACCTTGCTCAGCAGTTGCTCAAAGTACAATTTCCCCACCTAAAGCAAAGAAAAAAGTTTATCCAGATCCCTCCACAAGAGTGGCATCTTTTGGATGTGCCACCCACTCCTGACCAGCACCTGTCACTGTCCCCTATACCGACTGCACGAGTAAAGCCACATTTGTAAGGAGCTTTGAAAACTCCTTCCTCTGCATATTAATTGTCATGTCTTTGAATAAACACACCAGCCCATTGACTGGAGGTGAGTAAATATTTACAGGGCATGCCCAAGGAGGGTCAGAAACCAATATATAACCTGAAGGAAGAATACATGCTCAGCGACCGTAAACACCTGATCTCGCATTGCCCTGAGCAATTACAGTTAAGTAACTGCGATAGGAGCACATATTTAAGTACTTATGCAAGGAAAAGGGGCTGATGACCTCGATTATATTTGCATTGTGTTTCCTGTTGTTAGCACTTCCTTGGCGGAATTACTGCAATACATCTTGGACTCCAATTTCATCTGTCAGCTCCAGGAGACTGCAGCCAGCCTTTGGAGAGGTCCAAAAACGCTTAGGAGTTGAGCTGTATTTCTTCTTGCACAGCTCTTCTGTCCTGTCTCAGCAGCTGCTCATGTCTCTGTACTGCCTTGTCAAGGAGATCAGCAGAAGGAAATTTGCCCCAAGATCCCTTGGAAACTGAGGCATCATCCTCTGCAGATGGGCAACCGCAGCTTCAGCTGGCTGGCTCACAACCTGCTCTGTGGAATGGCTACACAGTTCACAGAAACAGCATGGTTCAGAACAGCTTGATTGCTGTTATTTAACACCTGAAAAAAGGGGCCTTACAACTTTCTGTGGCAAGTAATGTGCAAAAATTTCACAGCTGTAGCTTGTGGGAGGAGACAGTTTGTATTCTGCAAACAAATACAAATCTAGCTATTTGCATATCTTTTACCTGAGGACTCCATGATGGTACACACCCAAAAAAAGTTAAATGTCATAAGGTGAAAGACTAAGAAGTTGCTAAATGCCCTCATTCGGCTGTTTGCTTTTTCATGCCTAAGCCTGGAGAGAAGGACCCCAGTTAGGTACTATTTACATGTTGTCTGCTTTGTTCAGTGCACGGTTGGGAATGGCAAGGTGGTCTGCAGATGGTAGTTCATTTCCCATGCAGAAGTTCCCCCAGCCCTGCCTGGAAACCATCCTTCATCGTTTTGGGTTATCTTCACAGAGCTACGGCCCCGTGCACAGCAGATAGAGCAGGGGATTCCATGGGCCCCTCCAAAAGCCCTTTGTGTGACTCTCCATTCCCTGCCACCCAGCTAGGGTTTGACTTGCTTAAATCTGAATTAAAAGCTAAAAAGAATTCAAATGTTGTTATGGTTAGTTGGGGCACCCATTTGGACCATGCTATATCCTGCATCCAAAATCAGGGTGACCCAAGTTAGGAGGGAAAAAGCGTTTGTCTTCCCAGTTCCAGCTCTGCTTTGTGGTCATGACGCATCCCTTGTCACCCCACAATGCACCTCCTTTCCCAGTGTGGGAACAACTGCTTAGAGCACTCTGTCCTGAAACATGCATCCAGCCCCAGGGGAAATTAACATTCCCAGTTTTCTCATTAACATGAAATGTTCTTCTCCTGCCAGCTCCACCAGAGCAGCACATGGTGCCATCTCTCAGAGAGCCAGCTGCACTATGGAAATCTCCAGATGCCAGGAGATAAGAACAGCCGGACATGCTCTGAACAACACCAGTGTCTGCCACCAGTGTCCCTGTATCCCCCAGATGCTGGAAGGAGATGTAGAAACACCCGGGACAGACTACTGTGTAATAAGCTTCCTCAAGTCCTGGAAGATGGAGGTTTATATCTTTTTTAATGGGTTTTTTTCTGGGTAACTTAACTGGAGAACTTGTTTGCAGCAGTATCTTGGGGCAATGAATTCCCTGAGCTACGTATGAATTGCTCACAAGTGTCTTTTTATCAGTTTCAGTTCTGTTGCCTTTCAAGTTTATTCAGTGTCCCTTTGAATGAGACACTGTTGTAATTGTCTAAAAAATAAATTTGATTGCCTGCTTGACCTTCTTTATGCTGTTTATTACAGTAGTTTAATTTTCTATTCATTCTCTCCTGGGAAAAAACAGAGACAATATTGTCACTCTAGCCACACTTGGAAGTATTTGTATTGCCTGTCTTTAAGCCTTTGTTGTTTCCATGTGTCGTTTTGGATGTGGCACAACCAGAACTTCACACCAGCTTCAAGCTGGGAGCCCACACTCAGCAGTGGCAATGTCAGATTTATCACCATTTATGGCTTTTTTAAAAAAAAAAAAACAACAAACAAGTCATGGTTTCTTGCTCCTCTTTGTCATTAGAAAAGGAATAGAGAATAAAGCAGAGAGCGTTGCAGTGATCTTGTACCAGTCCTGCATCGTGAGCCATCAGACAGATCTGCTTCCATTTCACAGGTCCCACAGAAGACCTGGAAAAGGTTCAGAGAAGGGTAATGCTGTCAAGGAACTGTTCTGGGAAGGCTTCGGAGCAGAAAATGATTACACAGACTGTCTGCAAGATTGGTTAGTGATCTGCTGAGTCAGGAAGACTTGGTCAGAAGAGAAAAATGGAACCAGGTTGGGTTCTGTTGGTTCAGATTGGGTTGAATAGGGCCAGAGCTTGGGCATAGACACCAAGGCTGGGGCTGAGCGGGCTTGGCACAGCTACAAGACACCAGCTCTCCCTCCCTCCAGGGCGTTACCTTGCACTTGCTGATCCCAATGTTATTCACTGGGGTGGTGTCCAGTTCCCCACTTCTGCTGGGTCTTCTGAAGGTCACCAGCGTCCAGAGCTGATTATCCTACTCACTATGGGATACCTGCAGAGTCAAACACTGAGAAAGAACAGTCCTGCTCTGGCAGCTTACTCTCTACTGACGCTGTCAATCACTTCTTCCCGTCTTGAAGTCCTCTTCTAAACAGTGGATCTTCACCCACCCAACATCACAGGGTATCTTAGCCACCCTTTTGACTTTTGGTTTGATATACTTCAAGATGTCGGCTTGGAGCTGCCTTGTTTTCCTTCATGCTAATTGGTTTCCCTTGTATTTTTTAAAGTGTGTTGCTTTGCCCTGCTTTTGGACACTGTTTTGACCTATCTGCTGGCACCACAAGTTCAGCCTTGCTGGGTAGCCATTCTTAGCAGCACCCTTTGAGCAATTTAAGTCTCAGCATGACTGTGCCTTTCCCACCATACAGGCAATTGTGCGTCCCAGTAGTCCTGCTGCTGAGTTCTGCCACGTTCATCCCAGCTACACCCACAAGGACTTACTGCCATTCATATGACAAACGCTGTGCTGAGCACAACTGTGTTATCATTGCTGTGGTTTACTGAGTCACTCACAAGCTATTTCCAAAGCTGGCCCTGTTCTGTTGGTTTGCTATTTTCCACCCAGACACAATATTTCTCCCTGGTCTTGGATGGGTTGGTAATGAATGGTATGAAATAGCAATGAATAACGAGGCTTCTGCAGGGGTTATAGGGGATGGGACTCAGTCCAGGACCTGCCAAAGTGTTTCCCCAATTATTTGAAGGGGTTGCTGTTCAATGACAGGCACAAAGCCCTTCCTCTATGCTGGATGCATTCCCCCTGCAGCGCTGAGAGCTTTGCCAGCCCAAGAAATGAGAGACTGGGACTCAAAAGAAGTAATCTTTTAAAACATAAATGGCCAAGCTGATTTACTTCCAAATACGCAACAACAAAAAAATTGCTGTTGGGCAAGGACCTCGTTTGCCAAGTTTTCAACAGAGCAAAATTTTACAGCAAAGTTATAACCACTTTAAATACCATTGTTGGTTTATAACAGAAAAGCTGGCAGACTCTTAGCTGGGACTGCTCTTTCAAGTGATGCTTTGCCATGATGCATACTCCACGTATGCAGTAAGTTGAAGATCCACGTGGCAAATTTTGGATTCATGTGGTAAACCACATAAAACAGTCCTTGCCCACTTCCCCCATGATTTTCCCAGATGTAGGACATTTCCAGAATGTCTTCCAGTACTTCGCTCCCCTCAGCCAGTCACCTCACTTCAAAAGCAGTCTGCCAAAGCCACTGCTGTTGCCTCCTAAGGCTGTGAAATTGCCTTCCCAAATGAACACACGTGGAGGAGCAACAACGGTCCTGAACTGCCCAGGGCCTTAAGTAATGACCTCTGATAAATAACAAAAAAAGAATGCTTAGATTATGTACGAGAGACCATATCCCAGGGAAGCCAAAGTTGAACGTGGTATTGATGAATGGTTACACTTAGCCCTACTGTTAGCAATAACAGAGGGACATTTCAGTGTGTGTTACTACTGGCTCCTCCTTGGAGGTGCTGGAGATGAAGACTAACTGACCCGGGTTTGCAGAAGACAGCACAGATTTAGGTGTCTGTGTTAAATGACCCTTCTGAGGTGTCTGGGAAGTGTCACATTAACCACTGTTTTCTGAAAAATCCCTTCTGGGGATTTCGCCTGGGGACCCCAGGACAGAGCCAGCCCCAAATGGTCTCTTCAGCAAATCTTGGTTGGGACAGCCAAATCCAATAGGGCATGGGATGCAGAAAAAAGAAATCTGGTTATGTCTGCATGGACTAGCTTCAGCCCTCTCCCACCTTGCTCCCCTGTTTTCTACGTCCCTCGCAAGCTAAGCCATACGCTGCTTTGTAACAGGGAAACAGGCTCGTGAGCAGTGCGGATGGAGCCTCCCATACCATCCCAGCATGAGCAAAGCCAGGCAGGGCTCAAAGCGAGGCCTCAAACCATGATGAAGCTGATGAAGAAGAGCTACCAGCCCATTTCTTCTCCCCAGGGCCTGAGCCTGGCCGGGTTGCAGCACGGTCACGTTTCAGAGATGCTGCTCAGGGGTGCAGCCTCTAACAGCCTCATTCGGGAAGTTCACGGGGAAGCAGAGAAAGCTGTTGCAAGCCCCGTGCTTAGTTTGCATTCATTTCCTTCCCAAACTCTCATTACCCGAAAGAGAAAAAGAGAGAGAGAGAGTGAGTGCATTCAAGTGGAAATGGTTGGAGTGCACTTAGAGGAATTTAGCCAAAAGGAAAAGGATAGATGATGGTGGCTTTTTTAATTTTTTTTATTCTCTAAAAAAAAAAAAAATCCTCCAGAACTTAAAACTGTTTTAATCAGCTGAAAAACATACGTGGGCTTTACAGCTCTGAGACAGCTTGCACAGGCTCTGATAAATGCCTATCGCTCATTTGCATACGCTAACAGCTACACTTTAATCAGCCTCCTAATCCCTGATGATATTAATGAATTTTTTTTATGCGCTCTCTCTCTCCTCTCCCCCCCCTCCTTCTCTC
>JAVJGJ010000003.1:1295588-1318553 GCA_035590215.1 Microhierax caerulescens | reverse complement strand
CCGATCTAATTGTTTTTTTCCAGAGGATCCTTGCCTCGCACAGTGTACACAACAGTGGTCCTTCAATCAGCAGCTCTTCAATTTTCTTCTGAGTTTTAGCTCTGTAACAGGCGGCCCCAGGCCTGCACAGCGTTCAAGCCCTGCACTGACTACAAAACCAATTATTTCCAGTGAGGTGTTTTTGTTTGCAGAGCTAAACAAAAACAAAACACCTAAACAAAGTATTCTAGCTGGAAAGAATTTTTGACATTACAGCCAAAACGACTCAGCAAATTCGACATGACTTGATGTGCTTTGGGAAATACAAGACTCTGAGAGAAGATTTCCCCAGCTTTAACTGGAAGCCCCGGAGCCCGGGTAGAAGTGATGTTCCTAGTGATGGCTCCCCAAATCAGCTCTCTGGCCCAGTGCTCTCGCCTCAGCCCACTCCTGCTCTCAGGTGAGGAGGAGATGTGGGCACACGGGGCTATGGCCCAATCCTGCAACCTCTCCAGCCTGGATGAGCAGAATGGAAGCTGTAAGACCTTCCAAGGATCTACCCATCTCACTCTATAGACACTCACCATCCATCTCCTTGTATGATCTGTTCCGTGCTCTACTTCCAACTCTGCCTGTGGTGGCAGAAAGCCCTTATCCCCACGCAATCGGTGCAGGTGTGATTGCCTCCCTACCATGTGAGCCCACTGGAGAAACACTCAGGGCATGGGAAACCCAAGCTGCATCCTCGTTATTCCATGGACAAACCACATAACGGGCTGCTAACCTGCCCTGGGAAAGGGGAAGCCCTGCTCCCCTCCTGAAGCCCCAGGCTGCACAAACTCCAGACAAACTTCAGGGCAACCTTCTCTTTTTCTCATGTTTACAGCAGATCTGCAGAGCTGTCCAACTTGGCCAGAACCAGCAAGGGGAGTCTGAAGGGGAAAAAAGACCAGATCTGTCACAAAGCCAAATTTCAAGTCCCAGTGAAAATAAAAATAAAGCATGAAAGTGTCAAATTTTCTCAACAATGTGGGTGTCAGATTCTTTTCCCCTTAGATAACTATAAAACAATGCTTTTTCCCTGTATCACACTCTTGGATCTGATTAAACTATATTTTACTTCTGCTTTTTCTCACACACACATATTCATATACACAAAGACCAGCCCGAGCCAACGGCCTGCAACTGAAAATTTCAGCCTGAACAGTTACATGTTGGCAAGGATATAGTGTTGGAAAACAGAATCTTTTAATGGGAAATGTCTGGCAACCTTAATTATAGGCACCACTGCCAGCTCCACCAATAATTATAGCTTAGTTTCAGAATCATCCATGTGCTAACAAATATATTTAATGACAAGAGAATTTGCCAGGGATATTCACCAGGAAAGACTTCCAACCGGCTAGAAGACCGCCATGAGATGCAGAGGTGACCTTACATTGCCTGTTTGCCTCCAGGTACAGATCTTCTTCTGCCTGAGCCAGAGATGAGCCACTCCATTGAGTATTTCAGATGAGCCTCAAGGGTGCTTTGGTTTCCTTCCATCTCTAGCCTCCCCCAAGCAGGGGTGAACTGTATCTTACTCTTACATATAAGATGATACCTTAGTTCCCTGTGACCACCAGCGAGTCTCTTGCATCTTTGCATAGTCTGCAATGAATCCAGAAATAATAAACAAGACATTCTCTCTGCTCCACAGCTTCCCGGTGGAGCCAGGCAGCTTTACAACAGGGGTACTTCAGACACAAAAAAAATTGTCTGTGCACACACAGATTTCAGCAGCCCCATCAAAAACTCTGCTACTGTCTGCACGTGGCAATGACTGCCCCCTTGAAAGGTTGTGGCAAAGAGCTCTACCCAGTGCTGAAACGGTTCCTGTCTGGCTTTTCACAGCTTTCTCAGAGGCCAGGTGTCTTCAGATTCACGTGTAAAGTGTGGAGCACCAAACAATGGAATTTAACTCCACTGCATTTGATAGCTCTGGTCCAGGCTTTAACTGAGTCTCTGCTAGCCACACCATCCAGTGACCTGCAGCCCAGAGGGCCCAGTTCACACAGCCATCTAAATCAGTGAAGACATGTTGGAGCTCTAATACCTGTAAGGACCTCAAAGAGGAAAATGTTAAATGGTGAATATTTCAAAAAATTAAAATACTCCCAGCTCTCTGGTCCCTGTCCCAGCCCCCTCATTGTCTCCCCATTTGTCCCGGGCTCCAGCCCCACAGCCATCCTGTTGGCCTCTACTGGACTTGCTCCAGTTTGTCAGCATCTTTTGTACTGGGGGCCCCAAACTGCGCACAGTATTGCACATGTGCCCTCACAAGTGCTGAGGGGATACCCCCTTCTTTTCACCTGCTGGCCACGGCAATATGCTGGGACCAACAGCCACTCTCCACTGTGCCTCATAAACACATTTATCAAGGACCAGACCTGTATGTCAGACCACCAGTCTCTACACATGCCTGGAGGGCAACTCTATCCTGCTAGAGTTTCTGATTTTATCACTGCGTTAGTGTAAAAAAAAAATAATCTTTCATAAGTGTAGAAACAGTCATAACTAACTCACATTCAGAAAGCAGTGAGAAGTAGGAAAACCTACTTTTTTTAAATTGTTATGATTTCAGATTTTAAAAAATGGTTTCTCTACGCCATCCATGCCTAGGGTTTAGAAACCAGGCAGGTGATAACAAAGTTTGACAACGGTTGGCAATTCACTGCTCAAAATAGAGTATTTTTCATTTTGAAAGTTTCCTATTCTCACTTCAATTTGGCCTTTCCCTTGGAGCATGAGGATTCATTGTCTTGACAAAAGTTATGTCGGTTTTTAATCCTGGGTCTTGCAGTTTCGATGGTTCTTGTTATTTATACTAATGAACAATCCCTGACTGACAGGCACCCACTACCCTGTTGGCCACAGCAGATGGTGGCGATGGGACTTCAGACAAGAGGCCACAGGTTGGATGTTCCCAAACAATCATTCCAGTATTGGGGTGATGGGGCAAAGCACATTTCACAAGTGCCAGGTCATACATGCCAAAGGTTGAGAACACGTTACCAGCTGACCCGCCGTGACGGTCCATGGCACATAACCACCCCTGGCCCCAGCACAAGAGAACATGTTAGGAGAAGCTGGAAATCAAGTTAGTATCTCATCCGTGAACTGAGACCTTCTCAGATAGTGTTTTACAGATAAACCTTCTTTCTAGATTTCAGCTAATATTCTAATACTATTTAAAACCCAAATGTTCTTATTCTTCCTTTTCTTGAAGATATTAGCAGCTCTTTTGTCCTTAATTCCACTTTAATAACATCCTTGTTTTAGAATTTCCATGGGGTTTAACTACCGTCTTTAGCATTTTAAGCCAGTTTCCAACATTTGGCAAAGTTTTTTAGTTCCTGTCAAATCCCAGGCAGTGCTGGTAGGCTGGCCTGGGAGCCCTGCTGTAGATCCGGAAACCAGGACATGATTCTCATCCCCTCACCTGCCCATCCATCACAACTGGAAACGGGCGTCCCGTCGCTCAGCCCAGGGAAGCCTATGGCAGACAGCTGTAACGCTGGTTACAGAGCTTCATATGCAGAAACTGGCGTGGTTCAGGTGCAGATTAGCTAAGCCAGTCTGCAACCACCTGTTTGGGGCGTTGGGCACCTGGATGCCCCTGGAATTGCTTTCTGATTGCCCACCTCAGCTGGCAAAGGCAGCTCGGCAAGGGGATAACGGGGATACGAGCAGGGCTTGCTGCCCACTGGCAGGCACAAAGGACTTACAGGAGGAGTCCTCTTTTAGAACTGGGGAGACTGGACCAGTACGGAGGAGGGCAAAGGAGGTGTCCAAATGTCCCCAGAGAGGTGTCATGGGATGCCCAGGAGAGCTCAGTGTATGAATACAGCATTTCAGAGGCAGGAATTTACTTCCTGGGAAGGGTACAAGCATTTTCCCCTGCGTGTAGACCTGTGCTGCAGAAGACATCTCTGCAAGAACTCAGATGTGCTCCTTGATAAGCAGCTGAAGCAACTGTCACAACACACAGTGCTTGCATGGAACCTATGGGCATGGTGACTCACCCACCCTTTCTTAATCTGTAACAGCAGCTGGGACCTCAAAGGCTCCAATCTACCTCCCACTGTCCTGGTACCTGGTGGTATCAGAGGTCTCACGGCAGGACAAAAATCTCTGGAGCATCCCCAGGGAGAAGACTGTAATCTGAGCTCCTTGTCATCCTATTCCCAGTTTGCATGATGCTGTGATATGTAATTCAAACAAAAAATGGCCCTGGTTTCCAGGCACACTTTAAACATAGTATCTCAGAAGCACTGCATTTAGGCTTAATAAAAGTTATGATACATTGATTAAATACCAGCTGAGGGCTGAAAGAGTGCTTCCTGAGCTTTATAGGGCTGCAGGCAATAAATTGTGTTGCCACCTAATTATTCTGTCTGACTGGGATCTCCAAAACAGAACACAATGCATACTTGTCACAATGCTGGGGGAGGAGGACCCTGGCCTTCGGAAACTTTATCGTAGCTCTGTGTTTGCAAGGGAGGCAGAGTGACCTGGGCCCAATCCCACTTCTGCAGGTGCCATAAAGCACGGACATACCTCTGCCTGGTCTGCCAGGGCCTCACCATATACACTGCAGAGCCACCATATCCTGCATCTGACTTTCCTGGGACTTTTATGCAGTCCATGAATTTCCTACCCCAAGCCAAAAATCTCCCCCAACAGGACAAATTTGTGCCCTATGTGTGATGGAGTCCAGTGAGGTGCCTGTACTACCCCACCAGCTCCCTGAAAAGGGGACAATAAACCTTCTCTACTGCAAGGCCAAGGAGATCTAGAAGCATATTCTCTCTCCTCTCTAATCCTTATGGATCATTATATTACTCGTTGCAGAGGATTAGCCTCCACTCTCAGCCCAAGGCAGGACTAGGTTGGCGTGAACTTGGAAGGCTCACAGAGCCCAGCATGGCCACTCGTTCTTGATGGGCTCAGGGCAGGTCTTAGCTCATGCCAGGGGCCAGTACCTCTTTTACAGGTGAATTACTTCAGTGCATAGTGGGTCTCACTCTGCAGAGGACAGACAGAAGAAACCTCTCCCAAAGCCCTGTCTCAGAGATGGGGAAGGGTGAGCATCCTCACACGCTGGCATCACACCTTTAACTCAACCAGGAGCTCTCCTGGAAAAGAGGAAGCTGTGTAAGAGGAAAAGCCATGCTGTTACTATTCCCATAACCAATCATGGTGACCTAAACAGTTTTCTGTACTCACTCACAAGCCAAACCCATCTGCTTCAGACCTCAGGGAGAACATTTTTTTGTGGGAAGGACCATCTTCAGCAGGGGAATAAAAAACTTCTTAAGGAAAATGCTTGGAATAATACTTTAAGACATTGAAGAACAGGTCCCAGGACCAACTCAGACTCACTCTGTGATGCTGGGCAAGCCTTTAATTCTTCTGCATCCACACTTTCCACCCAAGAACCTGCTGCTATCTTGAAATATATTCACAGCATACATAAGAGTTGTTGGAGTCTTTTTCTGCATCTGTACAGCCCCTAGAACAATGCAGACTCAAGCTGTTATTCCTGTCATCTGAAAAACAATTTATACTGGTCATGCAAGATGATAGAAAGAGCTTTTTAAAAAAGGATACAAAGGGCTAATTCATCCTGAATTAACCAATTTTTTCTTTATTTTAATGCAGATGTAATCCACTCATCGTTCCATGTAGGAAATCTGCTGCACACTGGGGAGTGCCAACCTCAGCTCTCAAAGTGCATTACAGTTTTTACATGTCCGTGGGGAATATGCCTCCAGGCACATGTATCTGGACTCTTTGCTGGTCAGTACAGGGCACCCAGCCAGAGAGGATTCTCAGCATCCTGCTGGGAAGCTTTCAGGATTAGCCCATGAACGATGAACCGACAGTAAAGATGAGTTTTCTTCCCCTCTTATTTATTCAGAGCTTGGAGTCACAAGAGGGAAGAAGAGAATTGGTCTGGGTTTTTAAACACCCTGTAATAACTTCCATATTCCACATGTCATTTCCAGATTCAAGTAGGTGGGAGTCTTTACCCATTGACTCCCAATTCATTCAACCCCCAAAATGCCAAATTAAAACAATGACACAAAATGCCATCCTGCAATCCCATACAATACTATCCTGAATTGTCAAGTGCACTCTAGCAAGGGTGAAAAGTGTAAAGTGATCCAGAGCTGGGTGTCAAGCTCTGCCACAATAGAATTCAAAATAATTGTGCTGTTGTTTGACAGGTAGTAAAATTCATGGTGGTCTATTAAATCAATGGCAATATAATGCGGAACACTGCAGATTAAAAAAAAAAAAAAAAAAAAGCCAGAGAGTTCACAAAGGGAGGCCATTGGCAAGAATCCCTTTGGAGCTCCTAATAGGTTTGATTTGTGGCAAGAAAGGCTCATACATGTAAGACAAAATAGATAGAGGGGAAGACAAGAATGGAAAAGAGAAACAGGAAGAGGAAAAGCAAAATAAATGTAAAAGAGGAGACAAGTGAGGGGAAAATGGGAATGAAAGAATTGTAAAGAAAGTACTAACAAGTTGTTATTGTATATAGATGCCTTGGTCTTTCCACCTTTTACATGCATCGGTGTTTATTTCATCACAGCCGAGAGTTCCTTATGCCAGCTTGTGGATACAG
This sequence comes from Microhierax caerulescens, assembly GCA_035590215.1. Lineage (NCBI taxonomy): Eukaryota > Metazoa > Chordata > Aves > Falconiformes > Falconidae > Microhierax > Microhierax caerulescens. Next base: position 1,311,898 of record JAVJGJ010000003.1, on the reverse strand, counting down.
GCTGCTTTGGCTGCCAGGAAGAGACTTATTGATTAAGTTCAGAAAGTGAAATCTGGTTTTATTATCTTTAAGCAGGATTCATCCCAAATGCAGGAAACCCCTCCAATTTTACAAAAAGAATGTAAAACACTTGTCTCAAAGCCAGCACGTCAGCTGAGGCACAATGAGTATAAAACTGGCACTGGAAGAGTATGACTGCCCGTGGCTGGATGCATTATCTCCTGGCTGGAGACCAAGTTTTAACTCCAAGGAACCCAGGGTGCTTGGTGTTCACACTTGCAGGGACCATCAAGGATTACAGCTCAGTTGTGTCATATACATTTTTTCTTTATTTTAATTAACAGGGGCATCTTTCACCAAGGAATTCTGCTGGGCCTAGGATCCGGTAAATAATTTTGCATTAAATCACAGTGCCTTCATGAGGTTACCCTTACCGGTTTCAGGGAAGCGGCTGTGCCAAAGGTGCTTGTGAAGAGGAGCACAGGTTTGTGTCTGAATACACTACACCAAAATGAGTGGGAGACGAGCCTGGAGAAGGTTGTGCTGGCCATGAGGGTCATAGAGGTTCATCCTCCAGGTGCGGCAATGGAAGAGGTTCCACCTTCTTAAGACACCTGGAGACTGCTCCATAGCAGTGGTTGAGCCGGAGTGAACCTTTCAGAAAGCTATTTAGTTGTGAATAAAGAGACAAGCAGTCATGACGGATTCACTGCTCCTCATGAGAGGTTGTTCCAGCAGTTAATTGCTCTCACTGTCAGCATCTTATTTTCCTTTGGAATTTATCACACTTAAGTCCAATCAAGTTCTCATCTTATGAGCACTCTGTTATAAGAGCTTGGTGGGAAGTGATGGATCTATTAGAGCAAAGATCCCTTTAGTACCAGATGCAGGTGTTGACATTGAGATACCACAGTCAAATCACCCTCTAAAGCTTGCTTTTGGTAGCCTGAATATGCTGATTACTATGTCTCTGTGTGTAGGTGTTTGCTGAAGCCCCAGCTTTTTGATGCACTCGTGCCCCCCCGCTTAGAGCATGAAGACCAAAACTGAATGCTGCCTTTCAATAATGATCTTCCCAGCTCCATCAGTGGAGATAATATCACTTATTGGCTTCAAATCAGTATGCCGGGTGTCACAAAACCTTTCATGCCTCAGGACAACAATAGGAAGGGCACATTCAGCTGCTTATTTACAGTAACACAAAAATCTCTTCAAATATGCTGCTTCCCAGATATATCTAAATTATAGCCTTTTATAGCCCATCAGTGCTTCCTGCGTCTTTTGTTTCTAAATATTTGACCTTGCATTCGGTGGCATTGAAACGTATGTTTTTGATTTGTGTCAGCTTACCAGATTCAGATTCAGATAGCTGAGTCAGTGATCTCTCTGCACCTCTACTTGTCATACCATCAAGCCTGATTGTCTACAAAATCTATTTTTTTTTTCCATGCTACGAATAAAAAAATTAAACTCAAAGACCACGATCCAAATATACTGCACTGATATACCTAGCCATTGGTTACAGCACCCTGCTACTTATCATTTTGGAAATATAAATTCATTTTATCAGTTCATATGGCCTAGATTAATTTTATAAAACCATTTTTTTCTCTCCTTAACAGGTAACTTAACAGGTCCCAGCATTCCCATTCAAAGATTTTTTTTTTCTTTTTCTTAACTGAAAGTTATGATTTCACTGAACAGTTTTTAGGGGAGAATTTTTTTTTCCCCACAGCAATGTTTCCTTTTTGTTAAAAATACCTCCTATTCTATAAGAAAAACTTTGAGATATAACTTTTATTAGACCAACCAAGGTGGTTGTACAAGCAAAAGATCTCACTGGCTCCTACCAGCCTATGCATTGCAAGTATAACAACATTCTAAGTGTATTACAACCCTGTTATTAGAAGCAAGTTTATCTATGTCTTGTCAAATAAAACTTATACCCTTTTAGTGTCCACTCAAGCTCTCCTAAAAGCTGAAAAACTTGTTTCAGCAGTTTTCAACATTTCAAAATTTGTTCTAATTCTGCTTCAACTCAACAAGGATGGAGCTTGTTCTAAATCCTCGATGAAAAACAATTTCTCAATGGTTTTCCCCCAATATATTAAAAATAACTGATGTTTCATTTTATCCCCAAACCCTGAAATTCTGCTTTCTGTTTTCATGCAATTTAATTGAAAAGCACTAATGAAGTTACAGAAAGCTCACTAGTTTTCCTTCTCTATTTAGTGCGTAACTCCAGAACAGCCCACTCAATCATACCTGCTTATAAAAGACTCTTCATTTCAAGGGTCATCTCGCATTTTAGTCTCAGAGTCTATCCACTTGACACAAATTGGGCCAGCTCTCACATTTCCTTTGGTCAGAAAGAATCCAGCAACTGGATTCTATTATATAAAATAGAATTATATTGAAATATAATTTTAATATTTATATAAAACGTATTAAAATATTAAAAAGAGCCATTTTCCCAAAGGAATGAACCCCACTACATGTTCATTACACTATCATTTAGTAATTTCTCAATTATGCCATGCCACACCAGGCTTCATGGTGGGACATGCCACCACAGCTGATGGGCACTAGGAGAGAAGAGGGAGGCTCTCAGGGACGGCTGAGGGGGGAGAAGAGATGGAAAGAGGCATTTTATAGACAAAACTGTCTTCTTTTGGCTACTAAAACCCACCAGGTGAAAACATGAGCCGGTGCAAGCTATAAGAGCCAGACATCAATGAGAGGCCCCAGAGGTTCTCAGGACTCGGGTCCTTCCCCCAGTGCACTTCCACAGGGCAGCCTGACGGCAGCTGGGCAGCGGTTATTCAGGACCACCATGGCTTGTTGGCTGATCAGTGCCCACATTTTGGTAGAGGAGCAGCACAATGACAGCACACTCCATGACCTGCCTGATGTTTTGCCTCATCCCCAGTTTCAGCCATAGACTCCATGGGTAGGGCCAAGATTTACCTCCTGCACTTCCCACCATGGCACAGCCAAGCCCAGCCGTGGCCTTTGGGTCATGTCCAGGGTATAAAAATTAACCAATGATAAATCCCATGCAATCCCAGCAGAACACAAAACTGTCCACCTTCGCTTTGTTTCCCCACTATGTCTGGTCGATGGTGGTGGGATGCGCCTTCTCCCTGTGGTGGGAGTCAAGTAGCCCGCAATAGTCACAGGCCACCAGCAGACATCCTGCCCAGTCAGGTGAGAGATGATGGTGGCCAGCCCACAGCTGAGGAGAGGCCCATGGTGCCCACAAGCTCCAGGCCAACCTGATGTCATGCAGGAGGCCATTGCTGCCTAGCTGCTACGGAGGTGGCTCCAGGGGAACAGAAAGGCTGGAAGCCATCCCACACACCTTGTTTTCTGTCCTTAAAGATATATATATTGCTTGAGTTAGCAGAGAGGCTGGTGTCTGGCATAGTCCTTCTGGCCCAAAACCAGAAGAATGGGACCACCAAGTCTGTCCCCTTTTCTAGGACAACCACAGAAAAGGCAGCAGAGAGAAGGGAGATGTCTATGTACTGCATACAAGAGTCAAAGCCATCGGCTGGAGGAGCAGCTGGACGTAAATCACAAAGTTGCATGATGGTGCGAGCAAACACACTTATTTGAACGTGCCTACATGTACACTCATTGCTAGTCTTGGAATAAACCCGGGTGATGAATCACTCAGCTTGTCCCAGGCACACACTCTGGACAGGCTCTCCAAAGAGGCACATAGTCTGAGTACCACATACTGTGATTTCTAAGAAAAAGAGGTCTGCAAGACTTTCTTTTAGATTTCTGCTGAAAGCAACCACTATGCATCAAATTTGTATGACCTTTTCTGAATTCCCTACAGATGAACTTTAAGCCCTTCAAAAATCATAACCAGCTTACCTGTGGGGATACCTCCAAGAAGGTCTCAACACAGAAAATGCTTTTTCCTTCCACAAACCTCCTGCCTATATGTTCAAAACATCAGAAATCCTATCAAATCCACACTTCAGTTTTGCCCAAGGGCTGTCAGGATTAGATGGCTCACATAACTCTGAGTTCACTTCTTCACCTCTCATTTCTTCTCACTCTGAAGTACAAACCTTGAAGTCCTTCAGCTGACGTTCCTTGTTTCCCTCACTTAACAATTTTGCAAGGCTCACTGCATGACAAGTTATTTCACACTCAATGTTGCTCCCAAACTGAGGTATTTGTAATAAATACACTTGGAATACATTATTTGGCTTCCTCAAAAATATCTGTCTGCTCCAATTCCCTTTGGCCACCAATGCAAACAGAAATCTAGAGTTTCTAACTTGTCAAAAACAAAGTTGAGGAGCAGTTTAAGAGAGCAATTTTTCTACTGCCATTGTTGAGTCAGAACATCACAAACAGGAAAATACAGATGGATAGAAAAAGGATGTCAAACATTTTTAGGATTAATAAGTGGATGTAAAATGAGGATTTGCCTAGCATAGTATACTCTTTAAAAAAATCAGTGGAATAACCCACCTGGCAAAGCAGGAGGCATACAGAAGTATATGTTGATCAAGGCATTAAAGATAACTCGATGTGAACCAAACTGATGTAGTAATGGAGTGAGTCATTGTGTGTGAAAAGCCACTTGGGGATTACATATTAGGAGTGTGCTGGGCCACCCCTGAACTAAAGCAAAAATGTAACTATTCAAGGAATTTTGAAGAGACTTAACACTCTGGATTATAAAGTACTTCTAATTTTGTCTTTTCTTTTTAAAATATATTTTCAGGCATGCTTAATTATATCATGTTTAAAAGTTAGCCAGGTCTTGAAGTTACATTCTAGAACAACAAAAAAAAAAATAGGCATTTCACAAATGAATGTGCGTGCTGTCCTTTGGATCCCACTGCAAAGAATTACTTTGGTTTAAACACTGCTGTTGTCAGATGAGAATCTGTCATTTGCTAGTGGTGTCCTTTAGCCATCTATAAAACACAATCCATACAATAAACCCAGGTATTGCAGTGGTAATTAAAATCCAAAAGCAATTAGCCTTTTGTTTATTTCACTTGGGAATCTGACTAAAACCTAAATGAGAAAACAAAAAAAAAAAAAAAAGCAAAAATCTCCAGCTTAGGCATAGTCCCAGATGTCTGAATGATGTCCTAATTAAGCTGTACTACAGCATCCCAGCATAAGCTGGCCCACATATATATGTATATACATACGTGTGTGCACTTTATTATGTGCTCTACAGCCCTGACAGCCTCAACAATTCATTTCCAAGATCTGAGCAGGTGGCAATTAAGGACTGAAGGGCTGGGGGGGAAAGAAATAAGCAACCTGTCGAAAGCTATCCTCAAAGTCACCTGGGAACAAGTGCCTTCATCTGTGAGGATGCAAAAGGTCTGGAAGCGACCCTAAAGGGAGATCCTTGTACGGTGGCTGCAAGGGGTGTGTAGCCTAGAAGCAGGCAGCCAGGTTCAGCAGAATGAGGTGAAGATGTGTCTGAGGTTGAGAGGTGAGTTGCACACAACCTTCACCGCTTGCAGGTCAAACCTGAATCTGCCAAAGAAAAAGCTTCTCGTTTTGCTGAGATTTGTCCCTTCTGACCCACATGGAAAGAGGCTGCAAATCATTTCTTCAGACTCTCAGAGGTGACCCCATCAACAGAGTTTCTATCTACTCCAATATTCTTGAGTCTACTCCCACAGAGCATTGGTTTCACCATTCTTGAGCCTTTTAAAGGTGGGACAGACCAGGTTCTTGGCAGGAGTTAGAGATATCCAAGGATTAGATCCTGGGCCTGGCCTGGGTGCAATGCCCAAATGGAAGTGAGACAGGAGATGGGCTGTTTTCCAAGGGAAGAAATGCAGCTGTGCAGAAGTACCGGTCTGGGAGCAGAAAAAAAGGGAAATGAATGATTTCTGAAGGACACCACAATCAGAAAACTCCACTGGAAATGCTGTCCTCGATTTCAGACACCAGCTAAATAATACCTTATGATGTCAGCTGCTTGGCTATAGTCTAGTAAATTTAGTAAAGTCACACACAGGAATGTTCTTATATGTAAAAGTAACACCCAGCCATTTCCTTCTGCATTATTAATATCAGCCCCCCCAGGTCTTCATAGCTGCATACTTTGCATGTGTGTATCCATGAATTTACCTGCAAAAGTCTTCAGGAAAATGGAAGGGTCACTGTTTGCTGTCAGTTATCTTGCAGCAAATCTAAGAGTCTCCAGGAAAATGGAAGGGTCACTGTTAGCTGTCAGTTATCACACAGCAAATCTGAGGTACAAGCATGGAGTGAGGAATAGCACCTATTATAGCAGTGCACAAGCAGAATAAAACCGATGATTCTTAACCCTAATAGAAGCATTCAGAATTTATATTTGTTTTCAGGGCATTATTTAAACAGAGTTAAATTGCATTTAATAAACCACATTTCTCAGTAAAGGGAACACATTCAGCTTTCCATCAGTATTTCAAGACTTAGACGCTAAGCAAGGAAGGCTCCAGTGATAAACCAGTTCTCCCATGGGAGTGGTGGGAAGCATGTTCTCATTTGTGTTATAGCTGAAATGCAAAGGGAGAGAGACAAACTGTTAGATGTGGTTGACTGGAGTTGAACTTAGCTGGTTAAGACACACTCTTGTCCTAGCCAGTCACTAACAACCTCTTTAAAGGAGCTGCCTGCCTGCCCAGACAGCAGTTTGGCTGTGCGTCACTTGGATGCTGGATCTGCCTGGAAACATGATGGCATGTACCCATGGCCAGTGCCACATGGGCCATACTGGTGATACTGTCAAATACCCTGCTTGGGTGCTGCTTTTCAGAGCAGACACCACTGACAAAAAACACATTGCATTATCAGCTCAAAACCACTGTCAGATCCACCAGCCATGCCTTTGTTCTGTGTGCTCCAGTTCCCCTTCATGCACACCATCTGATATTTTGGACACCTTTCTTATTTCTCTCCTCTTCAAGGAAAGCAGATCCAGACACTCTGTCCAGCTGCATTGTTTTCCCCAGCCTCTCAATGGCTTTTATGCGCTGTCTCTGCACTTTTTATTTCCCACCATCTTCTGCCTGTGGCAGGCATCCAAACTGATAACTGCATTTCAGCGTGGGAGCATCGATGTGGCTTTTCTAAGAGTGTAAGAATGGTTTAATCTTTTCAGATGCTTTCCAAGAAGTCTTCAGCAGAGCAAATAAGCTTGTTCTCCTCATCTTTCTAGATGTGCTCCAGCTACAATTCCCACTTCCAACCATTTTTCCGCTCTCTGAGGGTACTGAAGGAACCTTCTAGATTCTCATGACTTGTCCTGAAACCAATCAATTCTTTGTCCTATTTGCTATTATCCTTCTTGACTTAACTGCTTTCACACCTTTGATTCACTGTCTTCTTCCAGAGTTGCCCTTGCACAGAGAGGTTTCGGACACAGAAGCCTGACAAGCTCTGAGCAGGGCATCCATGTAGAGACCTGCAGAAGTCCCTTCCAAACTGAATTATGTTATCATTGGTATAAAACATGTCTCAATCACCGTGTTGCATCATCCAATGAGAAAAAATAAAAGCCCCCCACGCAAGATCAGATGCTCTGTGTTTTCCCTGCCCTTTCTAGATGATGATGATCAGTCGCACATTTCTAAAGCTGAAAGTACTTCAAGGCACAGGGGAAGCAACCAGCTATAATGAGAACATGCTTGGTGAAGATTCCCCACTGCCCAGGAAGCTGTGAGCCTGTACAGCAGCTAAGCCCTATCCAGGGGTTTATGTGGAGCCTTTGTGCTGCATATAGCTTGTATTGAACCTCCAGAAGGACGCCTTCAGAAAGTAAATGTACTGCAAGGCTCATGCTTCAAAGTACACGCAGCCCAGTCCCAGAGATCTCGCAGCACTACCTGCAGGCTCTCCATCCAGTGCTTTACTTTCACACCCTGTAATATATCAACAATTTAGCATCAGCTTTCACTGTCCGCTAAGGAGTTAAAGATCACCAGAATATAGCATGCAAGTGAAGAAAACAGCCAAACTCAGAAAAGATCCCAGACTGCTATTGCAGTTTTTCCCTTTTCTGTTTCCTCCATCTTCCTCCACCTCTAAAACATTCATTTTGCTCATCTCTTTGATGGAAGAACAAGCTAAAGCAAAGAAAGGGATAAAATAAACCCAAATAAAAAAAATAATAAAGAAAATAAAAATAAATCCGTAACAAACCCCTTTCAAATACTCACCCTTCAAAAGGATAAAATTATTTCAATTTTGGCCTGTCTCGTTCACTTCCCTCCCCCCTTCCTCCCTAGGTGTATATACATATCTGTATATTTAGAAAGGGTTGGGGTTTTTTTGTATTATTATTTAGTTAATATGAATTACAGGCCTCAAGCTGCCTCTCCTCTAAACCCAAAATGAAGAAGCTCTCTTTTTTCTCTTTTTTTTCCCCTCTTCTTTCCCCCTCACCAACACGATTTACATTCTCAATGTAATGTATTAAAAAGTTGACAGGGCCGAAAGGATTCACATGATGTCGGCTAAGAAACCCAATTTCCATGATGAATTGCCCGGAGCCCCTGAATCACAAACCATTTTTTCCGCTGCTCAGAAGTTGATTTTTTTTTTTTTTTAAATCTTCTTAAAGCTTCTCTCCTAATCTTCGGCTAGAAGAGATGGGTGAAAGGATTTTTTTTTCTAAACTAAGGAAAGTATTAGCATCTTGGTTGTTGTGCATCAAATTTGAAAATGCAAGGTTAGTAATATTTCAAATCGGCTACGGTCCAAGCCACTTGATAAGTATGCTTGCTGTCTCTCGCTGTCTCTCCCCCCCACCCCCCCTTCCAAGTTTCTGTTGGCAGGAGTACAGTACTACTGCAGTGATTGCGTGTGCAAGTGTGCGCGTGTGCACACTGTGTGTGCAGGTAGGGTGGTGAGAAAGGAGTTTCAGCCCCCCCACTTTAGCTCTTCCTCCTTTTTTTCTTCCCATAGCACATGATTTCCAGAGGAAGAGACCCATCTATCCCCATTCATTGCTTACATGATTTGAGACAGGGCAAATGAAGCAACAGCCAAATCCAAAGCCAAATACCTACAACTATGTTTTCCTTTCAGAAACAACCACTGAGTTCTTCCCTGGGTGCTAGGATAGAAGCCCCATGCTGAAATAGTGTGTCCTGCAGGCACACTGGCATGTATATTTGTTTTTAAATGAGCTCCTTCCCTCCATGGAGTTCCTGGATAAAAACCTGCAGAGAGGAAACGAGTCATTTTGCCCACTCTAATGAGACATCCAGCCATTCCCAACAGCAAGGTCTTTAATGAGATTTCCCCTCCTGCTCCCATCTCCCAGCATATGAAAAACTGAAGGTGATCGGGGGGATGAAAGGAGGCACAGTTACTTCCCCCAGTGCTGCTGCTTCCAAGCTGTAGCATTCCTGTCTCCGTCATTTGTAGAGTGCCTACTTGCTTACCCATGAAGGAGGAAAATGCTGGCAGACAGTGGATGGAAACATGTTCTAAACAGCTGTCCAAATGCTTGAGGCTCTCAGGAAATGGCTCGGGTGTAAGTGCCAGATGCAAACCCCAGAAAGATGAAGCAGCACAAACATTAAGGACTCCCAGCAGCAAGTTCTGCATACAAAGAGTGGGGTCAGAGACAGGATTAGCATAGCAAGGCATTTCCAGGTAATTCATTGCATTTTTTCCCTTGATATTCCAAAAGAAAAGATATTTGCAGCTCTGGAACACTTAAAGTACTACTGGGACCAAGTAGAGACTGTCCACTCATGCTATGTCTGCTTAGCATTTGGGTCAACCAGGACAGTGGCTTACAAAGGTAGCCCAAGAATTTACCCGGAAGACCCAGCACAGCCATAGGATGATCATCCAGCACAAACAGAGGCAGCAGTTCAAATATACACTGTGCAAAGAAACACATCCTTCTGTCCATTGTGAACCTCTTTCCTTACTAAAGTCATCTGCTGCCCCTTGTACTGGAAGACACCCCAGACTCCCTTACCTCTGGGAATATAAGTTTGTCGTAAGCCTGCTTCTGCAGTGGTATGTTTCACCCTAGCTGACCACAGCTCCCCATGCTTGCCGTCTTTTGTGTTCTCCATCTCTTTTAGCTATTACCCTAGATGCCTAAAGGCAGGGAGTCAATTGTATCCATCATTTTGCATAGAAATTTCTCACACTGAGGGGAAAAAAAAAAACCAACCACCACCACACAAAACCTCTGCTTTGCCAGAAAAGAAGCTTCCTCAAATGCCAGAGTTTTCTTACGGGGAGTGGTTCTGTTCTAGTATATTGCCAGAGATGCTGGAAGGAGTGAGTCTCTCATGATGTTGGCAGAGCTACCGTGTGCGCTTCCACTACCTCTCTGTCATGATTAGTCTCTCAGCCCAGATTGCAGCAGCCTATTTTATTTTTATTCATAAAATCCCTCCCTGGTCACCTCCAAGTCAGGATCAGCTCTGGGAGCAAAGCCAAAAGCTCAGAAAATCACCATCAGTGCACAGGGACCTGAGGGCATCATGTATTTACTACAGGTATTGGAAACAAGTTTGCATCTAGGGGACACGAGAGAGGTCATAGTGGGCTAAATATCCCTGCAATCCATCTGCAGAAGAGTGGGAGGGACTGGAAACCTTGGAGACCTCTGCCCATGGAGTGGAACCTACCAGTTGAGTAGCTGAAGAGGAAATATCCAACCATTCCTGTCTGTAACCTGTGCCAAGAACGAGGCTTCATACCCTCCAGTTTCTTGCTAGCTGTTGTCCCACTTGCCTTGTGGATTTACACTCCAAGGCACCCCTCTCTCTTCAAGTACAATCCCTCTTCATTATAAAAAACATCTCCTTTTCTCCCAAATTCAGCCTTTACATCACAGCACCCATTTCCACTCTTCAGTGCCCAAAATCCTGCTTTTTTGAGGTTGATTCCTAAAGCACGTTGACTAAACTCCAGACTGGGGCATCCTAGAACACTAAGCAAAGCCCAGTTTTCTTTGCTAGAGACATCTTCGTTAGTCCCATATCTCATGCAGAGCTGTAGGATCAGTGCCTAACGGTTGACTCAGCCTCTGTCCCTGGTGCTAACACTACTTGCACTGAGGCAGGTGATCCTGAGGATTAGGGCCCAAAGATAAGCCCCAAACTACTTTCTTCCAGGTACAGCAGCTGATTTTAACACACAGCTGCCCAAGCGTTAGGCAGGCCTTAAACTCGGGATTGTCTTGAGCAATTCCAGCCCTTACAGATTTAGGAAAAACACAGAACTTCAGCAACTGAGCTTAGGAGCTGATCAAGCTGAGCTCCATTCCTGCAATCACGTCACCAGACTTTGCTTTCCTGGATTTAGCACCAGGAACATGTCTACGAAGCAGCAGCAGGAGGGGCTGACCCTGTAAGTATTGCTAGAAGTTAATCCAGACTACTCAAACTGATGAAGGCCCCCTCCTGTGCCCTGAGCTCTCAATCCCTGCATGGTTCTGCCTTGTAGAGGGGGTAGGAGAGACCTCAAATCCCACTGCCCCCTGCCTGCTCACCCCTACTGAGCATACACCCAGCAGCCATATACCCACCACACCAAGAGCAGACAGGGTTATGCAGCACACCTAAAGGAGCTGGGTGCAAACCAGATTAAGGTGATGCAGAAAGGCTGAGATCGAGAACTATCAGGACACTTAGGAGAAGGTGAGAAACATCACCTGCAATTGCTGAAAGCTTGGCAGACTCCATACACTGAAGGCATTTTGTTGTGAGACACGAAACCTGTGTAATTTAAGGAGTTTTCCTATGTATTCCGAGGGCTTGATCAAATTATATCATGCAAAAAAGCTCCAAGGACTGATTCAGATGAAATCACCAAAACCCAGGTTATAGCAGTTGGAGAATCACGGAAGTGTTTTCCTTAGACTTAGCATGCACTGACATCTTTCAGTGAGACTGGCCCTCCCAGCCCATGGGTGAAAATATTAACCCAACAGTTAAGCAGGTAAGTGCGAGTTACAAGCTATGTCATCTTTTCAGGACTTTGTGTCCTCTACATCTGAATCAATCATTATGTGATTTTTATGATTTGCTTGCTCTGCACTCACCACATCCATGGAAACTCTGGAAAGCCAATACATCACTCCCTTCTTTCTTCTCCAGACAACAGCCAGGAACTCGGATGACCTGTTTTCACCATGGGCACCACCTTTTCCTGGTTACAGTGGAACGACTATTAGTCACAACACTGAACAAGTCTCAGCACACCTTTGGTCACTGTCAAGATTTTAGGAAAACACCTTAGAACATGCTTTGCCCTCCCACAGACGGATCAGGTTTAAGGCAGGAGGCTAGCAGGATGTCACCAGAAGGATCAGCTATTGCATGATGCCTGCATCAAAAGCAGGTGGAGCACAGAAGCATGAGTGAAGCCATGCCTCCAGGAGAAGTCAAGGCTCTCCATGTTGGATGACCAGCTTGGAGTCTGCTTCACATCCAAGCTTCAAATCCAGTAGTTTTCAGTGTGTGCCCTATCTTCCCCACCCATGAACTTCAAGTAGTGGGAGCTTCTTAGGCTGAAAGAAAACCAGGATCCTCAGCAGCACAGGTAGCACTGCTGCGCCAGGTGGGATGAGCTGGAGCGCAGGGTGACCCCAGCACCAGCAGTGCCCTCACCCACCAAGGGACAGTCCCTCACCACCACCAAGCCAAGGGCTGGCCACAGGGTCCCTCAGCAGTCCCTGACACAAGGAGGGGATGGCCAGGTCCGAGGTCCATCCATAGATCTCCCCTGGGAGATGGGGCAGAGACAGCTAACCACGACATGCATCCCGGAGCTGCCGGGGGAGGCAAGGACGGGTCAGCGCACCCGCAGCGTGGGCCAAGCTGGGGGCAGGAGCCCAGCTCCGGGCTCTGACGGCAGATGCCCAGGGCAGCGGGGAGCCAGGCCGGGCACCCAGTGAGCCCACGGGGCCATGGCGGCGCGTTGGTGCACCCGGGGCCCTGGAATTACGTCAGGTTGTGTATAGTCACGCAACACCGGGGCTGTGACCCTCTTATAACAGCTTCTAAACCCAAGAAAAAACACCAGCAGCATTGACAAGGCGGTGTTACACAAACACGGTTTGAAGACCATCCCGTGTCTTCAGTGTGTGGCACAGAGGCTCCTCCCGCCCTCGGACCCCACCCCCAGACCTGAGGGGCCGGAGACGCGGGGCCGCGGTCCCGGGAGCAGCGGGACGCCCCGGTGCGCCCCACCGCGACTGGCCCCACCGCGACGGTCCGGGCCGCGCTGCGGGCAGAGCTGCCGCCGGCGGGGCCGTGCGGGCGGCTGCCGGTGACTGCAAGGCCAGCAGCAGCCTCCAGCGGCCGGCTGGCAAACGGCACCGGCGCGGCTCTGGCCGGCGGCCGCGCCAGCCCCCGTGGCCCGGTGTCCGATGTCCCACCGCAAACCCCAGTGGCCCCGTGTTGTCCCATGGCAAATGTGCGGGGCTCCATGTCCGACGTCCCACTGCAAACACCAGTGCAGCCTCACGTCCAGCATCCAACAGTAAGTGTGTGTGGCCTCCTGTCCTGTGTCCCACCACACACACCAGTGTGGCATTGTGTCTGGCACCCAACAACAAATATCAGTGTGGCCTCATGGCCAACATCCCACCACAAACGCCAGTGTGGCCTCATGTCTAGCATCCAACAGCAAACATGTGGCCTCATGTCCCATGTCCCACCCAAACACCAGTGTGGCCTTACGTCCAGCATCCTACCACAAACACCAGTGTGGCCTCATGTACAGTGTCCCATGGCAAACACATGTGACCACGTGTCCAGTGTTCCACCACAAACATGTGTGGCCTCATATTCAACATCCTACCACAAACACCATTGTGGCTTCATGTCTGGCATCCCATGGCAAAATACCACTGTGGTTTCATGTCCAATATCCCACCTCAAACACCAGTGTGTCTTCACATCCAATATCCTACCCCAAACAGCAATGTGGCCTCATGGCTGGCACCCACTGCAAACACTGGTGTAGTTTCATGTCCGACACCCTACAGTGAACTCCATTTTGGCCTCACACCCAACACCCCATGGCAAACATCAGCACAGCCTCACATGCAGCATCCCATGGTGGGCACCAGTGTGGCCTCACACCTGACACCCCACAGCAGACGCCAACACAGCCTCACACCTGGTGTCCCACAGCGAACGCAAGCATGGCTTTGCATCCAGCACCCTCACGTGGCACGCCGCCATCATCTCCTCCATCAGCTCCAAGCTCACAGGGATTCACAGTTGGCCCAAAGCCAGAAGGACATAAGTCAAACCCTTCTTCCTAAAAGGGCAGTTTTTCAACAGCACCACCACACCTGCCTGTGCATGGGCAGGAATGAGCCTTTTTCTTTTCTGTCCAGAAATTGTACAGATGCATGGGGCAAGCCTTTGCCCCTGTTGCACGGACAGGGGAGGTTGTGACCATGTCACCCCAGAAGCAAGGTGGTGTGAAGGGGTGCACCTCTTGCCCTGCCCATCACCCTGATGCAGTTGTACGATGGCAGCATCCTTGGCCAAGTGTGGGTACACGCATGGCTGCAGGATCCTGGAGTCTCCTTGGTGGCTATTCACTGTTGTACCCCCAAAGGATGGCCTTCAGTCATCAGTGTCACCATGACACCAAGGCCCTAAGGGAGCTTTGCCTGCCCTAGGTCCCTAGGTCCTCACCCTTCCCCAGCATCTCACCCCGTACATTGCCTGGTTGTCTTTCCTGAGCTGCTGCACAGAGAACATCTTGCGGAGGAGGAGCCCACCCAGGTGTCTGGAGAAGCTGCAAAACAGGAGTGAATGAGCTTGTTTTCTTGTTGTCTGCTTTTTCTTAGTCCTTTGAAATAATCACAAACATAGCAATTATTGCAAAGATAAAATAGCAAGGATTATGAAATCCTCACAGGCAAAGCTCTCCATCAATTAACTAAACCAATCCTTACTTTAAAATATAATCCACAACAAGAAGCCACAGCAAGAGATAATTAAAGAAAAGCACAACAAATAAATATTTTTGTGGAAGAAAAGGGTGGGAAGGAGAGAGGAGAGATTTTTATCAGAGCACAGAATAATTTTGGGTGGTTGCATGTAATGTACAAGCACCAAAAATATCTCAGCAAGGAGCAAGCTGAGATACTTACTGCTGAGGTTTTAAAATGTAGCTGAGGGACTTAAGGGGTGTCATGGGTTTGGAGGTACACACACACAAAAAAAGCCTGTATCAAGAGTTTTAAAAGTAGTGCATAAAACTGGGTTCCTCAGTCCACATTTAGGGATGGATAACTAGAAAAGCTCTCTGGCACCATGAAGTCCATTCCCCCACAGCACAGACGATGCTGGTGTTTAATCCTCTTCATCACTCGCCAATCTCTGCAAAAAACAGCTCCTTTCCAAGAAGGGTTCAGTCTGGGGGATGCTGTGCACTGCTAGAGGAGCTCCTCCACAGCCTCCCCCGCTCTGCGATCAGAAAGTAGTCACTGGCAATCTGCTGAAGTTTTTCCCAGTTCAGCACCGTTTCTTCCAGTATCAACATCCCCTTTGTAACTGAAGTAGCTACCAACCACTCCAGGGCACTGTTTGGGGAGTAAAGTAAGCAGCCAGCTTCTCAGCAGCCCCAAGTCCCTGGCAGCAATCAGAGATGAAGCTGAGCACTTGATTGATTGATTGATTACTACTTTAATTAAAGTCTTGCCTAGTGACTCTAGCCAGGCATCAAACCTCAACAACAGGGTGACATGCCAGCATGAAGTCAACAACCGGACATGTGTTCTTCTGGGGCACCCCAAGACCAACATACATGTGAAGGACACAGGAGTGGTGGGCACTGGTGAGCACCACACACACACCCAAGGCTTTGGAGAGGTGTCCACCAAGCGCCGTCGACTCCCACGACACTTGGGTTTGCCCCTGTAAAACGGAAGCAAACTGGTGTTGGTGTGCCAGCGCTGGGCTGGTGCATGGAACAAGGATAACTAACCTATGTTTGACCGGACAGATCTGGGTTTATGGCTCAGGTGAGCCTCTCATCTCTCTTTGTTCACCACTTCTCTGTCCTCTGCCAGGCACCACACCACACAGGGTGAGTGTGCTTCCTCCCCGTGCCCATGTACAGCACCGAGCACAAACACCTGCCGTGGTGGAAGAGCTGGGAGAGCCCCGGGCTTGCTCAGCAGATCGAGCTGCATTTCAGACCTCTCTCTGTCTCTTGTGTGCTTTGTCTTCCTTTTGAAACTCAGAGCTCTTCTGCTGCAGCAGAGAGAAACCATCAGGGACAAGCAAAAAGGTTAATAAAAAGTTGGAAATGTTCTTAAATGA
>JAVJGJ010000003.1:1238118-1294649 GCA_035590215.1 Microhierax caerulescens | reverse complement strand
GCCTAGTTTATATGGGAGCGAGCGGTAAATCCAGCTGTTTTGGAGACACCCCTTTTCCAATTTCGATGAAAGGTCCTTCCTTTGGGTCATCCCATGAGGAGGAACCGCTTGCTCTCACTGAGAGCCAAGGATTGGGTCTGGCCTGGCTGTCCCAGCCCATACAGCTGGGCAGAGCTGGGTTTCGCTCCGTGGGGTGACATCCCAAGCCCACGGCTGAGTGCCGGCTGGATGCCCCCGTGCCACTCTGGTCTGACTGTATTAAAAACCTAATTGTACACGTGTTGTGCACGCGATCTCTCAGTCTCTTCAATGTCAGCCTGATGTCTCCCTGACACACTTATTGTACCTGGATCAATGCTCTTTTAACAACTAATTGATCTTTTATTAACATATAATAACTTACTTATTAAATCTAAATTAAAGACTTAATTGAGACACTTAATCTAGAGTGGCTCAGTATATCACCCTCATAAGCATAATGTATAATTTAATTAATTGACAGAGCTGATAATAGCATGTCATCTGTCACCATTTCTTCTGACCTGGGAGCTGGTTGCAGCCCAAGGATTTTGCCATGGATGCAAATACAGGGATACAGGGCTCTCCCAGGAGTGGTACTAACAGGGTTTGGGTGATGCTGCTCAACACGCCAGGCACAGACATCTGCAAGCTGATCCCCACCCCTACCAAAATGCACGCAAATAAATTGTCCGCTGCCTAGGATCACAAATCAGTATTAAAATTTTATCTGCTTGGGAGGAGGAGGCTGAATGTGTGCCAGGTGCCGGTGGTGAAGGACCAGCTCAGCCCAGCGCTGCCCCAGGGCTGTTGGAGGAGGACAGCAGGACCAGGACCTTCACCATCACCGTGCTGCCTTCCCCTCCCTCCCAGCAGAGACTGGAGGGGGGGGGTGGGAGCTGCCCTGAAAGCGGGCTGCAGGCAGCATCCCCCATGGGGGGAGGTGGCAGGTGGCCCCATGTTCCTGGCGACACAAGGCACTGGCCAGGCAGGGCTTTATTTCCCTGCTGGCCATTATTCCTTCTGCTCCGGCTAAAATTTGGCCCATGCACCATTTTTCACAGCCAGGCACTTACGTTCCCCACCCCAACACCCCCCCGCCAACCACCATCTCCCAGCAATAAAGAATTTCATTTTAAAAACTGAAAGATTTAATTTAAAAATACAAAATGGCAAAGGGAGGGTTTTTAAATAAAAAAAATAAACTTAAAGAGATGATGGTTGGAACAAAATGTTCTAGAAGAAAGCTGTTCCCTTGGGGTTTCTTTTCTTTAAGCTTTGCATATTACAATTTGAAATTTTTGTAAAGAGATCCCCATTTTATATTCACACTGGTAGCCTGAATTTAAATATCTCTCTCACCTGAGATTAATACAGGCTTCACCCTGAATTACTTCCCAGCTCTGAAGTACAGCTCTGGAGAGCTCAACTCTCCACAAATTCACTTCTCTTTTAGAAGCATAAAAGCTTATGAAATATATGAAATATTAAAATAGCGTGTGTGCTGGGGCAGAGAGGGGGGAAGGGAAGGCAGGGTCAGTGCGGGGGGGGCTCCTTTGAATTGAAAACACACTTTTCCTCAAATGAAACCATGGATCTGTTAGCCCAGGACAAGAGGCTCATTAAACACTAAAGGTGAAGATTTCAGCCCAAAAGTTGACGCTTTTCTTTCTTTTTTTTTTATTTTTTTATTTCTATTTTTAAGCCCTGCAGAGGGAGTAGAATGTAATCCGTGTTGTATGCAACAGAAATCATTATTTCTGTCAGCAATATAAAATATCAAGTTTCTCCGGAGCAAAACAAAGTATTCCCTGTAAATGAGGTTATAAACAAAGTTATAAATGCTGGCTTTTTATTATGCTAACTCAACATTAACCAAATCCACCTGATGGGGGGAAAGCACTTTGTTTTACATGCTGAGGACCCATTAGCTAATTGCTATAGAAATCCATCATTTTATATAATAATTTAACCCTCACAGAGCTGCCAGGCTGGTGGCAGAGGGCAGCTGGTGTGGGAAAGAAGCCAGCACAGTGGCAGGATGGGCAGGGGTGGGGGGATCCTGGAGCACTTGTGTGGACCACCTCAGCCGGGGCTACTGCATCCCTCTCCTGCTATTGCCGAGGTTGTTTCTTAACCAGAGGATTTTGGTGCTGTGAAAACCAGCCCCTGCTCACCCTGTGTTTGCTTTTGTTCTCTGTGTCTACAAAGAAATCAACTCCATCATATTTCACTTGATTGTTTCAGCAGGTGATGCTTGAAGACCTGCCGGTTCCTGGTGGCCCCTCGCACTGTACCCATCTCTCTTTTCTCCTCCCTGTGTTTTTTTGCAACTTTTTCTCCCTACCTGCCATCACCAGCCTGCACAGCCCAGAGCAGGAGCTCCTGTCCCCAGCCAGGGGGGAGGAGAGGAAGCTCTCAGCCGAGACAGGTGGAATATCGCAAGGTGGGACCTCCTGGAGACCCAGCATTGCTCAAATGAGTAACCAGGGGCTGGCAGCGCTGCAAAACCCTGTTTGCTCATGAGCTGTGAGCAGAAGATGCCAAGATGGCAATGGCTGGAGTCTGACAAGGATGGCAGAGGCAGCCCAGAGGAGGCCCAGGAGTGACTTTGCCCCATAGCCCTGCCTGCAAGCCCTAGTGGAGCACCGTGCCTGGGCTCAGCAGCAGGAGGAGGCTGCAGTGGGCACTGCCCTCATGGGTCACACCCTGCCACCCTCCCCAGCCCATCAGGTGGTTTGGGGCTGTGCTTGTGACCACCACAGTGATCAGCCAGACTTGTGAGCTGCTGGCAGGGAAAACCTTCCCTCAAATGTAGAGCTCCATTAGAAACCTTCCTCAAGGGATCAACAGCATATAAAAATCCACCAATTTCCCCCTTCTTGGCCTCTGTAGCCTCCAGGGTTTGCAAGACACACAGCATGGTTGTGCCCCCAGAAGACACCCCAGCTCCCAAGCACTTCTGGGCCAAACCCAGAAGGGATGCAGTGGTGCGCACAGCGGCTGGCAGGCAGGCAGCTGCACATCTGCAATGCGCATCTGCATCCAGCCGAGGCAATGGGTGGCCAACCTCGGACTCAGGACATGCCAGCAGGGTCCCACCTCCACGCTTGCCTGGCTGTCCCCAAGTCAAGCGTAATGGCTTCTGGAGCCAACTGGACAGGCATCTCTTGGGATATGCTGTGAATCCACACAAGGCTTAGTCACAGTGCTTTCTCCTGGCAGCATTTTCCATGCAGACCATGCACATGTGTGCATGCATGTACATGCGTGTATGCTGTTTTCTTGGGAAGCGCTCACGGCTGTGACAGAGGGACTTCTGTGCAGCTTCTCCATTCTGCCAGCTGCAATAAATTTCTTTGCTAGCACTGCTCGTCTGAATCGAATATAGTTTATTTCATTTTAAGAAGTCCTTTTTTTTTTTTTTTCATTTCAGGAAAATGAATGTTAGAGCCAGATAAGAAACTATAGTCTGCTTTCAAGAAGGTTACAAGAAAACTGCATCTTGCATTACTAATCCTTTATCTTTCATGTTAACAAAAAGATTACTGACATATTTTTGAATGAAAGAAAATAAAATAGCAAACGCATCTAAAGAACTGTGTAACTTTCATGCAACACACAAATCGGTTGTTAAACGTGGAATAAAAAAAGGAGGAGAATGAAGAGAAAATTCATAATACATTTCCCTTTGTAAAGTGACCAAACCAACTTTCTATAATAAGAGAAACTAGTAGAGGACTAGAAGATGCTCCTTTCATAAACAGAGCGTGACATTATTTTTACCAGAGGCTGGATTCAGACGTCAGAAGAGGAAATCTCCCTCAGCCAGGTTTTCCAGGGAGGCAGTCAGGCGGCGCCCACCCCAGGGCAGCCATCCTGCCCTCCTGGGACCTGCATCCCCCAGCCCTTTCCACCAGCCTTGGCTTCAAGAGAGCCGTTGCTCTGCCCCAAATCAGGTGCAGGGTGAACGAGTCCCACCCCACAGGTCATCTCCGAGGCAGACGGTTGTCACGGGGGACCTAGCTGGTGCCTCCCTCTGCAGTGCAGTGCTCTGTCCCACCATGCCACATCCACTTGGGATGAGCTTTTCTGGTCCTTCTCTTCCCAAACTACCCTAGAAATCCTAGTCCTGATCCTCAGCCCTGCTTTTCCAGGAGAAAACATCCCCCTGCCTTGGCACACAGTGGTTCATTAGGAAACTCATAATTGAATTCCCTGACCATTCAGTTCTAAAACCCCTTTGATCGAGAATTAGTTAATTACATTGGGCCCAGTATATTCCTTGTCACAAATTTTGCCCATGTCCCCCAGATATGCGATTGCAGGCTCCGCTCGCATTGTATCCTTTGAAATGCATTTATGAGCCTTTGAAGCTCTCCCCCCTTAATGATGCATTGTTCGTTAATAAGTTGCCTGTAACATTTCCCCATTAGGAAATAGCTGTCTGCGACTCACTTTGGCTTGAATGAGTAATAATAATCCAAATGTAATTGATAATGTTGGAGAATAAATGGGGATAGGCGCTACCTGGAGAATTGGCTCAAGTGGGGCGGAGCGGGAGAGCGTGGTCCCTGCCTGCCTCCCCGCCGCCGACCTTCGCCGTGCTCGCCCTGCCAGAAATCCATTTGACTTTGAGCCGGGGGCTGAATCAAAACTCCCGGCAGCAGATAAGAGCCGGGGAGGTCACAGGTAGAAAGTCTCAGCGCGGGCAGCCATCTCTGCCTGCAGCCGGGGGAGTGGGAGAAGCACACCGGGTTTCTGGGGAAGGTGAGAGGAGATAAGCAGCACCTGGAAGCGTGGCAGGAGAAGAGGCCGATGAGGAGATAACGCTGAGATGGGGAGATTGCGCCCTGCTCGTCTCAGCAAGGAGAGGTTTAATGAGGCAGATCGGGGGGCTCCACGGAGGGGGAAAGGTGGTGGGAACCCCTCCGTTCTTCTCTTTTATGGAAGGACTCTGGTTGTGCCCTCTCCAAGCAGCAGCACCTTGACAAAGGGCCTACCCCAGACGCCCCATAAAACTTTCTGTCCCCCAAGGCTTTGATCCCAGCCCCACACAGCAGCAGCAGAAGCAGCACGGTATGGGTCTCTGCCCAAATACCCTCCCCAGCTCCTTGCTGGGTTGTCTGGCCCTCCTGGGCACCCTACATCCAGGCAGGGTGCTACTCCCTGGCACTACCAGCTCCCTGCCACATAGATTTTGCCCTTTCTTCTCAAATGATCATGCTTTTCCCCAAAGAAGACCAGGTCTCAGCTCTGCACCCAGGTGGGAACACTGCCAGGAAAGACTTTCCCTGCAGTGTCTGTGCAGATGTCTTGTCCTGGCTGGGAGGGCATCTGTAGGACCATGCTGCTGCCATGGGAATCTTTTCTTGCTAAAACATCCTCATGTAATTCCAAGCAGGTTGTGGGGTGTGTGGGTGTGTGCAGAAAAAAAAGGAAAAAGAAAAGGAAAAACAAAAAAAACCACCACCTGCTGAAAAACCACAGGTAGGAAACCTGCAAGATGTGACTACCTGCCAAGGCAGGTGGAAGCGTGCAGGAAGCAGTAATGCAGCAGGACACAGGCTCTCGCCCAAGCTGGTCCAGCCGTGGAGAGGTGGAAGGGATGCTCTGCCCTCCTCTTCCCAGCTGCTTCCCCTCTGCAGCCTGCTGGGCTTTTAGCTTTGCAGGAAGGCAGGCAGCCTGTAGGCTGGGCCAGCCCCAGCCCAGCACATCCCTCTGGCCAGGACAGAGGTCTGCACCCAGGGTCTCCAGACACATGTGGAATCTGATGTCCGAGAGACCAGAGCATCCAGAAAGAGACCCAGAAACTGAGCTCAGCTCAGCCACACGAGTTGAGCGGGTGGGATACGGTCAGTGCTGGGAATTCTCAGAGCCTTTCCTTCCAGCACCGTTCCCTGGAGGTATTCAGCCATGCCTGTCAAGGCAGCACTTTCCACATAAAAACTGACCTAAAATGAAGAAAGTTTAAAGAAAAGGGTTAAACATCTCCCCTTCCTTCTCCATCTAAACCCAAAGCAGTTACTTTGGGGCTCATTAAAGCCTTGGTTTGCTTTTATCTCCGCCTAAATTATCCTTGAATTGCTCTGTTTTGCTTCGGCCTTCTTCTCAAGCATCCCTCAACAGCACATCCCTCCGCCCGCACATTGCCGCCCCCCAGCACCGCTCCCGCATCGCTCTGCGGGGCCTCACCACTCGCAGGTCCGCTGCCTGGAAAACTGCTCCTCTTGCTCGGTGCTTGCAAGGTCTTGTCTCTTGCATTTGCTTCTATTGCCCTCTGCTGGGGACTGCCGAAGGGAAGGCTGATGCCCTGGGCAGTGTCTTCTCTCGTCGTGTCCCTCTGCAGCTTCAGGGGAGCTGCAGAGCCCCAGGCTGGGGTGCCGGTGCCGACCCCTCGGCACCCCTTGCACCCCCCAGAGAGGCAGCTCTGCCTGCACATCCACTCGTGGACCCGGCCAACCCTGCACATGGCCAGCACATCTGGACGAGAGGACACGAATGATAGTGAGCAAACACCAGAAGGGCCTCCAGGACATACATGTGCGTACACAGATGTGCGTGAGATATGAAGCAGCTATTGCACATGGTTGTGCACAGCTGGAAAGCTCTGCATGCCCAGCGCTGGGCCAGACTCTACTGACAAGCTCAAAGCGGGATGGACAAAGCCTTGAGCATCACCTCCTGTAGCGCTTTGCTCTGTGCGACCTTTACATTTCAGCCACTGTCAACAGGGGATCCAGAGGGTGGGTTGTACATAAAACAGAGGAAAAGAGGACGCCTGGAAGGGCTGCACTGGCAAAACCAAAGTATAGGCTGCAAGCACTGGTGAGGACCTTCAGAGACTGCCCAGGTGTGGTCTAGGGCAGTGGCTGAACCTACAGAGCCTTTGGTTTCAGCAAGGAGATGGTGGAAAATCCAGGATCCAAAGCAGCAGGGCTCCAAGGGAACCAAATGGCAATGAAGTGTTGCCCCAAAGGGACACTGCTGAGTTTCATTCATTAATGACCTTTGCTGTCAGTAGAAAGGCTCGTCAAGTTGCTGATGCCTCAGGACTGAAGAGCATCAGCAACACCAAGAGAAGACCCACAAAACCCTGAGGACCACTGTGGGAAGCACGGAAGCTCAGGCTGTGCCCACAGCAAGCAGCAAGGAGGATATTTCTACTGCAACCTGGGTGCATCACTGCTGGGAAGCCTGGAAAAGGAGGGCAAACAGGAGCGTGGGCTGATGGCGTCACACCCGCCACGGTGAGAGCTCCAGCCAAGCCCTGCTGTGGCTGCAGTGCCAGCAGGCTCGCATCATTAGGGCCTGGGAGCAATCTGGGGGGGGGGGGGCAGGGACACAAAGCTCAGCGCAACTGTCCCACTGGGATCATGCAGCAATCTCTCCTAGCCTAGGCAGAAATCTGAAGATGTGATGCTCTGTCGCAGAGATAACCGTGCCCCATGCTGGGCCACCACCAGCCAGCTCAGAAAAGGAACAAATTGGCAGCATTCAGAGGAATATTCTTCATTTCCAAGCATATCATCCCTGTCCTCTGGCAAAAGCCCCCCCTGCCCAGCTTTTTAGCAGCTTTTGCATTTCACCGGACTAATCCAAGGTGGAAAAGGGGAGGAAAGAGACTGGAGACCATTTTCATTTGAGAACTGCGGCTCTCCTGCGCAGCTCAGGGAGCAGGATGGGTCTGGACCCAGAACTGGAGAGAAGGTATGGGCCAGCAAGGATGGGTCAGGGAGCAGGGGAAAGGGAGGCCACCATCCCACCAGCCCTCGTAGAAGGTCCCCTGGGGTCCCCTGGGTACAGGCAGTTTTCAGAGGCATGTCTTTCATCCTCCAAATGGGTGCCAACCTCCCACCATTCCCCAGTCCCAACTGGACCTGCTTCTCCCCAGAAGCTGGAGAAAAAGTTTGGAGAAGAGTGGTGCAGGGAGGAAAAGAGGAAAAAAATAACAGCGGGTCTCTGGGGGGATGGAAATATTGGTGACTTCAGGACTGCAAAGCCAACCTGTGTTTCTCAGTCACAGCCAGTGCCGGATGGGCTGAGGAGGGGAGACGCCTGCCCGGCAGGCTCTGTTTCCAAAGTCCTTGCACAGCCACTGGATTACCGATGATGGAGGAGAGGAATGCCTTATACCAATTAATTCCCAAAGTGTAATTAACATCTGGGCCAGCTCGTGTGATCCCCAGCTGCTAATGAAGCATGGCACCGCTTTAATTCCTGCTACGCCGCACCATCTTCTTATTAAATCCAGGAGTAGGTTCCATCACATTTCCCTTAAAGGGAAAAAGGAAAGAGAAAGAAATGGAGCAGGATTTGTCTCAATGAAATATGATAGATTAGAATTTGCTGGATAAAGAAAGTAGGAGTGGGGAGAGGACACAAAATGTGAAATTTCGTAGGTGTGTGTGTGCACGGGCATCTGTATATTCTCTCTCTCAATGACCTCCTTACACCCCATCCATCAGCCTGGGGTTGGCTTATTCTAACTAGCAGAGTCTTTTCTCGTGTCTAACAGGCCCATCAGACACAATCTGCATGCCAATTACCAGAGCAGACCCCCTGATACTGAAAAATGGAAATTAGCTGTCAAGCAAAAAACAGCATCAGCAGGCTGGGTTTGGATTGCCTGCGCTCCCCGCTTGCTCTCGCCACTGCTCATATCCATATGCACTCTGCTCTGCATGCAGCCGCGACAAGGGAGCCCCCGATGGAAAAAGTAATCTAGAATAATAATAAAATAAAAAAATAATAATAAAAAAACCACCCAACTAGCATATTTTATTGTTATTCGCATTGGTTGCCAACGTTCAGGGCACAATGCAAAATACACCAGAGGGCCAGAGCCAGCCAGAGGAGCGGGGGGGAAGAGTTTGGATAATTGTGTTTTTGCAGTGGGTAGATCAAGCGATGTAAGGGAAGGACACGGGGAGGGAATGTTACTGTAAGGGCAAACCAGAACCAGGTCTGGTTCCCCTGATGCGCCAGGGTGGATGTACACCAGCAGCCATGGGACTGTAGCACCCCAAACCTGCTCCGGCACCCACTGCAGGGTGGGACAAATCCCACAGGATGGGGAAGCACACTGCCAGGCAGGCATTCCTCGGAGCCGGGGTGGGAGAGGGCTGGAAACGCACTGGCCAGAGCATGCCTAGCTGCAGGAGATTTTCTTTCCAAACCAGGGACAGCAACAGGCTCCCCACAAAAAACAGCAGCCAGGTGATGCTCGAGCTGGTGCCTTGCAGAGGTGGGAGCCAACAGCCCTTGGAGGTGCTTGGAGAGCTTTGCCAGGAGCCAGGGGGGAAGGGGAAGCTGGAGCCAGGTGCTGGCAGGGCTGGTTGGTCCTGGAGAAACAATTTGAGGGGAAAACGCCCTGAGCCCCAACCATGATGCCAAACTGTCTGCATCCTCCTGACCCGTGACGGAGAGGTGACAGATGAGAAAGGCAAGGTGGGACTGAATTTGGTCAAGAAGATGCATCACCCTTTGCAGCAGAGGGCTGAAACAGGGCAGGGAGCTAAGATTGAGGGGTGGGGGTGGGGTGCAGGATCACAGCAGGAGGAGGAGGAAGGCGACTGCTGGGGGAAGCCCAGAAGGCCAGAGCTGCCTGTCTCAGCAGCCTCTTCCCACTCTCCACCGGTGGTTGCATTCCCGGGGGGTCACAGCACCACTGCTTGACAAGCATCACTTAACCTGCTTCCCTGCTCCATAATAACCTCATACATCAACTGGGAAGAGACTGCGGAGCATGGCTAGAAGGGCTCTGCTCCTACATCCAGCGTCATTATCCCAAGGCCCCTTGGCTTGATATGCAAACAGGCTGGGGGTCCCCAGGGTGCCCGGGAGGAGAGTGCCCTGCACAGCGGACATCAGTTATCCCTGCGCAGGAGGCTGTGTGGGCACGCGGTACAGCGCAAACCAGCCTGACAGCTAGCAGCACTGGGCAAGATGGGGTGCTGCAGCCGGCAGCAAACTGGGCTGACTGGAAGCCTGACAGCCCCCTCTGCTCCGTGCACATCTCAGGTTCCCAGGGACCCCTTCCTGCCCTTCAAGATCATTCAGCAGCACCCTGCCATCCCCAAGCAGCTTTCCAAGGCACTCGCCACCTCTGACCAGCTGCCCAGCCTAACGTGCTGCTTAGTCCCATTCAAAGCAGCCAGACCCCTTGTCTCACACCTACAAGGGCCATCCTGTGCTGGACACACTGGGCTGCCAGGATCCCCAGCATCCCCCACTAAGACTGCAGTCATCTCCCTCCTGCCCGCTCGGGGATCCCTGCCTCTCACCTCCACTCCTCCCCAGTCCTGTTGCCTCATGCATCATGCGAGGGACATGGACATGCTCCTCCAGCAACAGGACATCTGCTGCCTGCTCAGGCTCCCCGGGGGGGGTCTCACTGCACACGGTATGGGTGTAAACCTCATCCCTTCTCCCCAGACACCAGCAGCCCTTTCTCCCAAGCCACTGTGGAGCAGCAACATAGCAAGCGGGGACTCCACAGGGTCATGACAGACTGAGCCACCCACAGCCAGCCCCAAAAACTGGGTCCTGGGGATGGGTGGTCCCACCGCTCCACTAGAGCACAAGCTCCAGCTTCAGGATGGCTTTTCCCTGGAAAGGGGCAGTGGGAGGGGGGGGGGGGGCCGGGCGGGGACAACCTGGAGGAAGGAGGTAACAGCAGAGACAGGCAGTTGGGGCTGGCAAAGAGGGTGTTTTGCTTAGACAAGGCTCAGCTCCACACCGGCTCCCCCAGGGCAGGATAACTCGCACACAGACCCCAGGAATAAGCAGGAGAAGCTGAGCTGAGTGACTCAGTTGCTTTATTGATGGCTTTGGCAGCCCAGTCAACAGGCTGTATCACTCAGCGATGCTGCGGAAGGACTGGACGGCGGGGCTCGCTGCTCCCCACTCCACAGGTTTGCGGTACTCCCCCTTGGGCAGCAGGTACTGCCTGCCCCGGTAGTTGGGATGCTCGTAGAAAACCCAGACACCCTCCAGCACTCTGCAGGCATGGACCTCGCGCATGTGCCACTCCTCCATGACAGAAGGGCAGTCTTCAGTGGCTTCAAACATCTGCCCACCAAAATCTCCTTTCTCAAAGACCTGGATGTGGCCCCGGCCTCCACTCGGCTAGAAAAAAGAAAGAGAAAATGGCAGAGGGCTGGGGGGAGGCACCGACGTGTCCCCAGCAGATGGGAGCAGAGCTGAGGCACGGTCAGAGACACATCAGGTACAAACCACCCCCACAGCACGCCAGGACAGGGCTGAACAACTCATGTCAGCCCCCAAAAGCGTGTTGGGGAGGCGACCAGGGTAAATCTTGGCTGAGCATCACGTGCAAAGCATGCACAGAAGCATCAAGCCAGAGCAGAGCAGTTTCAGCTCAAACCCCCACCGCAGGCCCAATGTCGCAGGGATGAAGGGGGCGGGGAGGGGGAAGGCTACGTCAGCAGGCACTGGGCTCTCCGTCCCAGTCCCGCTGCTGGATGGGACCCGTCAGCCACTGGGCTCTCCGTCCCAGTCCCGCTGCTGGCTGGACCCGTCAGCCACTCTGCGTGAGCATGAGAAGGAGAGACGGACCCCCTCCACTCCCCACTCCTCCGGGCAACGAGGAGTTTAATGAGCTGGTGACCCCAGCTGGGTTGTATGACAGGCAAACACAGCACGGGTATTTTCCACTGTGATTTGAAGCGCTGCTTTGCCTGAAGGCACTGCGGCAGTTTTAATCTGCAGCCGCCTGGACACCATCTTCCCCCGCCTCCCTCACCCGCCCCAGCCTGCTCATGCTGCCAGCCCCAGCCAGGCTCAGCGGGTCTCTCGGATCCGCCGCTTCTCCGGGGCACTGCGAGCTGCAGGTCCCTGTGCAACCTCCCCCGGCACAGCACGGGGAGTCAGGCACCAGGTGCACGTGCAGGATAAGGCCTCCACATTTCACCCTGACGGGGGAAGCTGTGTTGCTGTCACATCTCCCACGTGTTTTGCCTCCTTCTCTTATGCCAGATCAGTGCTCGGAACTGGCTGGAAACTCTCCCTGCCCTGTGCGAAGGGATTTAGACCTAGCTCAAACCCAGAACAGGCTCCAAGCGGCGACAGACCTCTGGACATAAAAGCAAAACCCCTTCTCAGCTGTGAGAACTGCTCCACACAACGGGAGTCGGAGTCGATGGCTGTGCTACTCAAAGCAGCGATGCACAGATCGCCACGGCAGCGGCAGCACGCAGTGTCTCAGCCCCAAGCCACACTCCATCCATACTCCCATCCCTGCCGTTTTTAAAGGGTGCTTCTCCCCACAGCCTTCCCAGATTGTTCCATCTGCTTCTTTCTCCCCCTCATCGCTTCCACAAGGTGTAAATGCTGCTCGCTGCCAACCTACATTTATCCCACCTCTGGCGGGAGGAAGGAGAGGTGCTGCTGGAGGATGCAGAAGCACCTCGCCATCATCAGCTGGGAGGGTGATGAGGACAGATCCTGCGCTGTGGCGGGGAGACATGCACTGCCCTGTGCGCTCCTAACATCAGGAGATAGCAGGCTGCCCAAGGAGGGCTCCAGGCAGCCCTCCTACCCCTGGGCACTCCAGGTGCTGGGACTGTTCTCTCAGTGATACTGAGGTTCAGTTCCCTGTATCAGAAGGGAGCCCTGGCTTGCTGGAGAGGCAAACTGCTCCTTGTTCTCAGTGCTTCTGCACAACCTACATCCCACTGTTGCAAGCCTTGCACCCACCACCCAGTTTGGATCAGCTGGCAGCACACCACAGGGAAGGCAAGGGGTAATCCCCAGCGTAACAGGCACTAAGTCCCAAGAGGAACATGCAACTAAACTAAACTAAACTAAACTAAACTAAACTAAACTAAACTAAACTAAACTAAAAACAGCTGTTCTTGTGGAAACTCACCAGCAAAGTGCCTAAAGGGATCTGCTTTTCCCCACTGCAGTCAGATGGGGAAGAGATTGACCTTCCCCACTCCCCACACGCCCTGCCAGTCCCAGAGCAGGACTGCGGGAGCAAACCCCCTACAGCCACCCTCTCCGAGGGAGCTCCCACAGGTCCCCAGGAGGATGAAGGCCACCCACAAGCACGCTGAAACCCTTTAATGATAGGTGTTTAAATTAAAATGTCCCTCAGGAAGAGGTCACACTTACTATCTGGACGGCTTTGCAGGAGCCAAGGCGGTCGTTGAGGCCCATCCAGTGGTGGTAGTCAGGGTACTCCCCGCGTGTCAGAACATACATGTTCCCGGAAAAGTTCGGCCTCTCATAGGCCACCCAGGTGCCTCCATCCACACGGATGGAGTTGCAGCGACTCAGGTAGGTGTGAAAATCAGGGCAGTCACTGTCACACTCGTAGCAACGGCCTAGAAAATTCTTGTCTTCATAGAAGGTGACCTGAAACACAAGCAGAGGAAGGAAAGCAGGGAGGTTCCTCGTCCCCCAGCACGTGTCTGCATCCACATTCTAGCTGCACCATGGCATGAAACATCTGAAAACGGAGTCCTCGGGATGTCAAAAACTCATCAAGCTCCACCACTGAGCGGGATCAACTGCATCCCAGCTCACCGTGGCAGCCGATTCACCAGCCTGGCCCCAACACCTGCAGCTGCCACCAGTGTCTTGCCCTGCCCAGCACCTGGTTCGGTCCCAATCCAACCCAAAGCTCCCTTGGTGAAGTCCCTGTCCTCTTTGCAGCAAAACACCATTAATACATTTCCCTCCCACCTTCTCTAGATCAGTAGTTACTAAACAACGACCAAGGGAGCCATAAGCAGTCAATGGACTACACTAAGCAGCGTTTCGTTACCAAGTGTTTGCAGTTAGACCTTTACTGGTAAGGGGGTGGTGAGGTCGCTTTTCCCCTGGGTCACATCTTCTGGCCCTGTGAGCGTCCTCCTTGTTCCCACTCTAACACTCCACAGCTTGCTTTCTCAAAAGTCAGTGCCAAAAGCTTTACCAGTGCCACAAGCTAAAGGAGCGCTCCACATACACAGTAGACAGCGGAATTCTTTGGAAATCCGAGGACTGCAGTCACAACTGGCTGCTTCTGCTTTGGTTGCTGCATGTTTATGATACAGCTGACACTTCCAATTCATCGCCACGTTTCTTTCCCAAGACCTGCTCTATGGCCAGGCAGCTGACTGCAAAGCACCTTGCTTAGGGACACTTCTTCCCTACTTGATCACAACCTGTTTTGAAATGGTCTTGAGAGCTGGTGAGCAAATCCCATTCCTCTTGCCCGAGGTATCACCAACCCAGGCAGCCCTGGAGAGACGACACATGCTTTCTTCAAAAAACCCTTTTTTTTTTGGTGGGAATATTGCCAAGCTCTAGACCCAAAGCAGTCTTTTTTTCAGCCCCATTTTTAGATCCTTCCAGATGACACTGATCAAGAGCTGATTTTTGCAATAAGGGTTCCCAAACCAGCGTGTCTATTTTGACTACACTCCTTGCTGGTTTATGATACTGTGATTCCAGACCATGCCCAAAATTACGTTAGTTTGACATGAACCAGTCTCAGCAAAACCCTTTCAGCTGAACCCAATTACCAGCCCATTTTCCACCTTAACAGGAGTTCGATTACTTACTTCAGTGTCTTCTAGAGCCTTGCATCAAACTAGCTGATATGCAGGTTGGTTGATCCAATGCCACACATACTCAAGACATTCCACCTTTTCCAGCCTTCCAGTACCACCCCAGCCCCATACATGCTGCCAGGTTATTTGGTAGCATCTGAGATTACCTCAACCAGTTCCAGAGCATTTTTCTGGCCACAATAATTTAAACATCTAGCACATAGTACTCTAATCCATTTTTCCCCATAGTTTTTCCATAGCTTGAGTATTAAGGCACAGGACCATCTTTTGCTCCTGGCTGGTTGTAATTTGGCTACGGGTATTGGTCTAACATCACTGCTGTTAACAATACTGTTCATTGCCACAGTTTCAACCTCAAATCTAGGACAACCCCCTTCCTAATATTTTTTTTTTCATTCGCTTTGTGTTAAAAAATAAATTAGTCACAGTTTTCCTGGAGCTGGCTGCTCAGTGTGTCCCACCAGCCTGGCCAGGTATCTGAGGAGTTGGACTAATCCTGCCAGAGGATTTATGTCCATGGTCTTGTGGCTTGTTAGTAAACCTTTATTAGGATAATGTTATTTCCCTCACATTTTCCTCTTACTTTCAAGAGACTGATTTCCTATCACAAAGCAGTCGGCACATACAAAAGCAACCTGTCCTCATGTCTCTCCCTCTTGAGCAAGCTCTTCCCTTCTTCAGCACAACGGAGAGCTGGGAGATCACCACCACCCTTCCAGCAAGTGAATAAAGATCGTAAAAGGTGTGCACTAAAATGTCCAATTCCTGTTTTCCCACAGCGCTACTTCTGGGTAGTTAGCGATGCTGGTCAGCCCTTGCCAGCCACAACCCTGCTGGTTTACACATCTGGATCTCAGACCACAGGTGTGGTCTCAGCAGGCAGCACCCTGCCCGGGCAGAGCAGCACCTCCTCCAGCCTCACAGCAGGGCGACTGGCGGTGGGAGAGGAACAGGTCTCCACCACCTCTGGTCCTGGCTTTGCACGAGCTGCCTTGATTCCATGGCTGGCATCCAGCAGAACCAGCTCCTCCAGTGCTGCTCTACCACAGCAACTGTGCATGAAGTTGGTAAAGTTGGACTTTAATTTTGTAACAGAAAAGCTCATTTGATGTCCCTTCCCCACCCACACAACTGAACTTCAGTTTGGCAAAGCTACCTGGCATTTCTAGGAGGGCGTTTTCCCTGTGCTTATCAAGCCACATAGCCAAAGAAATTCAAGAGCGGAACAAGAGTACGGCCATTCCCACACGACAGTGACCAACCAAAACTGTCATTCATTGTTTTATACTTAGAGGAAGACTGAAGGAGCAGGCTTCTGCTCACCCCTTCCCCACCACAGCCCTTTGCACACGCTCTCCAGTCATTTCAGACCTCTTCACCCAGCACTTCTCAGCTTTCCTCCAATGATTCAGGCACAAACAGACCAGACAGACATTTTTCACCCGCAGGATAATGACAGGTGAATTACAGATTTCAAGTCCAGGTTCGTCAGTCCATTCCAGTCGCATCTTACTCCAGCTCCTTCACCAAAACCATTAAGTTGCTCTGCTTTCAGTCTTAACCCATTAACTGCTCGCTGCCCAAACTTTGCTTTGTGGGGGCTTACCTGGCAGATAACAGATTTGCCATAGTAGATCTTCCTTACAGGACTGTAAAACCCTTACTCCCTTGGCCACCTCACAGCAATTATCATACTTCTTCCCAACAACAGCTCTGTTAGAAAGAAACTCGTAAACAATAACTAGCAGCGCCCACTGCCTTTTGAGTAAGCAGCATGGGGGCAGTGACCCCTTTATAGGGCAGATCGCTTGCTTATGTTGTGAGAAATTGTGTTTAATTCTCTCCTTTGCCCTTTTCTTCTCCCTGGAATGTGCTAGATGAGCACAGCACAGAGAAAAGATGAGATTTGAGCTCTTTCAGCGACTTAACTCCTCTTGGACATTTTTATGCACCACAGCAGTGCATAATCAACGAATTCCCTGCAGCACGATCAAAGGGGACATGGGTTTCAGCAAGGGTAAGGGCAGTACTTGTTAAAGGTCTCTTCAAACACATAGAAGACTCCAGCATGAATCAGTTATGTTTCCCCAGCACCTTCTTTACACACAGATATGTGAAGACCATACCACTGCAACCTGCCAGCCACCAGGTTTGGAGCCAACAGCACACCATCCTCGGTTTCTAAGACTGCTCATAAATAGCCAAATCACCTCCAGCCAAGACCACGGAGGAAAAGAGCAGGAAAACAGCGACTGAATCCAGATCTTCCATAGCATCAGCCAGTGCCTACAAGACCACTCTGCTTCTAAGCCCTCTGCCCCCTTGGGTTTTACAGTCTCCACAGGTTAAAAGGAACGTAACCCAGAAGCAAAACTCATACAATGGAAATATGTACGTCTGTCCACAACCTCTCAATGGTTGTTTAACTTTTCACAGGAGAAACTGGCCACCAGTCCTGAATTCTCACCCTTCTTTCCCAGCTGTTTATTCCTGCCCAGTCCCAACCCTGCAACAAGTTCTGCAGGACCAACCAGCCCAGCTCTAACTTCATGACTGAAGAACAGAGCATTAGAGCTGGATCCTCATCTGACACATGCCACTCTAGCTGTAGTTGAGCTTTCTAATCTACCTCCTTCTCCAGTTTAAATTCATCTCTGCTGGCTCTACCAAATCAGAAGGCTGGTTTGCATCTCTCAGGGTGACATGGTCATCATTCAGGTGTCTTTCTGTCGCAGCACACCCTTTGCTCCACCATGGAAGGGGGATGCAACGGCTGCTGCTAGTGGTGTTGGGACGCGGGTCCTCCCAAGGAAGCCTTCCATGAGACTCTGCTCTGCAAACGCAGCTCGTCACATTCGCTGCTGGCACAGCAGCCTCCACCATCAATTTATAAGGCATCAGGTCCTGGTGCATTTTAAAATATCCCTTCACCAGTCAGTGTTTGACTCCATCCTCTTGCTGAGCCACACCTATAGGAAACAGCCAAGATCTGGGAAAAGACTAGGGAGGGCTCAGCTTCAGTTTCCCTCCATTTGAAGAGGGATTCCAAGCATCTCCTCTTGCTGACACACTGACAGAGAGTAAAGCTGTCAGCAGAACAAAGAAACCAAAGTTTCTCCACAGCTTATCCCTGATAAATTCAGTACTCTTAGCCACAACCATGAACAGGCTGCAAATAAACTTACCTTGGTTCCAGCTCTGGACATTTTCTGTTCCAGCCAAGCTCCCCAGTGCTGGAGGAACGTCAGAAGCTGTTACAAACAGCCAGGATCTGAGGCACCCTTTTTATAATGGGCTTGTTTTAAACCAGACAGCCGCTTTGTCATGAGAATAGGATCCAAAAATTGAGTCAGTGATTCTGAGGCTATAGCCGATTTCCAGAAAAGCAAACAGGATTATGGAATAAAGGAAGGCTTCGCCATCCTC
This sequence comes from Microhierax caerulescens, assembly GCA_035590215.1. NCBI lineage: Eukaryota > Metazoa > Chordata > Aves > Falconiformes > Falconidae > Microhierax > Microhierax caerulescens. The sequence continues at coordinate 1,276,620 of JAVJGJ010000003.1, read as the reverse complement.
CCTTTGTTACCATTTGCTGAGTCAGAACACCAAAACTCTGCCAAACGCACTCAAAACATGCAGCCCCCTGCCAAGTCCTGGAGGATGGGGGGCAATTTGGCTGCTCTCTCCCTTTCAAGCATGCTAAACAAGAAGGCATACTCATCAGCTCTAAAAGGTCCACCCCCATTTGTAAGGAGGAGACCCAATATTTATCAGAGAACATTCCCATGCAGCAAAGGATGCAGCTAGGAAACAGTAAAGACGTGCTCAGGGCAGACACCACAGGCTTGCAAAGAACAGCCTCTGCGTAGAGGTTCTGCATCAAAAGCTCATAATGAAAACATCTGTGCAGCAAACAGGCCGTGTATTTTTATAGCACACCCTCAGCTTGAGCTATATTGCTCCAAATGATGCCTGACAGAAGAGAAGTATGTCTGGCCACACACCCCCAAAGTGAGTGATTTCACACATCAGATAGTAAAGAACGATGCCCAAATTTGTGACCAGATCTGCTAGCATCACAAATTCAACTCAAAACTCTTATACCACTGTCTGAGGTTTGAGCAAAAGCGTTTTTCTTTTAGCCACACTCTGGCCCACTGAGCAGGGAGGGCGAGGATTGCTGGCTTATGGACACCCACACCCCCCCGCCCACACATTATGAAAAAACACCTCTGCAGCTATTCATTGCACCAGCCCAAAGGCTTAGTGAAACAAAGAGAAACGAATTTGGCACAGCAGCGCCTGAAATACACAGAACCTATTTCAAATCTGTCAGAACAAGCAGTCTCGCAACAGCGGCTCTGCGTGCCACACCGTGTACACTGCTGCAGCTCTGCGAAATGCAGTCAGATACAACAGCCTGAGGCAGACACACTCAGCAGCACTTCATCCTCTGCTCATTTTAGATGTCTTGAATTGCCCAGTGCTGTTGCTTACAGCTCTTACAGCTAGAAAGCTATGAGGCCACTTAGATATTGGGGTTTTTTTATTCAAATGCTGTCTGAAGATCAGTGTTCAAGCACAATGCAGGTCCTATCAAAAAGCAACTCGGTACGTCCACTAGGACATCTCAAAGCTCCACTTTGCACGTCCCTCCCTTAAATGTCGGTTAAATATAATAAACTCACCTTGCACTACATCACTCGCCTCCCCAGGAGCTAAGAGCGACCTTCAGAAAACTTCTAGCATCACAGCAGCTGTGTACACCAGAGCACTAAACGCCCCTGCCTTCCTCTCACTCCCAGCTTGGATAGTCCTTCAGAAGGCACAGACAGCTGCTGCCTTTGGTCATCCATGCGATGCCTTTGTCTGTCTTGCCTGGCTTATTTAGGCGCTCAGCTATGAGCAGATATCCCCATGACAGGTTCCACTAGCACATGAAAACAGCACTCGTTCAAGCTGATACCCTTTACAAGCAATATTAAAGGTAGGAAAACAGCGTTTTTATCAAAATACTGTGCTATGGCAGCCTTCAAAACATTCAACTCCATGGCAGTTAATAAATTAGAAATTTTCTCTCAGCTGGCCTGTTCACATTTCATTAAGCAGTAAAGAAGTCGCATCCCTCCAACACCCACCATACAGGTAAAACCCCTTCCCTAGGACAGTGCCAGGCTCATGTGAGAATTTTGTTTTATTGACATTCGTTAAAACAATGCAAACATGTAAAAGTTAATTCCATAAAAACACATTGCTTAAGTGCCACCTTCATATTAAAAAAAAATCCATTGACTTTCATTCATTAAAAAAAATCAAACATTTCTTTTTTACATTTACAAAAGTAGTGCAGCTGCCTTGCACCATACAGACATATATGATGCCCAGAGCCCTGCATCCAGCTTTGCACCAGGAAGGGCTCCTGTGCCAGACACCTGCATGCCACAGACACTAACCGTGACGACAGCCTCCCTGCTGAAGGACCTGCAACAATGCACACTTCATCATCCTCCAGTGACATGCACTTCCTCAGTTACCAACAGCATAGTTAGAGCATCTTCCTGGGAAAGTGGCAGTGACCAGAAATCCTGCAGCAGACAGTCCGGTCCACACCGGGCTGGGGGTCAGATCCACATCGGTTGTGTTCAGGTAGGATGGCCACAAAACCCTCATGAGAACTGGTTTCAGAGTATATTCCGAGATTCTGTAACAAAATAAGAGGAGCAAATTTTACTCCCAACACTAGCAAAGAAAAAGCAGCCCAAAGACTAAAGATAAGGAAAACCCAACAACTTTACAAGTTTGAAATATGCAATGGCAGGAAAGCACAATAAGGGCTTGTTTCTGGCTCCTAAACCACTTCTGCTTGGGAAGAGAAAGAAATCACAAAGTAAGAATTATGTGACATCTCACTCGATTCTTTTAAGCAAAAAGTAAGACAGATAAGTACAAACATTAATCCACACAGCCTCTTTGACAGAGCAGCTATTCAAGTAAGTTTTATATCAGATTACATACAATATGCCTATCTGCCTTTAAGACACACACGGATGTCCCCAAGAACACCTGCAGAGAACAAGGGAGGTGCTGTGTACACGGGGAACGGGTTCAAACTGCTTGAGATGTTTTGACTGCAAAGTAAGAAGTAAAACCACATGCCAGGCTCTCCGGAGAATGGCTCCTGAACAGCCTCCTACTTCTACCTCTGCCAAGGCTGTGCACAGAAACACGGGGCAATTCTTGCAGATAAACAATCAAGAGGAGCAGGCCCTCTACTCACCCCTGCTTTCCTTTCGCTGCACAGGAACGTTCTATCCTGCTGCCTGCTTGGAGCCTATGGCAGGAGGGACAAGGCTATCCAGCTGCTGATGGTTCCCCGTCTCAACCAGCCATTCGTAGAACTTGTTTTCTACCAGTATCTGGAACTGTTTCCTCTGATCCCTGAAACCAAAAGAAGATCAGCAGGGAAGTATGTAAAGGTCGCACTTATTTATAGTACTATACTTTCACTACCAAAACAAGCCTCCATATACATCAGAGCTAAGAGATGGGCTTGATTTCTTGTGAACTTGATTTCAAGTGAACATGACTATGATGAACCCCAAAGGCAGAACTGGCAGTTAGAAAAGTCATGCAAGCTTCCCCATCCCACCAGCACAGCAACCCTGCCCCACAGGGCTGCCTCCACTTTACTCTTAGATCACAGATTAAAAATTGTCTGAAAAGGGAGAAAAAGAAGGTTAGTAACCAGCATTCTATCATGAAGGACACAAAATTCTGTTCTGACAGCATCTGAAAGAGAGAGGATGGAGACCAGGGCTAAAATTGCACCTATAACCAACACTCCTTAACTAATTCCCATTACTGCTAAATAACTTTTGGGTGGTTTTGTTAAGACCAGTAATAACAGGGTATGCAGGCTCTCTGTCAGTGGCACCAGTCAGATGCCCAAAAGCAGCACAGTCTAACAGCAATATTTCTCCAGAGTCGCACCCCAGCCATCTGGGATCGGTTCCAGAATTTCTTAAGCCAAAGGTGGCATGAGTGTTGAGTAGTCCTACTAGATTATTTTTTTTTCCTATGAGCTTACAAAATTCCTTTCTCAAGCCATGTAAAACATGAACATTTTGAATATCCTGTGGGATTTTATGTGGTTTTGCTTTGCACCCACTCCTAATTTGATGTGCTGATCCCATCCCACGTTGGGAAGAGAAGCAAACCAGCCACATTCATTTTTGTGCCACAGCTTCAGCGGCCCAGTGTACCGAGACCCTTTTTTGAAGTTGAAGGTTCTTCTTTGTGCTATCGATTACATTTGAGACATTCCACAGAAAGCAGGGTTCTAGGACAGAAGGTAACCTAAATTCCTCCCCAGTGAACATGAACACAAAGGCAGTCACTTCTTTCTTCCCTTATGGTTTTACGTTCTCCAAGTGCTCTTTATATACCTTGATCTGCTACTGACCCTGAAAGACTTTCTGTCTCATACGCTGGGAAAATGAATAAACAGGATTTTATGCTTTTGCGAGTTGTTCCTCAGGCTGTCTTATTGGTCCTGTCTTACGGGGGTTTTACTTTCAGCCTGGCAGGATTTGCATTCTTTTTTTGCCCCACTTTCCTCATTCAGACAACTTCAACTTCTTGAAAGATGTCTTATTTCTAACATTCCCTTTCACCTCCCCATTGAAGCATGGCAGCTTTTTTCTTTTTACAAGTCTGATATCCTGTTTGCTCTAAGCTTCCTAGTTGTCTCCCTGCCTGCAGGAGACAGAGACATTTTACACTGTCAGCTGACCAGTTTCTTTTCAAGCAAGCTGCTACACTTGGCTGAGTTTTCCCCCTTTTAAGAAATTAACCACTCCAGTAGTGAGCTTTTGCCTCTTGTGATTGCTGTAGAGGATGTTAAATCTAATCATATAATCTGTATTACTTCACATTCCTTTAACAGTAAGATTTTGACAGGCCAAACACTTTCACAAAGCCCTATGCTGTGAAGTGGCAGCCCTGGGAGGACAATGGGTAGAGGGGGAAGCACCTTAGATGCAGCTGATAAGACACAACAGCTAGCACAAGGGCTGAGGTTCTAACTTTCCTCTCTGAAAAGTTCTGAGTTTTCTCCCTGAGCCCTTGAAGACTCAGGGATGAGAATTTTGAAGTTTTTTACATCTCTGTCAACACTACTGGGTCACTGCTGCTCAGCCACCCTCCACCTACAGCAAAATCCTGCCCCAGAATCCTTTCTCTCTCCCAGTTTTTCAAACTGCACGTTCCTCCACACTCAGCACAGAGGCACCCAGACTTCAGAAAAGAACAAGGGAAGCAGAGGGAGCTCCTCCAAAACAATGAACGAACAAATGGACTAGAACTCCTCAGCCTGGTATGATGGGAAGTGTTGACAGTTTGACCCAAGAGGAGGTTTTCACATTCTGTGTTCCCCACAGTACAAACCCCTCCAAGATCACTGCTTATCATCACCCAGTTACACATCCGTAACAACTCATCGACTGAGCACAGAACAGAAAGAAAATCTATACAGCTTAAGTACAGCTTAGGGAACAAAACTTGTTGTCATCTCTTCAAGTCTTCACAATTGAGTATCTGGGTTTCTATCCCCATTCTGTCTTTGCAAAGGAAGCCAGGTCCTTCAGGTTGCTGTATCAAAACAGTTCACAAAAACATAAAAGCCGCTAAACTGAAGTCAGCAGATTTGTACCCTCGCCCGATCTGGCTGGCTGCAGAAGGAAGCACACTGAACAGGGAGCAAGCTGAACTTTTTCAGAACTCCACAACAGGTGCTGAGAAAGCCAACAGATGCTCATGGTACATGGGCTGGGCTAGACAGGCCTAGCTAGCACAGTAAAAGCTGGGCAGAGGATTCAACATGATACGATAAGGAGGACTTTAAAAGCTACTGTCCACAAGGTGATCTAATGTAATGATCCACATGCACATTTTTAGCTCACCTCAACAACAGATGGGACAGTAATTTAAAGCTTCAGTCTCAATGTAAAGGTTGGGCTAAGAGCGACCACCAATCAGCTGCAGGCCAATAATTAGTCGAGCTGTCGCTCAGGTTATACACCCAGATCTCACCCATGACAGCATGTGACACTGGAAGCAGAACAGAGACAGCAGAGACAGTACCCCACATGAGACAAGTTGTAAACTCTTACTGCCAGGGTAGATCCCTCACCTCAACCATCAACAGTATCTAGGCATGCTTTTCCTCAAGTCTCATGAGCTATGAAAATGCAATCAAAACAACGCACCTCCTTCGGAGTTACAGTTGTGAGCATTATTCTTCTCACTATAATAATACCAAAGACCATGATTGCAAGATTGCTAATTACTAATGCTTTAGAAATGGCATGCAAGACATGACTCATGCAAATCAACCCATCATTAAAGCATTTTTGTTGGACCCCATCAAAGGCATCTTCTATTTGCATGCCTGAGCTGAGCTGCAACGCAGCTCACACGTTCCTGTTCAGACGCACTCACTTGGTCAGGCCTGCCTCCTTCACAGTTTTCTGCCAGATCTGTATCTTCTGCTCTCGCTGACTCAGCGCCTTCTGATAGGCAGGGGGAAGCCCACCCGGTGTCTCCGTGGTGTCTCCTTCCATCTCAAAAGGAATTACGAAGGTGTAAAAGTCCGAGGGCGGCAGGAGGCGGAAGACACTCATGTCACCGCTCTCCTTGCACACCAGCATGGGACTGTCCCAGTAGTTTGGCAGGGTGGCCAAGCCCACTTGAGCCATGTGGTCTTCAAGCATCGGATAATGGGTGTGGAAAGGCGCAAAGCTGACTGCTTGGTTCCCTGGGAGGATGAGAGGCTGGGTAGGTGTGAGAATGTAAAAAGTACAGCCAGTGGTGGAAGAAAGGGACAAACGATGGCAAACTACAATGACCTTGACATTGTCACAGCTATGGACATGAACAGACGCTTGCACAGGGCCAAGGACAAAGGTGCTATTCCGGCACTTCTCAATGGTCACCAATCTGCCAAAGAACAAGACAGCGAGGACATGGTGAGCAGGAAAGAGCAAAACATTTTCAATTACTCACTGCTTAGTCTAACAAAAAACTCTGCGCTTGAACAAACCTGCTGAAAAGACATCTAGCTGTGTTGCAGGAGAACAAAACTCACCGGAGAGGGGAGAGGAGGTAAATGAAGGACTCATTGCAGCGATGAATCCTTATATGAGCCCCCACCAGGGTGTCTGAACTCTTGGCCAATGTCTGCTTGTAGACCTGGCTCATTATTACCATGGGGAACACCTCAGGCACCACACGAGTATTGCAGGCAATCTTTGCTCTCCTGGTTGTTCCTTCAACTGCAAAATAAAGATCACCAACGCATTTAAAATTAAAGCACAAAAAGGTTATATGGGATTCCTACAGGGACGCAGACATGATGGCTCACTGCCCACATCACTCAGCAATCCCTCGAGAAAATAATCAGGCCAAAACTTCAAGGATGGTACCATCAAGCTTCACACACCAGTCACACCACCCACTGATGCCTGCCTACTAGGCAGGTCAGTAGTACGGAGCAGTCAGAAGCTCCAGAACTCAGGGCACATTGGAAGATCAAAAACTCTTCCAAGATTGTTCAGGGGCAGCCAAAGCCTCCCACAGGCTACAGAGAGCCCTGCCCTAGGCATCTCCATTTCCAGAAGTCTGTTCCCAAACACAAGATTTATCCTGGAAAGAAGATCCTTAGGGCAAGTTTTATGCTGAAAGCAGGAGCTGCATGTTTTAGAAACAGTGAAATGCTCCCTCTACAGTATAATCCTTGAGCAACCTCGCTGTCATACCTAATGTACTGTCACTCTCACGTCTGTGCAGTCAGAGAAACAACATATTAATCCAACTTTTTTTTCTCCTAAGGTTGAAGATGGCTTGGCTTCACCACCATGTCTCTGCAGGTGAGGGGCTGCGATTCAAGACAAGGAAACCTAGACCAGTTTTCAGCTTTGCCACAAACACACCACAGTATCTACTCTCTGTGCCCAGCTGTACTTGAATAATGTAGCAATACTGACCTCACACAGCCTTTAACAATAAAATTGTTGCTGTTTGCTCACAAATGTGATCCAAGGACCAGAAAAATGCACGCAGATGTCACACAGCACTCTCTAGTCACCCAGACTCACCTCTCAACTGTTACTTTCCCCATCTCCACTGACAGTAGGAGGAAAAGGAAGAAAGCCCCCCCACAACACTGCCAGAGCCCTGGTCAGCAAGAGGAGCTGAAGCTGAAAAGTCCTTTCTAAAAACAAAGGCAATGCTGGTAGCTACCTTGCTGTGCCCATGCGAGTTTCTTCCCAGACTTGAGACAAGCAGTCATTCCAAAAGGGTTTGTCGTCAGGCAAGACCGCAGCCAGCTCTCTAGCTTGGGTAAAGAGAAGGCTCTGGAAACCTTCGAGTAGCCATTCTGCCCGTGGCAGGGCTGCCAGCGGGCAAGCTCATGCAGAGGATGGACTGTCTTGGATTTGTTCACGGTCCCTTCAATAAGAAAGCTGAGAGCACAGACGGCTTCATAGGACACCAAGCTACCATGCAAGGAATGGGAGGTGGCAGTGAGCTGCTCTGGCTCCAGCAGCAATTCCAGCATATCCAAGAGGTGGCTCTGCACAAAGGCATGGTGGTCCTGATCGTTCCAGTTCTTGGTGGGCAGAAAAACACACAAAAGAGAAGTGAAGAGGCGAGTTCTCACAGAGCTAGCAAGCTTCACTGACATTATACAATGCACCCTGCTTACGCTTGTCCTAGAAGGGGGAAAGCAAGTCAAATGTGGTGCTCTCCCCTGCTTGCTGCTTCTGCTGCTCTGCTTTTCCAACCCACAGAAAGCAACCTCCCCACAAAAAGGAACAAAACCATTTTATTCTAACCCCAAGCACCACATATTTCATTCTAGGAAACAGAAACAGACTCTCCTACAATCCTTCCAACACAAATTCAGCCAGCTGCTGCTGGCAATTGACAGCAGGGAAGAAATCAGTAACTAACAGTCAAGGTCTTGCAACTGCTCTATTGGAAAATAGTCACGTCTTTCCAGACCTTCAGATATAATTCAGTGCCGTCTCCTGAGGCACTGCGGGGAAAAAAAACAGAGGGTCATTTCTTCACAGCAAGCTTACCTATAAACCAAAAGACCTCTAAAAGAATCATTAGTTCAAATTCTAAAGGGCTCCAGACAAAAAAAAGGCAAGACTAGAATTATGGCAGACCTTAATAAAGACAACCTTTGCCAGCCTGTGAACTGCAGAACAAGCAACACACGTCTGCGATTACACATTGTCGTCACCATCTGCAAGGCTTGTAGCCAAAAGGGATGAAGAAGCAGCTGCAAGCATCTTGTCCAGCAGCTGGAGATCCCTGCACTGTGACAGAGACCCCCTTGCACTGGGCGAGCCTCTCTACACCACTTCAAAGGGGACACAGTTCACCCCAAGCATTGCTGAAGCTGGGGAAATCTCACCCGATCACACAGAGAAAAGCGGAGACAGCCCAAATCCCATTGGGACCAAAACCTCCAGGAGGGGTACACGGTAGTCAAGACACACCTTCCTGTCCAGAGTTTTATGCAACAGCTACAGTTTAAAAGAGAACATCAGCTTTTATGGATGTTCCATGGCCACCCAACTCACAGCCCTGTGTCAATTCTTCTTGTTTCTTTTTCCATTTGTTCTCCCTTTCAGTATAAAATTACCCAGTTCCTATTTTTAATTATTTCAGCTTGTCCCAGGCTACATTTCCCTAGCTCAGACAGCTCATGGCATCACAGCTGTGACAGAAATCCAGTTTTGCAGCCAGCCTTATCATGTTGCCAATCACTCCCAAATACAGAGTTGCCCAATAAACTGCACCCAATAAAACCAGCTCACTTCTCTTCTTTCAGATTACTTGACATTATTTGAAAAGGAAATATTAAACATTTCCATGCACATGGTTAATCTACAGCTGATCAACCAACTCCCCTCTCTGAAACATAACACCACAGACCATCCTGATTCTCATACTCTACAGTGGATCACTGGAAAGCAGCCTCCAACATAACAAAAGCTTTCGTTTGAGTAATAGAGAAAGCAAAGAGGAAGCTGCTTCTTAAAAGGATAATTTCCAAGGTTCTTGGAAAACTATCACAGTTGGCCTCAGACTCAGACATTCCCATGGTCAACTCCTGCTGGTAAAGCTGCAGAGAATACACCAACCTCGTTTCATTTACTACTGAGTGTAATAACTCCAATTTGACTCTAGCTTAGACTTGACCACAGGCAGCGTTACACCTTTCCAGGAACACCCCCACCACTTTCCAACCCTCCTCAGGGCAGAACTTTGCAGCTTCCCACTGGGCCACACAAGGAGAATCCTGTAGCCACAGGTACCTTATTCTCGCTGGCCGATTTTCCAGTCAGGCTGGGAGACTTGGTCCTGGGGCTGGGCCACTCCTCCCCGATCAGAGACCTTCGCAGAGAGACCTTGTTCACCTGCTGGAGGTACAGGAACAGCAGGAACTGCAGGGTGTCTACGGACAGCTAGCCAAGAGGGAGAGAAAGAGGCGTCAGGCCGGGCTGGGGCCCCCCGCACCCACCCGGCCCGGGATGCGGCTCCTGCCTTGCTCCGCTCCCGCTCCAGCTCTTCGGCGCTGGCGCAGGCCGCCTCGGCCTCGGCCCATTCGAGAAGGCGCGGCGGGTCGTGCCGCAGGAGGCTGCGGAAGAGCTCGAAGTAGAGCCAGGCCAGGCCGCGGCCCAGCTGCAGCTTCCCGCAGGCGATGTGCCGCCAGCGGGGCCACGACAGCCGCGGGAAGTAGCCCTCGTCCGCCCGCGCCCGGGCGTAGGCCACCATCTTCCGCAGGTAGTGGGGCCCGAGGCGGGCGGGCGGTGGGACAGGCAAGGCCCCCACCAGGAACGGCTCCATCTTCACCCACAGCCGCACCGGGGCCGCCGCCGCCTCCACATCGGCCGCCGCCTCCATAGCGACCGCCGCTGCCGCCCGCTTCCGGTGCCCGCTAAGGCGCCGCGCGGAGCGACGCCCGCACAGGACCAACGAGATGACCCTTCCCTCACGCAGTGGAGGACTCCGCCGGGCCCGGGGTCCACCCCTTCCCCTCGGAGCCGATTTCCATTGGCCGCTAGAGCCAGCGCGGAGGCGGGAACAAACGACGCGCCCTCTGATTGGCTGGTGCCTGGCGAACCCGTACTTCCGTGAAGCCTGGAGGGGCGATAGGATGTGACGCTTCGAGCCGTGATTGGACTGGCGGGCTCGGAGCCGACGTCCTGTCAGGCGATTGGCCGCTGGTGCCGAGCCGGTGGTGAAGTGTGCGCAGCCGATAGGCCGTCGGCCGGCAGCGCGCGGGGCTGCGCCGCGTTCCTATTGGCTGGCGGCCGTCAGCGGGCCCCGCTTCACGCCTAATGGTGGCCGGTCCGGGGCGGGTGGTTGCGGCGCTGCAGACCCACCCGGAGAGCGCCGCTCCCTCTGCCCGCCATCCCCCGGGCAGGCCGGGACGCCGTGCCATGGCCCCGCGCTGGCTCGGCCGCCTCTGCCTCCTGCTGCTCTGCCTCTGTGGGGAGGCCGCCGCCGGGTGAGTGCGCCGGGCCGCGCCGCCGAGGGGCGCCCGGCTCCCGCACAGAGCCCGCCCGGCCCCGACAGCCCCAGCCCGGCCCCTCCGCCCGCCGGGGCGGTGGTAGGCTCCCGGCGTGCCTCCCGGCGCATAAAGGGAGGCGGCGGGGGCCGGCCGGGGGTACCCGGCCCCGCGGGGTGGGGGGCTCCCTGTGGCCGGCCTCCCCCCGGCCCGGCCCGGCCCACCGAGAGGGGCGCGGAGGGCCCGGCTGCCAGCGCCGAAACCCCGCTTGTCTCTCAGGATTTTAAAAAGGCTTCAGGAAGGTCTTTGGAAACGATTTTTTTTCCCCCCTTTCTTTTTCAATTTCTGTTGTTTCGGTTTGTTTTGTTTCTTTCTTCCATCCTCTTCAGTACTTCTGATCCTGGCTGCTGTTTCAGATGTGAAAAGAATTTTCCAAAGAAAATAACACTCGGAACACATTAAAGCAAATTGGAAACGTTTACACTTAGAAACGTGTACATCGATTATATAAAACCATTTAGAAAAGGAGAAATGGGATCACTTGCACCACACGTGTGAGGGGCAGGGGAAGCGGTGGTTCCTTCAGGCAGCGCAGCGCAGTGTCAGACCTTGGGAAAGTGCATGGTGACTTCACGAGCTACACACCGTTTTTCTCAGTCTGTATAAGCGACACTACTTCTAATTCCTTAAAACGTGAGGGATGCTTGAGGGAATTTGCTTATTTTAATTTATAAGATCACAGGGAATGTGTCTTGACTGTTCTGAAGTGGAAAAGCTTGATAGTTTCTGCAGGTCGGTAGCAGCCCATGGGTGACATAAAGCGTAACGTTTAAAAAAAATAATTCTGTGTCCAGTTTTAGGCAATTTGATTGTTTCAAATAGAGCTATTAATTTAAACGAGATGTAGAAATTCTCTCTGCTGTAATATTTGTGTTACCATATCTTTTGGGGAGGTGCTCTGTCTTTTTTTTCTGTATTTTAAGAAGGAATTCACCATCGGGATAATAAAAAAAAAAAAAAAGGCTTGATAGAATTCACTTTCATTTCTATACTTCTCGATAGTATTCTTTGAAACATCTTGTGAAGATTGAAGTTCTTATGACAGTATCCATACTGACTGATGTAGGTTGTTTCATTTTTAAGGGAGGGGATCTAAACCAAAAGGAGGTTAACTGAGAGAAAGTAAGAACTTTAGACGGATTGTCAGTAAGATGGTGCGTGGGTTACAGAGTCATGTTTCTTTCTAAGTAAAAACAATGGAGTTGCATCAGCATAAGTCACTGAAGCACCAAAACACAGTGTGCTGTTCTTCCACTGGAAATGTAGCTAGCAAGTTACCTGTGTCCTAACAACAAGGCTTCCTGTTTCATTGGGAAATACAGTGCAGCATGTTCTGAGCTGTTCCTGATTTTCATTTTGACTTTTCAGAAGAGTGGAGTTTGAAATAGGCATATTTGATCTAGCTGTTCTGGTGAAGTGATTGACAAAGATTTTCTTCACTGCTTGAACTTCTTCGTTTCAGTATCTTGCAAGTAGTAAATGTGGCCAGTATGTTGACATTGGAATTCTAGCATCTGATTTGCAGAAAACCTACAGGTGAGCAAAGATTAGTATTCTTAAATTCTACATTCACAATATGGACTATATTATTTTGTTATTTTGCTTTTGTGTATTTTTAATCACAATTCTAATTTTCTTTACTTCTGTCAACTTTATTACCAGGTGTTGAGGTTAATTGAAACAATAAGATCATTTGTACTGCAGTGCTTTACTGATATATCTAGTAACTCATGTTTCATTAATAAATTAGCATTGCAAGATCTACTTGCGGTTTGTTTTTTGTGGGCTGCTTTTTATTGTTTTAATTAAAGAGCTGCAGATGCATTACAGCACATTGGTCCTTACTCCAGTGAGCTTAAAATATAAGAGAAGATAACACATCAGTGCAGGCAGATGGAGGAGATACAGGATTCAGTAAGACTAAATCTTGCTCATTTGTTCAGCAGGACAGTCGTTCTTGCCTAATTATTTTTAGGCTGTTATGCTTTTCAGGGTGGGGGAGCAAGGTTGTGTTTCAGCATATCATTGGTGAGTGTTGGGAGTTAATGAAGGTGGAGGAATATATTCATATGTGTTTGCATGTTCTATTTATTTGTGCCTCATTAGAGAAAAGGAGCTAAAACCCTTGCATGTTTTTCCTCTGTCAGCTGTTGTATCAAAGCAAATAAATAAAATATACCCTTAGTAAGTGAAGGTTAAATGTTACAATTTTTTTTTTAATGCATTTAAGGATGCCTATTGAATCAGATTTTTTTTCACAGTGAATATTATTAATCGGCACAATTATTCCTCACTGGACTGTCTTTCCTAGGCTGTAGTCCTGTATCCATATGTTCTTGTTTGAATTAAAAAATCACTAGTGTTGTGAAATACAACCCAGTGTGCTTGTTTGTACATTGTTGCTTCTCTGTACAGTTAAGGAGGACCTTTATAATTTTTACTAAACATCCTTTAGAGACCAGTATAGTTGTTTAGTGGTTTTGGTTTATCCCAGTAATTGAGCTAGTCTAGGCTTAAAAAAAGCAATCACATTTTCATATCGTTGGTTTTTAATAAGAACTTGCATAGAACCTTCAGTATCAACTTACACTATATTGTTTTTCACTGAGAATGACAATATGTTGAGATAAAAAGCCATTGGTGTAACTTATTTACTTTGTATTTTTCAGTGCGGAATATGGACGAAGAAAAAGAAATGCTTTTAGAATACAAGTTGAAAAAGGTATTTTTGATAGCGTTAGGTCCAAAATGCCAAATTCTTTGATTATGCTTTGGCTGTTTTCTTAACGTGTTTGAACTTTTTCTTTCAGTGTTTGGAATAATTAGTAATGAAAAGGAACGCGAAGATTTAGCAGTCTTAGAAGCTGAACATGTGGCAAAAAGAGCAAGACAACAAGAGGAAAATGAGTAAAAAGAATTTTTACGATTAGATTACTTTTAACAATGCCATTAGTATTATAATTTCTTTAAAGCTTTCTGTCTTCATGTTATTAATTTTGGTAGTTTTAAGGTTACAGATAGATCCTTGATTTCCCATAGGCTTGTCTCCATCAGAAGTTACATGTTAACGGAAACACTTTTTTTCACTGAAGGCAAGCAGATAGGAGAGCCTATCATGTTTTCTCTGTTAGGGGGAACATACAGCCCTGAACTAGTGGATATCTTTGGGGCTTTCTTGATAGTTTTCCACCTAAGGCCCCCGCCCTCATGTGATTTAGTTCCTAAGTTTTGTTCTTATCTTTCTTGGGTGTGAGAGGTACTACCTAAATCTGAGAGACAAAACTACAAGACAGGATATTCAGAGTAAATAACTACTGGGTATGAGATTGGAATTAAGATTTCACAGAATCCCAGAACGGTCAGGGTTGGAAGGTACCTCTGGAGATCACCTAGTCCAACCCCTGCTGAAGCAGGTTCCCCTCAAGCAGGTTGCACAGAGTCACATCCAGGCGGGTTTTGAGTGTCTCCAGAGCAGGAGACCCCACAGCCTCTCTGGGCAGCCTGTCCCAGGGCTCTGCCACCCTCAAGGCAAAGAAGTTCTTCCTCCTGTTCAGATGGAACTTCAGTTGTTGCTGTTTGTGTCTGTTGCCCCTTGTCCTGTCACTGGGCACCACTGAACAGGGCCTGGCCCCGTCCCCCTGACACTCACCCTTAAGATACCTGTATGCATTGATAAGATCCCCGCTCAGCCTTCTCCGGGCTAAACAGGCCCAGCACTCTCAGCCTTTCCTCATCAGGGAGATGCTCCAGTCCCCTCATCATCTTCACAGCCCCCCGCTGGACCCTCTCCAGTGGCTCCCCGTCTCCCTTGACCTGGGCAGCCCAGCACTGGGCACAGCACTGCAGATGTGGTGGCCTTACCTGGGCAGGGTAGAGGGGGAGGATCCCCTCCTTCAACCTGCTGGCCATGCTCCTCCCAGTACACCCCAGGACACCACTGGCCTTCTTGGCCACCAGGGCACACTGCTGGCTCATGCTCATTTCCTGGCTAACGCTGTGCAGTTTCATGGACTATTCCGTTTTTTCTAACCTGTGATAGATATTAAGGATCTCATTAGAAATTAGGACATTGTTGTCAGAAGGACTAGTCTAGTTCAGCAGTGATTTGCTACTACTTGCCTTGTGCCAGCATTGGTGACTCTGATCTCTTGGTGAACTGAAACAGATTGATTCTATGTAATGTTTTTAGGACTGCCTTTCAGCCAGGTTGCCAAGTTGATCCAACCCACCCCAGACTTGGAAAGGATGCATTTTTTAACTCTTCACAGTAGTAAAGCATGCAAATCAGGAGTTTTTCTTCAGTCTTAGGTTATATATCATGGTTGTGGGGAGCCATGTTATGGAAATTGCATTTGTTTTGTCTTGTGAGTGTCTCACTGAGCAGTTCTGCTCAGATACATTAATGGTTTTTATTTTCCTTCCATGTAAAGGACTGTAGGAAGTTCCACAGATGACTCTGATTGTGATGATTATCCAGAAGATCTAGTAAGTTGTATTTTGACTGTATTTGCATAACACATTATTCTGTGTTGTGAAATTGCGATGCACTTGGAGAGTTTAAAAGTGGAGGTGAAGATGAGGTATAGTCAAGAGTTGGCAATTCCAACTGAGACTCTATAGAGCTAAAAGGAGGCTATTTCCTGGAAAAAAGGAAGAATCACTTTTGAGGAAAGCACGTGGGGGGCCTGAAGGACTTAGCTATCAGATGAATGAAATGATTGAAGGAACTGACATTTCTTACTAAAAGAAGTGCCTGTGGATTAACAGGGGTCATTTGAGGATGAATTGCGAAGGCTGCTGCCCCTTCAACCAGCAGATGTAGTTTTATATGCAGTCATTGAAGAGTGGGTTGGAAGATGTATGACTGCTTTTTCCAGCAGGAATAATGCTAAATGATTTTTATGAAATAGTTTTCATTGGCCTCTTAGTATAAATAATCCAAGTTATTACCTGTATATTTTCTTTTGAAATACATGAATCTACAGTCTACAAATCACTTGAACAGTTCCCTGCTGAGCTTATACAAGAAGGGAAATCCTGATTCTGTTCCAACCACTCCGAAAAATGAACCAGTGGAAACCCCTCCTCCTGGGCGAAGAGCACCTCAAACAAGCACCCTCTCACCAGGAACAAGAGCTGAAACATGCATCTCTGAAGGTGGCTGGTTCATTGATAAAACTCCATGTGGAAAAGACTTTTTCATTGAACTTTCTGAGGATGGAGTAGGAGATGAAAAGAAACTGATTTCTGAGGTATTGTGTTTTACAAACCCAGTGTGATTTAAGTACGAAGTATGAATATAATTTCCTGTGTAATTTGACAGGCATTTGAAGGGTAATACTAAGACCAAAAGGGCTGCCTGTCTTTCTCTCTGGATTTTTAAAATGTTACAATTTTTATTAAAAATGTGCATGCTTCATTTAAAGATAGCAAATGCTAAATAGAAAGGAAAGATTGGCCTAAGCCCAGTGGAGTACTTGTTTTTAGCTTGGTTTCTGAAGGAGGCAGGGCTTAGCCCATTGTTCTGCCGTGTCAGAAGCGATTGAACCTTTTGGCCCATTTCAAGCATGTTTGTATGGGAGGTAAAAAGTCACAAAATTATGAATTTCCCCCCATGTTTTCTGAGGAAAATGTAGTGCTCGGTATTAGGGAGACCCAGATAAGTGCCCATTCTGAGAGAAAGGTAGGTGGAACTCAGCTGTTGCTTATTCCATTTGCCAGTGACCAGCCTAACTAGTCAGGAAGCACGTGGCTTGCTGTAGCCATAGCGTGTGGTCTCCCTTAACCAGTGGTTAAGCCTTCGTGAGCCTGGGGAAGGCTGAAGTTTTCTGGATGGACAAGAGTTGTGGAAGTTGAAAGGAAATTGCATTGGTTTATAAAGCAGGAAAAATAGGTCCCACTCCCTGTCCAGTCGCATGGCCTACTTTATGATCCCCTCCTCCTGCCCTAATTTTGTTTTTTATTTGGAAAAGAACAACTTTGTTTAGCTATTGAGAGTTTTCGGTTTATTTATGGGAGATAACATGTTGTTTAGCTGACGAGGTGTTTTGGCAGGATGCTCCTTTTTTTATGTGAAGGAAGAAGTACATTTGCATCTACTTTTCTAATTACACAAAATGCTTACTGAATAGGCAGATTTGACAATTCATCCTTTATCGTAGTAGTACTGCATCCTCTTATATAGAGGAATTAAATAAAAGGGAGATCTTAAAATTGTAAAATGTTTGCAATACTGTATTCTAAAAAAAACCCCAACCCCCCAACTTTTATCATTAAACCACCTTTTATTTTTTTTCTCCTTTATTAGTCCTTTTCTTACATGCAGTTAATTTCTGTCAGCACTGAATAGTATTTTCTTGCAGCCACATATGATCTACTAGTAATAAAAATTGTTTCCATTGAACTAAATACATTCATATTTTTATTCATCCCCAAAGTGAGTAGCTGTATGGCACACACATAACCGATGTCTGATCTTGGTTAGTGGTTTAAATATTTTTTTTTTTGTGGTGGTGGTTGGGGTTTTTTTGCTTATACGTATCCTTAGCAAAAAAAAGTGACTGGTGTAATTAACCCCTTTTTTAAAAAAAATAAAGACAGGTCCTAAGTAAAAAAAAAAAAAAAATCTACAAAGAGAAGGAGTTAAATTCCTGCCTTGCTTGTCTTTATTCATATAATATGTGTAAGTTTAAACATCATAGACACTTAACACATTTTGTTCTTTTAAGTATTTGCAGAAATTCACTACTGATTTAAGTTTTATATATACAATTCTGGGTTTATACCCTAGAAATCAACTGAATTTTCTGTCTTGGAGAGTGAAAGAAAGAAGACAAAGGGTAAGAGAACAAAAAGAAAAAAAGAAGAATTTCCAGATGTAGATGGAGAAATTGATTCCATCTTACTTAAACAGAAAGGTGAGAAGTTATTTTCAGCGTGCTGCTCCAAACAAAGAGATGGTATTTGACCGTGGAATCCATTACCAGAGAAGTGTTTTCTGAGGTGCAGAGAAGTGATCTTGAGAATAATTTTTTTTGGAAACTTAACCTTAATGTTGTACTAAAAAAAATTATAGTCCTGTCTACTACCAAAAATAATCCTACTTCATGTACATAGCTAATTGTTTAGGCTGAGTACTTTTTTTGTTTGGTGTTAGCAACTACTGTTATGCCGTGTCTAAATTTGCATGACTTTTCCTTCTTCACAGTTAGAAGTAAGGGACCAGATCTTTACCAGCCTTCAGTGAAGTTTGAGGATGTAGGAGGCAATGATGAAACTTTAAAGGTTAGTTAAAATTTTATTTGTGGGGTACAGAATGCACTGAATAAAATACTGTATGAAAAATGACAAAGTCTGGCAGAATTAATCTGCATGGCTCTGAGAATAGCTTCTTATACCAACAGCAGCAAAGGTGGTGTGGGTTTTTTTCCACCCCCTTAATTAGAAAGCAGTGACTGAAATTAACATCAATAACCAGAACTTGCTTTATTTTGCTCTGTCTATAATGTTAACAATCTATAATACTAATTTCTGTGATTTAAATGGAGGTCTCTGTTGTTCTTAACAGGAAATATGCAAAATGCTCATTCATGTCCGTCATCCCGAAGTCTATAACCACTTAGGTGTGGTTCCACCTCGTGGTTTTCTTTTACATGGACCACCAGGATGTGGAAAGACACTACTTGCACAGGCAATTGCTGGGGTGAGATAGCTTTAAATTTACAGTTTCTTCCTTTTCTGAATTATATTTAGAGAGGGGGAAAAAAATCCTTCATGATTTATTAGATCTTTCTTCTTTTTGTATCTCTTCTCTCCTTCCTGTTTTAGTAAAAAATATATTAATCTTCACTTCCTTTGTTTAAATTCCATCTAAATCTATACTTGATAGAACCTCATATATGAAGAGGGGACGGAGACATAGTGACAGGGTTTTGTGTTTGACTTAATTGTTTTGAGGTATTCCCAGGATAGCAGTGTAGGCATGGATGTTGAGAAGGGTATAAATGGAAGATACTTCTGGTTAAATTTACCATAGTGTTTTATTGTAAGCCTGGACTCAACCTTACCATCTTTTTGAGGCATTACATTGATTCTGTTGGGTGATGTCCATTAAACAGTGATTTCTGAATTTGAAAACTGGATATTGCCTTGCCTGTGTCAAACTAATGATTTCAGAGGGTATGTCATTATTGGCTTTGATAGTTTGGTGTGTGGTGAGGCTGCTGTGCTGCTACGTGTCTGTTTTGGGTAGACACCTAGGGGCTATTCAGTGATAATGACCATGGACGTTTTTCTTCAATATGATTTTTCCTTAACCATCACAGATTATAACCTTAAATTTAGATACGTGTAAATTATGAACATGTAGTGCATATTTTATCTTTGAAAGAAAATACTGATGCATATTCCTAAAATGTTGGTTAGACTTTTCTGACATTGTTTCAAATGTTTTAATTAAAACAATTTGTATTTTTTCTTTTTTGATGCCTTACTGTAAAAAGGTACCCATTGAATGAATCTGTAATATTTAATACTTTAGTGGGTATTTGTATCCTGGACGGGTACTAAATACATGACACAACAAACATGACACAAGTGAAAAATTTTCAGGCATGAGATCAATTTAATCACTACTTCTTAAATAATTTTTCTTAAGTGAGAGATTTTTCAATAGTGCTATTTAAGGCAAATTACCTCCTCAGAGCACCAGGTAGTCTCTCTGGTGGCCTTGAATTGTATAAATTAGGATTATTTTTTTTAATATGTAGTTCTAAGAGCTTTAAGTAGTCTGCAACTACCTGTGCTACAGTCTATTGAAGTTACAATGTTATTGATTTATTTTTAATAACAGAAAACCTTGAGTGTGAGCTTTGCAAGTATCTTATTGTACAGTTCTGCTCAGGTGTTTCTGGAGCAAGACTAAGGGAACCAAACCTGGTGGGGATCTCTTCCACACTGCTAAGCAATGCTTTGTTACAGGTGGAAATAAGCAATTTTCTCAAGGAGGGAGCAGAAGCATGAACTGATATCTATGCGTTGTGAAGGATTGGATTGGGGTCCAAGGAGCAAAGCTATCTGGCAGTGCAGTTGCTTTTTAACTGAAATAGGGAAACCTGGTTTGGGTTTTTGTGTATCCATTTCTGTTTGTTCACTTGGCCAAATGGCTCAGACCCATTTTAATTTGGAGGTTGCTACTCATCTTTTTTGAAAGCTCTTTAGATTTAGTCTTGATTACATCATCTTTGAGTGTAGAAGATTTCGTATTGGAAAACATTTGCCTTCTAGGACAGCTAACATTTCTAACCTCTGGATATATCATACAATGTTCTTTCTGTCTCTCAGGAACTTGAGCTCCCAATGCTGAAAGTGGCAGCAACAGAGATGGTGTCTGGAGTATCAGGGGAATCTGAGCAGAAACTGAGAGAGTTGTTTGAGCAGGCTGTGGTGAGACTCCCATTGGAAATAACACTGTGAATTATTTGTCCTTTTCTTTGTAAAAATTCATACTTTGTTGCTGTGGTTTGAATTTGAGTGAATATTAGTGAGTGAATCTTTATACTGCTGCACACAAGCCACAGTGTCTTCCCTTCTGTGACCAGAATTCCATTGTACTGTCGTGCTCACAGAGCACAAGGATTACTATTCTGAAATCTTGACAAAAGATAGTTCATCATATCCATGTAAAGAGAGCAACAAATTAAATACCCATTTGGAGCTGCTTGGCTTGATATATAAAAATAAAAAAGGTGTAAGAGCAGTTCACTGTGCTTTTTTGTTACAAGGTTTTTTTGCTGTTCTTGTGTGGCATGAAGTTTGAGTCAATGTGAGATTCTTAAGACTTTGGAGGTTTAGGTGTAAAGTAAGAAATTTGGGACAAATTTTCTAAAAGCAGTAGTCAAGTTACAGTTGAAGTCCTGCTGTAGTGCAACTTCCAGACTTAGTGAGAAGCAAAGAGAACCAGACAGGTTGATATAACTTTAATTTAACAAATGTAGATTTTTTTAAAATATTTTTTTTTAATGTGTGGCTAATGTTTTATTCCATGAGGACAGTTTTCTGTTCCTGACTGCTGAGAATGATCTGGTTTTCCAATTTATTCCATTTTTCTACTCTCTCCCACAACTGTAGATAGGTGTTTAGAGTATGTTCCTGTAAAAAAGAATGCTAAACAGGGCAAAAAGATTGATTGTGGAGCTGTTAAATTATTATGTTTCCAGTTCATACTACATTTGAATTTTTAGAAAGCCTTGTTAAGATGTTGTTTAGAATAAAATTAAACAGGTGGTCGCACAGAGACTGTAGAAACTGTGTATCTTTTGTAGGTATAGTGATTGAGAGGAGGTTGCTACAAAAGTTGATTTTGAAGGAATTAAATGTATTGCATAAAATATATTTAAAAATAAGATCAGTTGCCTTTCGTATAGTCCCTCACATTCACCTAAGTAGCTTTTGTACTAATTTTTGTGCAGGGAAAAAAAAAGACGTGGTTCCACATTAAGCATGTGCTGTAGAACCTTTATAGTTGCATTTTTTTTCCCTGTCAGATAGTAGAAAAGTGAACGACCACTAGATGGCGCAGTTGCTACCTGATAGCACATTGCATGTTTTAATTTTTTTTTTTTAAGTTTTAAAATAGTATGTATTTTTTTTAATATGGGACTTTTTTTGAAGATTATTCTAGTGTTTTCCTGAAGTATTCCTTTGCATTACTAGTGCTTTTTGATATTAATAATTTATTCTAATTTTGAAATTAATAATTAATATTCTATTAGTTAACAGTAATTATTATTCTTAATTAGTATTTGCTTTTTATGAACTGTACACAGAATTTCAGAACAGTTGCAGGAGTTGCTCATGGCTCATTTTTTCTCTTTGAACTTGGTCAGGCTCTGTAGTAATCTTGAAGTTGGCAGATCATTTTTCATGACCTCCTCCTGCTCCTTTTGTTTCATTATGTGTGTCGGTAATACTAGCTCTTGAAATTCCACAGCTCTAATGTCACTAACAAAACAAACAAAAAAACAAGCCAGACATTTTTTGTTAGTTTTTTGGGGGTTGGTTTTTTTTTTTTTTGGGACTTAAGCAACTAGGCAGTCACAGTAAAATATTTGTGGAAAGCATAATGCAACATAGAGGTATATTTAAATTTTAAACAATACATAGAGACATTTTGAATCTCGTGCCTTAATTGTTTCATAGCCTTGGCTCAGCACAGTTTCATAGTCTGGTGGCTCTCCAGATAGTAAGAACAACAGAATTGTTCCAGGTCAGGTTGATTGTGCAGCAGACTTAGAGTAATAATTAAAGAACAGAAAATCTGAAAAAATTCTTTCTCTCTTGTAATACACTCTGTCAGTATAATTTTGTAATTATTAATATTTCTTGTTCCTAGTCCAGTGCACCATGTGTCCTTTTCATTGACGAAATTGATGCAATCACCCCAAAAAGAGAAGTTGCGTCGAAGGACATGGAACGGAGAATTGTTGCTCAGTTCCTAACTTGTATGGATGGTCAGTTTCAGGAGCATCTGTACTAAGCTAAACTTCCTAATTATCAGGCTCACTGTTTGTTTCAGTAGTGGTTACTTTAGTGGATATAGTGGTAATAATTTTTCATTTTTTGGCGCAGTTTACCTGGGGGCAGTGGGAAGATTCTAATAAATGTGAGGGGATGTTACTACATTATTTTCATAGTGGTCTGGACAGCAGTGTATAAGCCTGTATGTTGAATAAATAGACATGACAGGAGAACTTGTCAAACGTAATCCAAAATGCTTATTTTCGCTTGATCGTGCAAAATGCAAATTCTACATAATAGAGATGAGAATGAACAGCGGTTTAGTGTAACTGTTGGTTAGTTTCTCTGCTGCTCTGTTACCGTGTGCTGCAGAAACAGAGTCCCATAGATACCAGAACAAAGTTGACGTGGTGAGTATGAATACTAACTCCCTTCCTTCCTTCCTTTAGACTTGAATAATGTGGCTGCCACTACCCAGGTCCTTGTTATCGGGGCAACTAACAGACCTGACTCACTGGACCCTGCACTGAGACGAGCTGGGAGATTTGATCGAGAAATTTGTCTAGGGATCCCAGATGAAGCAGCAAGAGAAAAGTATGGGTTCTAAAGTTTAAGTTTCTGTTTGATTAATATAAGGAGATAATGTGTGAGTTAACATACAACTTAAGCAAAAGTACTTCACTGTGTTTAGTCCTGTTTGTGCCTGTACACACCTATGGATCAGCACACACTGAAAAGTGCAGAAAACATTTAGTGTGCATCTACTCTCTGTCTTTGTAGCAGTGTCTACCTTTGGTTTCTTTTATTGTGTGCAGATCTGCTTGTAGCATTATGTTAATGAGTGACTTAACAGTATGGATGATGGAATTAAATATATTTTTTCCTGTTGTTCAGGAACTTAACATTCTGTCTTTGGTGCTCCCTATGTGGCTATTAAATTAGGAACATAAATTAAGTATAGCCTGTTTGTTTGTCCTCTCAAGCACATAGCTTAGGCAACAGGCCTATGTTCTTCCATTCCATTCCCTGTGGAAATACACCAGTCCAGGCATTAAGCTGAGCTGTGGTCATCCTGTTTTGTGTAACTGGCCCTTTTTAGTCCAAAGATCTGTGACTGTCGGGCTAGAATAAAAAAAAAAAAAAAAAGTTTTTGCTTTTTTAATTCAAGAGGAACTGCTACTCATTTCCACCACAGCAGAAAACACAGGAAGGGAATTGTGAAAACAGCTGTGGCTTATCTTGTTACAGGAAGGAAAGAAAGGTTAAAGGATAAGTTCATTCTGGCTCAACTGATCTTATTTCTAGGTTGAAAAAGCAAACTATTCTGCTTGCAGTATTGCTCACTTTGTGTTGTCAGCACTACTCACTGTAGTGAGTATTTTGCCCTTTTTCCCGACCCCTCTTCTGGCCATGCTTACACTTTTTTTTTTTTCCTTCTCCTCTAGACCTACAGCCCTGTAGTAATTATGTTCCTCTTGGTTGTGGGAAACTATGCAAGTGGTTAGAGGTAGAGCTATAGAGTTGACTGGTGAGAGTTCTCATTCTGTGATACTTCTTAGGTTCATGTAAAAAATATGATATTCCCAGAAATAACACTGTCCTCAAAAGACAGGAGTTGTGAAAGGGAAAGCCATCATAGTGTGTAGAGATTCACAAGTTAGTGTAGTCACATTTATTCATATTGCTGTTCTGTACAGTTGTTTGTGTTCCTGGAGGTGTAGGCTTACAGGGACTGTTGATTTTATTTTCTTTTTTAAATTATTCCCCTGCCACCTCCTCTTTTTCAGTGGTGGTGATCTGTTCCTTTTTTTTTTTTTCTTTTTGTTCCTTTTTTTTTTTTTTTTTTAATAGAAGTGTCATGTAGAAACAGTAGTCCTAATAGCATGTTGTTTTATTACATAGTAAATCAGTCTTGCTGAAGACATGAACTGTTAGTTGTACAGCTTTAGCAGGGTGGAGTAGGATGAGGAGGTGTACCTGGAGATCTTGCTTTACTTAAGATGTTTTCTTGTGCATATATGAAGCACACGAAGGACAATAATATATGTAGGACCAAGTTTGGAATGAGCCATTTACAGTTCTTAACTTTTTACGCTTTGAGTCAGCGAATTAGCTACAGCTGTTGTCAGACAGGTTGAAAAATTCTTGAGAACCAAGCTAATACTGGTAATAAAAATGATGGAACTTGGTGGAGAAGGCAAACAGATGAATATATTATAATTTCAGAGTTTTTAGTAGTTAATAACTCATTCTTTTCATAACTCTTCTATGGTTACATCACTTGATCTGGAAATAATTTAAACTAGTTTTCATTTGAACTAGAAAGTACGTTAATGATCTTATGTGATCTTTTGTTTTTCATGTGAAAATTAAAAATAGCCACAGCTTCATCTTTATTTTGTTGTTCTTTTCCTCTCTACTTGATTAGAATTCTGAAGACTTTGTGTCGAAAACTTAAGCTCCCAGAGTCCTTTGAATTTCATCATTTAGCACGGCTGACTCCGGGTTACGTGGGTGCTGATCTGATGGCACTTTGTCGTGAGGCAGCTATGTGCACAGTGAACAGGGTCCTTTTAAAATCTGAGAAGCAGAAGAGGAAACTCATACACGCTGGAGGAAACACAGCTGAAGAAAGCATGGGAACAGACATCCTGGTAGAAAAGGAAACCAAACAACTAGAACTTCTTCCTAAGGTATTTGTTCCCTGAAACATGCGCCTCTGAGATCTTAAGAATTGAGCCATTTTACAGTTGCAAAAGTCATTGCTCATAAATCCTTTTGATAGCCAACTAAATATTAAATTAAGCCAGAAGCTTAACTCCTAATGATACATATAATGTGTCTGAGTAAGCAGTTCCCAAAATCCACATCTTCTAAAAATCATGTTAATGTTTTATACAAGGTCTTGGGTTTTTTTCTTGGGTTTTTTTTGTCATTCTTGTTTGTGTTGTGTTTTTTTTCTGGCAGATCAGAGGTTAAAGTAGTGGCTATATCTCTCTTCAAAAGTGTATTGACTGTAAGAGAATTTTAAGAATATCAGACTTGCATTGAGTTTTTACCAAGCTGTTTGCTGTGCCCTTGATGAAATACCTATTATGATGCCTGGAGCTCTTCCTGGGCCTGGTATGCTTACAGTTAGCCAAAGTCTGAAAGTATTTATGCAGTCCAAGTTTTCCCTCCAGCTATGTGATTACTTGGGGTAAATCGCATGTGGTGTCTAGTACCTGTAGCAAGTTTGAGGAAGAGGTATATATCCAGTAGGAAAGTTGGATTAGCAATGTGACTTGGGCTGCAGAGAAAGGATGTGTTAATGTGCAGTACAGCTGGAACTCTCTTGTAGAAACCAGCATTTCCAGTGCCAGAATTGCTCCATGGCCCAAGTAACACGCTGTGGTCAGTGAACTAGAACATGTTATGTAGAAATTCTTGGCCCTACTTCTCGAAATTCAAAGTGTGTATGTGCCTTCATTACCTATAGGCTTGCTAAAGATTTGTTTGAGAAGTAAAACAAAGCGGTTTTAAATCCACGTTGTACTCATTCTAGTTTTAGAAGGACTGTCAAAAGAAAACTTACTGTAATTAACAAAAACCAGTGTAAAAAGCTGTAGTAAGACTTTGTATTAGAGTAACATAATCATACTACATACCTCCCAGTGTTTCCTGGGGCCTGATGCAGCCAGAAGAACTCGGGGAGGGGCAGGTAGTTGCTGCTTTTATCAGCATCACCCTGATCAAAGGGGTTACTGAGAATGAGGAAGTCTAATCCTAACAGAGCCGTATTTTGATATCTGGCAGGAGGTTGACATAGTCTAATACAGGGTATTGTCATGAAAACCGTTATTATAAACATACAAAGCCTTTAAGAATCATTTACACAATTCAAGTAAACAAACCCAATGGTCTTGGCTATTTTGGAGTTTCTCTTAATGGTTCTGTTAAGAAGAGGAGGGAGGGCTTAAAAGGATTATCAGGCACTACAAACACTTCTGTTTCTTTGTGGTCAGTTGTAAAGCTATCTTAGTTGCAACAAATAGGAAGTGATACTTTTCCCATATACTGCAGTAGGAAAAGTGTGAAAGCTTAACCTGAGTTTTTACAAATTATTTTTTTTCTTCCCTCAATTTTTTTTTTTTTTAAATGAAAATCCTGGTATAGTTTTACTTGTAGTGCAGTATCGGTTTGCTTTGATACTGCCTTTCTGTATTAGAACTGGGATGGATTTATGTTGTGAAGGCATAAAGTTCTTTGATCGAGTATTTTCTCAGATAGTTCCCCCAGTCAGGAGCTGTTTGGGGAGGTTGGAAGGTGCCTGCCTGGAGCGCTGTGGTCTGCAAGATGGGACAGTGTTGAAAAGCATTGCCCTGTGTCTGCTGTGTTTGCCTGAACTTTGTCAGGGCCTGGTCACAAAACTGGGTCTAATCAGCCTGAGGAAATGAATTAGTGACTTGAAATCAGGTTATGTTACATAAAGTGTATAGTCTTAAAGTGCGTGTTAAGAGTTTGAGGTTTATATGTAATTGTATCTTGCACAAATTGTTGAAATTGTGCTGTTCAGCAGAATTGTTCAGTTTCTCTTGAGAGCAGTTTCTTATTAAACAGAACCCATACATATAATTAATAGGTATTCAGGAAACTTCAGCATGGAAAGAACTTTCTTGTAATCAGTGTGGAAGAAGCAGTAGGAAGAATTTGAACACAATACTTGTGCTAGCTTTGTTTCTGTAGTTTCTAAATCAAGACTGTAGTATGTCAGCTCAGTGCTTTCACAAGTGTTAAATGCACATAGTGCTTTCCTGGAACATTTTACCATTGATGTTCATTTTTAATGTTATTTTGCATATTTTATGTGTATTGTACATAATAACTTTTATGGTAACTAATATTACAGTTGAAGAAGGTATTGCTGTGAAGAAGCCCTTTAAAAAATGGTTCCTACATCCGGTGTATAATCTTTTGCTCTCCCTTTCCATGTACCCTAAGGATGAATTGCAGAGACTTTTGGATTTGCTGAAGAAGCAAGACCCCTTGCCTGAGGAGCAGCTGCAGAAGCTGTGCATTGAGATGAATGATTTTATTGTTGCACTGTCATCAGTGCAACCCTCTGCCAAGAGAGAAGGCTTTGTCACGATCCCTGATGTGACATGGGCAGATATCGGAGCCCTGGAGGATGTTCGGGAGGAGCTGACTATGGCAATATTGGTATGTCTTGATTTTACTTTCAAAGATATTTTTTTTTTTTGCACTTCCCTCTATGTTGGAAATAAAACTCTGCTTGTTTGGTTTTTAATATTTATTTAAGGTATAATGTGCTGCCTGTGACTTCTAACATGCTAGAAACTTGGGATTTTGCAACCCCTTCATTTAAAATAGTCAGACTTCTATACCTTGTTTTCAGATTCGTTACAAGTCTGGTGTACGTATTTAATATCTCATTTATTGTATTCACGCTTTCAGTTTTCAGATTATTCATTATTGCTGAATGTCAAGTATTCTAAAAGTTCTGTACCAATAGTTAGGCAACTGCCACACAAAGAATTGGAGACTGGAAGGTTAGCAGCCTCACTGCCAGTCAGAGGGGTGCTTGACACTAACACCTTAAGATGAGAACTTAGGTGAATAATGATACTTCTCCCATTTTGGGGTACTTAGCAGCGCAAGATAATATGCTGATCGACTGTTTATTCTTTTCAGCTATAAAGAATTGGAATAAAGAACCTGCTGTTTTCATCCAGCTGTAACTGAAATGAAAAATTTCATTTTAGCTTTTTGTGACAGATAACTATAACAATTTCTTTTATAGGCACCTGTGCGAAACCCAGAGCAGTTTAAAGCTCTGGGCCTGACTACTCCAGCTGGTGTCCTGCTTGCAGGGCCTCCTGGGTGTGGCAAAACACTGTTAGCTAAGGTAATACATTTTCTAAACATGTTTAAAAATACTGGAGAATCTTCTTGAAGTGGGTGTTTTTGTAGGAGTGACTGAGTCTGGATGATACTGCCAGAAATTGGGCTTTTGCACCACTTCTCATCAGAAAATTAAATTTGGGCCTCTGTGCTAAAGTTGCTTGATTTTCTTGTGGCAGTTACAATTTTGCTTGAACTGAGAGGGAATTACTGCCAAACTTGAAAGAATGAAGTTGATTAAGAAGAAAGTAGCAAAGATGGGAAGAAAATCTATTAGATAATCACTTCTATGGAATATGTCACTGTAAATTATATATTTGGAAGTAGTCTACTCTCTATTATATTTATGGGAGTTTTTATTATATTTTACTGAAAATATTTTTGTCTTCCTTCTCCTCAAGCATTTCAGTTCTCATGTCCCATATAAATGCACATAATCATGCAAGTTTCCAGATTGTCACTCATCTTTGTCTTTGAATGCTCATATGTACTTGAATATCTCTTTAACTCCCACTAATTATTGAGAATTCTTCAGCTAATATGGGGGAGGAGGGTGGGGTGTGAATCTGGAGCAGTGCCTCATTAAAAAGAGAACACTGCTAAATTTCCCACCCCCTCCCACTCTTAATTGCATATAATTTTACTTTGTGTACTGTTTTCTGTATTTTACAAACAGTTGATAACTATGTTCCTTCCCTTAAGTTTGTTTAACGTGCCATAGATGGAACCAAAAAAAAAGATGAAAAAGTGTTTTATATATACATCTGTCTTTGCCTTTTTGATAGGCCGTGGCAAATGAGTCTGGACTGAACTTCATATCTGTGAAGGGTCCTGAACTGCTAAATATGGTATGCAGTAAACATTGTGCTTTTGTTATTTATGGAATTCTTGTCCAAAGCATGGGGCAAGCAAAATTCCTGGTAATTATGCAACTGACATTACCTCATTTAATCTCTGCTTAAAGTGTTTAGCAGTGAAGTTTTTCATGTGAAAAGGAAAAATCTATCTGGGTACTTTTAAGTCTGTATCTTGGTTTAAAATTACCTGGCAGATGAAGCCTTCTTGACTGAAGTAGGATTTCTAAATGGCCAGCTACATGGGTCATTGCTTTTATGTAGAACAGGAAAAAAACCAAAAATCCAAATCTTCAGCGAGAAGAATTTGTGACCAGTAGCTGCAAATCAGCAGCTTTCACTGAACTTTTCAAGTTCAGAAATGTATTTTGCCAATCCTTTTAGCTTCTTAATGGAAGTTTGAAACCTTGGAAAGCAACGTGTTCTGTTTTCCTTTTTTAGTTAATCAGTGATTTTAAAATATTTTAAATGTTAACAGATAAAAGTGCTGTAGTCTGAGGTTTTGAAGCTTTGAACTTAGTACTGTTGTGATATAACTTTTAGAGTTGAGAGAATGTGTTGAAGTGAGCCAGGTAGCTGCAGCCCCATGTCTTGGAAGACTATGGCAGTTACCTTTATCAATGAAGTAGAAGCTAAAACCAAAACACTGGATTTGATTATTCTTTTCCCAAACGTTTTTTTTTAATGTGTACTTCCAAGTACTGATAACGGGCAGGAAATATAACTACTAAGTTAATGAGGAGCCCTACTTGTGGAGTAAAAAGAAAAATGTCTGGCTGTGATTCAAAGACAGTTTTTAAGATATAAATTATATCAAAACATGTTTGTTTGGAAAAAATGAGGTGTTGGTATTCACAACTTGGCAACCCCTGCCCCTGCAATTCACCATTCAAAGTGAAATTCTGGTTTGCTTTTCCATTCCCTACCGCCAACCCCCCTGTCTTCAGGCAGCTACTACATGAACTTCAGCCGTTCATTGTGTTCAGATTGCTCACTGGGTTAATTTATGAACAGCTGAAGAACAACAGGGTCCTTAATGGAGATTGTATTCGTTAATTCTCATCAGTGGAATGATGGCAAGTTAAATTTACTCCCCAGAAAGTAGGAATTATATTAAACACTGAGTGTACTGCAGACTGTCAAAAGTGAGCTAATAACAACTACTTTGCATGTAAATCTTGATCAGTAAGGAAATAGAGGTAAGAGACTGTTACCAGAAGTAAACTAGTTAGCAGATTGCAATTCTCCCTTGCAAAGCATTTCAAACAGTATTTGAAACTGATTTTTATTTTTTTTCCAAGCAAATTCTTCATGTCTTGCATTATTTCACTGTGATTTGTCATTTGTTTTAGTATGTTGGTGAAAGTGAACGTGCTGTACGTCAGGTATTCCAGCGTGCCAGGAATTCAGCCCCTTGTGTTATATTTTTTGATGAAGTTGATGCTTTGTGCCCTAGGAGGTCTGACCGTGAAGTGAGTCTGTCTTAAAATATTTCCATAAATAATTTCAGTGGCCGATTTTGCGGAATTGTGCTAGCAATAGAAATATCTGAAAGGGTACTATGTTCAGTGCCTCCCAAGAAAAACTATCTGATAGGCTTTCTCATATTTGAGGAAAAACATATTGGTCAAATTTTGTAAAACTTAATACTTTTTTTTAGAATGCATATATAGAAAAATTATCCAGAGAATGTGCGTATATCTACCAGCTTGGCTGTGTGGAGCCATAGGAAATGATGAAGTGCAATTTGATATTATGTTTAACTTATGGCCAAATCCTGGCACCTGTATACAAGTGTAAGGCTTGCCTGAAATATGTATTTATTTTAACAGTGTGACCTGGTTCACTAAAGTATTTGAGGTAGGACCCATAAGTGGAATGCATTAGACTTAAAAGCTGTTCCACCTCTGAAGTTTTCAATCTTTCTAATCTGTCTTGATTTTTGTTGTTGTTTTGGAATAGGGACTACCTATACCTAGGATTAAGTTCCACTTTTGGGGGGCAGTATTAGCACACATTGTTAGTGTGTTGAAAGGAAAGCTGCTCTGTTTTTTGTGCAAAGGAAGTGCATCTGCTTTGTGATACTGTACTGGTACGTGTATGTTGATGGCTGAAAGAGAAGATGCCTTTTTAACAGACGAGTACAGTACTGTTCAGATACTGCCATCACTGACTTTAACAGAAGGACCGTTGTAGTTCCAGTTCATAGGAGAGAGGAAGTTTGATCAACTGTTCCTGAGTTATACCTCTGAATTTGCCTATTTTACTTCCTGTGAAAGACAGTCAATCTGAGAAGTTCTGACTTGACTTTTTGAATGTCCTGAGGTCCGGTTTTCACAGAGCCATAAAAAGAAGGTGTCCAGTCCTGGGCACCACAGCAGGCATAGATGGTAGCCCAGGAGGGGAAAGAAGTGTACTTCGGCCTCGCTGTTTCACTTCTGTGGCAGCAGCAGCTTGGTGCCTGGGTGCCTCTGCTCTTCACGGAGCTGGCTGTGATACTGGTGACAATCCTTGGGATTCATAATTGAAACTCAGGGGTGTTCGGTGCTTCCATTGGCTTTTAGAGTCCTATGTGCATTTTCACAGCATAGTCTAATTATCCATGGGTGGATTGGTATTTTTGTACGTTTAATATAAAATAGTAAGAACAACAATGTTCAAAATCATCAAGTAGTTTTACTGCTTGTTCTTCAGCTCCTGTACTTTCTCTGTCTCGCCAGCTTTAGAATGAAATTCAGGTTAAGCTGCTGATTTTAGTAATAAGATGTCACTACTATGGAGTTAACATTTAACTCTTGAGTAGCTCACCTGCTGAAACTGTCAGAGGTTTAAATATTTTAATACCTCCCCTGCTCCAAAGCCTGAATATTGAGAAGTTTTGGGTGTTCTTGTTGAGGTAGACGTGAGAATGATTAGTATAAATATCTGTATGTGCTTTTTGGAGTCCTTCAGTTTTAATGGGAAAGAAAAGGTTTGCCACATGGTTAAAATGTGTGGCAAGTGTATAGGTAGCATGAATTTGGGGTGGAAACATGCTAAGAATATGGTAGCAGAAATCCAGAATGCAGCTACATTGCAAGTGTGAAAAGAAAGTTTTCCTTTGGGTAGTATTTCAGGGCAGGGAGCTAGTAGATTTTTTTGTTTCTTTTACTTTGAAATATTCACATTCCCACTGTTTCCTCAATTTGTTGACCTATATTTCCTTTTAAAGTCAGGAGCCAGTGTCCGAGTAGTTAACCAGTTACTCACAGAGATGGATGGTCTGGAGAATCGTCAGCAGGTTTTCATTATGGCTGCCACAAACAGACCAGGTAAGGACCCAAAAATCATAAACAAGAGAATTCAGGTGTCCTTTGGTTCTCTTCTAATGAAATCATGTGTTCTTACCTATTTGAATTCTATGACTAACATTGTTCTGTACTTAGAACAACAGTGTTTCCTCAAATCCAAACCTTTTCTGATCAATTAGTCTGTTCCACATTCTTGTGACAGGGTGAGGTGAAGCAGCCCCCTTAAAATATGTCTTAATTAGCACCTGATACCATACTGTAAAATGCTTTGAAAGACCTTTGACTGAATTGGGCTTTGGGTTATCTCCTTGGAACACAAAAGAATGAAAGATAACTAAAATATAATTTATAGATTTTTTTTTTTTTTTTTTTTTGCTGCTTAAATTAACTTTCTGCCCAAAACAACCTTACCGTTTTCTGTTCTTTTTAATTAATTTTTTTTTCCATTGAAGCATCCATTTCATGTTAAATCATATTTTCCTATTTGATAATCTTCTGCTTCCTGGGCTTCGTGTTCCAAACACATTCCCTCAGCTTGAAGTTATTCTGCTGTTCCCTCGTGTTCTGTCATGCTTTGATATTGACAGCTGTCGGTGCTCCCTTGCTAGCTCTTCCTTTTTTTAGTGATTTTGCAATTCCTACAGCATCTTCTTAATAAGCTGAACACTGACATCTACTTTACAAATATCATATGTTTTACAACCAACTTTCTGCCTCTTTTGTGTTATGGAGAAATCTTGTTTTATACACAGCAAGAAGCTTGTCCCTTCCTG
The DNA here is from genome assembly GCA_035590215.1 of Microhierax caerulescens. Taxonomy (NCBI): domain Eukaryota; kingdom Metazoa; phylum Chordata; class Aves; order Falconiformes; family Falconidae; genus Microhierax; species Microhierax caerulescens. The sequence goes on along the minus strand of JAVJGJ010000003.1, from coordinate 1,243,217 downwards.
AATTTGAACTCCACCTAAATACTGAGAGTTACAAGTAAAGGAATTTGCTGTCAACATAGAAAGAAATGTATGTGTGAAGATGTTGCACTTCCTTGGTTGTGAGCATTTTTCTGAATATTGCAAGTGAAATTAAATACAGTTACTAGTCTATCTTGGTAAAACCATGCTGGTATGTACCAGGGTTTTTGAAAGATCCTTTGTGCCTAAAGCTTGTATTTGGCAAATTACTGGTAAAGACAAGACACAGTTAGTTGTTTCATACCTGCATGTTTTAAGTGTAGAATTTTGATGAGAAATGGCTTAACAGGGAAAAGCAGTAGCATAGCTACTTTGGATTTAAGTTAGAAGATGAGCATATTAAGATATTTGACAGATTGCTTGGGTCCTACAGATTAAGGAAAATTTGGTCTGAAATCACATAAAATAGGTGTCTATGAGGTGGTTTTGTTTTTTTCCAACAGTCAAAGAATTCAAAGATTTTGAGGAAAATTTTCCTGTTTCTTGAAATCTTTGCACCATGACAGACTATCAAGCTTTCTGCATGATAAAGTATGAGCAGTAGATGCTTAAATCTGTATCTGCTTGTGGAAATTCTTTGAATCAAAGTGGTAAGCTTTCCTGGTATGAGTTGGATGATTGTGACCTATCTAATCCAATGTAGAAAAGAGAATAAGGTTATACAATGCAGCACATCTATATATAGATACAGGTGGATGTACCAAGGGTGTTACTACTGGTGTCATCAAGTTGCCTTAGGAAAGAGCTCTCCCGCTAAATTAGTTATGCTTGTGCAAGTATTTATATGAAGCAGCCTTGTTAGTGTTTCTCAGGGGCTTCGTATCTAATTGCTGATGACAGTAAACTTGTCATGATCTCTGACTGGTAGCTTGGGTTGTAAATTCCAACACTCTTGAAGCTGAGGAAAGATGCAGCACGACTTCCCGCAGTGCCATCTCAGCTGTACCACAGGTACACGGGGTGAATGCTTTTAGGGCCAGCGTGTGTACGTGGCACTGTTCTGAGCTAGTGGCTCCTCTCGTAGAGGCAGCTGAGTGCAAGCAGTTCGGTAGCTTTACAAGGGCCAGTTTAGAGTAAATGTTGCTCACATGTTAATATCAAGATATGAATACTTGTGTGCAGCAGGTTTGTCCTAATTCCCAGCTTTGCTGGGCTTAGGTTTACACTGATTCAGTACTTGCTTATGGATCTCATTTTCATGCATGTATGAAATAGACATCTGTGCAATTGTTAATCCATCCCCTTATAAGCCTTATACTGGATGCAGGTTTACCATTATCTTGCTATAAAATACTTCTGTAATGGTTTGGAGATTCTTTTTTGGGTTTGTTTTTTTGCTGTTGTTTTAAAAAGTCACTGTTGCCTTGTTCAGCTGCAGTGGTAGAGGTTCTGGTTTACTATACTGGAATCGTTAGTTACAAAACTTTTTGAGTAATGAGGGTTGAACTAATCCTTGAGGGAAGCTGGGAAATTTGTAAGGCATAAATTCAAGCAGTGTATAACTAGGCAGTGACACTGAAAAAAGTGAATTTGAGGTAAAAATGCCAAATGTAAAGAAAATGCAAAGGCAGGGGTAACAAATATAATCATCAAATTGAATGGTATGAATGTATCTGCAAATTCTGTAAGTGGAAATTAATTGTATCTTGATAAAGGAGTTGTTTTGCCAACACAATAGAATATTTTTTTCTGAAATATCAGGCAAAGCTTGGCACATCCAGCTTTTGCTAGATGAGGCAGTTATCTATGCACTTGGGATAGGATGGATCTCTTGCTTCAGAAGGATTTTAGCTGTGTGTGTGAATAGCAATCTGGATAGGTTTAGACTACAAACTTGTGCTGTGATACCTGCCTTTTTCAGTGTGAAGAAAGATAGTTTCCAATTGATGCAGCTATTAGCAGAACAACTTTTACTGAAGTTGTGGTTAAATTGGGGAAACTGGGTTTTTTTTTCCTCTGGTGTAGTTTATTCACTGCTTATGGGGCTTAGGAAGAGGCAGCATTCACCAAATTAGATTTTGCTAGTGTGGTCTGGGTACTTTAGAGGAGCACACCACAGGTAGAGAACAGTGAAGTCTGCGCTAGTAAAGCACTCTTACTGCCCTGGGAACAAAATGTCCTAGAAAAGACCTGGAGAAGAGCCATAGTTTATACTGGTTATTATATTTAAATGATCCCTGCAAACAATAGAAGTTGTGGCACCTGAAAAGCTCTTTTGCTTGTAAGTCTGACATTTGTATGAAAGATTTTTCTGTTGTAGTTTTGTTGAACAGAGGTGCTGGGGGTTGTGTAATATAAATCTAAATAATATATGTGTCTCAGGAGAACTTCCTGAAATCTTCCACTGGGCCAGTATTGTGAAGTGTGAGAACTCATCTTTTTTTATTCCACGTTAGTATAATTTAATGGGAGAGAAAGATTTTTCAAGATGCTTCTCTTTTAGAGCGGTTGCGTGCATGGTAGCTTTTGTGGCTGGTTGCTGGTACTATTCATGACTGTTAATGTATGTTGTGGGCATTGTAGTCTCAGATACCATCATGCCAAAGGAAGAGCCTTCTCTCATAAAAATATTATGATTATAAAAGATAATAGTAGCAGCAGTAGGGTAGCATTGGCTCAACCAGTTTTGGCATCAAGGTGTATGTTCTTGCATAGTTGTTCCAGTGAGATATCGGCACCTGTGACAAGGTGTGAAATGGTGGTGTTTTATATACCCCATGGCTGAAGGCTGCCAAATTCTTTTGTTGTAATAGCCTTTAAGGACTCAGAACACTCTTAATTCCCATTTTTGTCAGGAGGGCAGGCACAATAGATGGGTTTCTTTGTTTATCGTATATAGTCTGCAAGTGGCAATTCTTTTTCTGGCAGTGCTGAAATAAGCCTTCGATCTGTCCTTAAAAGCAGAATGTTTGAATGTTTTTTGTGCTTAATCAGTGACTTTGAAAGTCCTCTGTAGATCTTCCTTGACTGCTGCTAAATTAGCAGGGATGCAGTATTCCCAACTCAATCTCTTTCCACCTAAATGCAGAACCAATGTCAAACTTTGTCAGAAGAGCATTAAGCTTTTAAAGCACTCAATGTCATTAAAAACAGAGAGCAAAAAAGGAGAGGCAGAAATGTCATGTTCTATTATAAACTTTATGGGTCAGAATAATTATATTCTTTTTCAGTTTACTTCCTTCCCCAAATCCAAGATTAAATACTTACAAAACCATCAAGCACTATAACTAAGGTCTGTAATTTCCTGCATTTTTTCCGTTACCAGTATGAGTTGCAGTATTGCATGCTGCTGTTTTCTGCTCTTTTCTTACCTCCCCAGGCTTTGAACATTTATAAACTTTAGAGAAATGCTGACCAAGGCAGCAGTAGCATTCACCACAGGATCTAAGGAAATGAGGGAAACGCTACCAACTAATAGTGATTTAAGCTTGACATAAATGGTGATGATGAATTAACTTTTTGAATTAATTCTTGCAAAATTTTTGAATTAATTTTTGCAAAATTCCCCTTCTGCTGTTATCTTGGAACATGATCCTTGTTTCAGTGAGTTGCAAGTTTATGTTAGCTTTTTAGAGCTATTCACCTGAACCACATGTTTTGAAACACAGTAAAAAAATAATCTTCAGTCTCTGACAATAGTTAAAGTTTTGGTTTGGGGTTTTTGTTTGTTTTATTTATACCTGTTTATACATGTTGCTGAATTAAAGGCAAGATAAAATCTAAGAAAAACATCTAATATGTGAGGCATGAAACAATTTAATCTGTGATAATTCTGAATCCACAAACTGTATTTCTGCATTTCACCAGCCCTTCAATGTTACATATCTTTCACAGTAACTTTAGTAGAGTTAGTTTGTTGTGTAGGAGCCAAATTGTTAACTGCAGTGTTCATCTGGAGGCTCAGAAGCCCTGAAAGCTTTTCTGAGACTATGTTCCAGAAATCACAAATGTGAGGACCCAGATCTTGTATATATTTATATAATTTTAAAAGCTGTAGTGATTATAGGAGAAGTTTGGTAGGCTCAGCACAATAGATGTTGTTGCTGGTATGCACTGAACTTTTGTAAACATTGTTGACTCTTGCACAGTTGAGACAAGATCACCTGGAAATGAGTGTGAGGCTGACAGATTTTATTATAGGATAATAGAATGTCACATTACAGGAATTCGTACAAAGAAACTTTCATATAATTTAATGAAGAGGATAAAATTTTGCAGTAGTTTGGAGAGCAGTATAGCAATCTGAAATAGTCCATAATAGTCTAGAGGCCAGTGTCTGTTTTAAAAATAAAGCAAGGAGTGGATGGGCTCTAACTGTTGTCTTATGTAATTTTGCCAGATTTTTTGGAAAATGGTACTACTGTCTTCTAACAACATAGTCAACACCATTGACTACATCAGAAAAACAAAGCAGAAAATTTTTAACCAAACATTTATCTTAATAGAAGTATATTGTCTGTATGAGAGAACTGCTTGGAAAAGAAGTGCTTTGTTGAAAAAAAAAGTACCATGTTTCCATGTTTCACTTTCAAACTTGAGGGATAATAGGCTTTGAAAGAGGTATCTATTATAACTATCATAATTTCATTGAAATGTTAAATGTATCTAAAATTAGTTGACTCTGTTTAGATGAGTTTCGAGGTAATGGATATGGACAGAACGTTATGATGTATCAGACTGGAATGTTTTGAAATTGCTAAATGGGGAGCATTATTAATTCTTTTAAAGAGCTATGAAGTGTATCTAGTGAGTGAGTGTTGTGGTTTAACCCCAGCTGGCAATTAAGTACCATGCAGCCACTTGCTCACTGCCTGCCCCCAGTGGGATGGGTAGGAGAATCAGAAAAAGGATAAACCTGGGGGCTGAGATAAGAACAGTTTAATAATTGAAATAAAAGTAAAATATAATACGAATGATAATAATAATAGTAATGAAAAGGGAGTCAACAGAAAGAGAAATAAAACTCAAGGGGGAGGGAAAACAAAGCAGGTGGTGCACAGTGCAGTTGCTCACCATTGCTGATCGATGCCCCAGCCGGTCCCTGAGCAGTGATTTGCTCCTCACCCCTGCCCCGGCCAACT
>JAVJGJ010000003.1:1225514-1238018 GCA_035590215.1 Microhierax caerulescens | reverse complement strand
GATCCTGGGGGTGTCCCGCGGCGCCTCCATCAAGGACATCAAGAAAGCCTACCGGAAACTGGCGCTGCAGCTCCATCCCGACAGGAACCCCGACGACCCCCGGGCGCAGGAGAAGTTCCAGGACCTGGGGGCGGCCTACGAGGTGAGGCCGGGGGCCGCGGGGCACCCCCGTTCGGCTGTGGGCGCTGCCGAGCCTCGCCGCGGGGCAGGGGGTGCCGAGGCCCGCCGGGGAGGGAGGGGTGAGGACGTACCACCTGTGGTAAGGAGCTCGGGGGGGGGCTGGGGGGGGCTCCCAGCCCTTCCCAGGCTGCGGAGGGGGTGTGCGGGGGAAGTGTGGCCAGCGTGAAGCTGAGCTTGGCCGACGAGTTGTGCCGTGGAGCTTCGTCCTGTAACGCTCGGGGCAGGAGGAGGGAGGGCGGCTTGGAAATGCGAGGGCCTTGCTGTAAGGGGTCGGGTCAGCGCATCCTCCTCTTACTGTTACATCGAGTTTCAGGCACTCAACCAAACAAAAAACCGTGGTACAGAGGCTGCCGGGTTGAGTGAACAGCTCCTGTGGGAGGACAATGAAAGAACTTAGCTCGCTTAGAATAAAATGAAGGCACCCAGTTAAAGTTACCAAGTTATTTATTAATAGTTATTTGAGGAAGAAATAGAGTTGCATCAGTTACAAGTATTGGCACAGAAGCAAGTGTCTGTGTATACTGTCTGGCTGTGGGTGTGAGCTGTTAGGACCGAAAAGGTGGTTGGCTTGACCCCTAAAAGGTGTTAAGGTAGGAAAAATAATTGTGGGTCAAGACACATGAGGATTCCTGTCGTTTCCATGATAATATAATAGCATACAAATGATAGCTGATACCAATAGCGCAGTGTATTAGATTAATCACATATAGATTATTTTATTAGCCGAGCATTTTAAGTCAAAGCGTACTTTCTCTGTCATGTACGTACATGTTAATGCAGTTTAGGCAAGGTGATAGGATATGTTTTGTCCACATTCTCTGTCCTTTTTGTCTCCCTGCTGTCACTGGTTTCCATCTGCTCCTGTAGTCACCCGTGGAGCAGAGAGACCCCAAAGAAGATAGTGTTTCACCAGAAAGAGTTTGTAGCAGTGGTTCCACCAGGAGATTGCCTGCCCAGGTGGGCTGTTTGGGTGGGAAGTTTGTGTCCTCTTTGAGGAGTCAAGCTTCAGAAAGGAAGGGTTTGTGTTCCTGCTGCAGTCCAGTGGTGGTGCTCAGCCCTAAGCGGTGGTGTGGCTCCTGCTTCCATCCCCAGTGCTCATGTACTCTTCAGATATGCAAATACAAAATAAACGAGGAAGTGAAAGAAAGAGCTTGAAAGCATTCCTCTTTGGTCAGAAAGAAAATGCATAAACTCTATTTTTGTATTAGAGCTGGGACCTCTTTTTAGCAGACTTACGTATTCTTAAATACATTGGCTGAACTATTGCAGGGAGACTAGTGAACATAAAGACTTTTTTTTTTTTTGAAAAAAAGTATTTGTTACCTGTCATTTGCAGTATCTGAAGGTGGATGCATGCGGTTTACTTCAAAGCTGTGTGCTTGGTGTTGTTTCTGTGGGCTGGGATCTTGTCACATTTGACAGTACTTTATTCACTGGAAACATTTTTCTACCTATTCACTGAGTCCCAGTTTATTTAAGTCTTTGTCGTAGTAACAGTTGAGAGTACTCTTGCTATTAAAAACATTGGGGAGAAAATAGTTGTAAATCAAATCAGCAGGGAATGTGGTGGCCGGAGTAGGTGAATAGTAACTTTCATGAGCAGTGACTGAGTCTGCCTCCCCCTAACCCCAGGGTATTAATTATTGAAGCACAACAGTGTCCTTGTTTAACATAAAATGTGGAGTTCTAGTACTAACACAGACAATACCACTGCAACATGCTCTTGCTGGGTGCTGGTGAAAATTAAGCAAAAAAACCCTGCCTTCAGAGTCTCTTGCACTCCTTGCTGAAGAGAGATCTATCAGAATATTGAAATCTGGTATTGCTGTACATGGCTTTTAAAGAAGGTTTGGAAGGAGTAACATTGGGATGTCCTGCAAAGTCCTTGTCTCTTTGTTTAGCCAGTACAGCTGGAAAATCCTTCTAAACCAGCTACAAGATGTAGTGTGTTGATTTGATTGTTTTGAGCAAAAAGGAGCTAGAATGAGGTATCCCTTAATCCTAGCCAGGTTGCTTTTTGCCATAAAGCAACAGCCTCTGTGAGTAGTACCACTGCTCAGGGTTTAGCTAGCTGACTATCTATAGCAAAGTCTTAAAAAAAAAAAAAAAAAAGTGGGGAAAGTAGGTTAATTAGACTACTGCTGTCTCCTTCATTTTAACAGCCAAAGTGATTTCCACCCTGCAGCTGTGTGGTCTGAACAGTAGTTTCAATTAGAAAGGAGACTGGTCCCATGTGAGGCACCTGAGACTCATCTGTGTGTCCTCATTAGTCTCAGGATGGTTTGGGGTGGAATTTCTGTGAGGTTTTTTCTAAACTTGTCCACTGTAGTTGCTTTGCTTTCAAGGCAGCCTGACATAACAAACAAGAACTCTCTTCACAGTACTTGAAATCGTGTTCTCCAACAGCCTGCGGAAAGAAGGAAAGTTAACAGAAAGGCAGATATTTTGTGTTCCTAATTCTCTTCCTGATGCTCACAGTATTGTCAGGACTGTGCAGTACCTTACCGGAATAATTTTGCTCTGACACCAACAGATCACAGAATGGAAAGCTTATCCTGGTTTTAGGAAATGTGTATTTTAATGCAAAATCTGAAGAGACAAAAGGGAGAATTTAACTCTTATCTGCTAGGTGAAGCTAGTAAAGTCACTGTTGGCTAGTTTTTATCATTTAGCCAGCTCCTCCAGCTGTTACTGCTTCTCCACCTGTTTATACTCCCTAGCCTTTTGAAAGCTAACCTGGCAATTTTAACCTTCCCAAATATGATCAACAGGGGAGGAAGACTAAATGTGACTGGAAACGTTTGAGTCTCTGGGGCAGGAAAGAGCAAAGATCAATATTTAGGCATTAAAATTGAAGCTTTTCAGTCTTGAAAGTCATGTGTGTTGGGTTGTTACTCGCCTCAGCACTGAAGTTACTTCTAACTTTTGTTACTCTTACGGATGAGGGCTAGCATTTAAACTGGTGCAGTTATTATATTTGACAAGTTCAGCTTGGTAGGCAAACTTGCCATCATTGCCAGTTGTTACAAAATACTAATTTTGGGTGCTTGAAGAAAACTGAGAAACAGGAGTGGGTTTATGTGATTTCATTTTTTTTTTTAGTGTCCTGCTTTGTAGGAACTGATTTGAATTGTTCCTTCTGATTTCTTTTTAATCCTTAAGATAAACTCAGTACTGTTTATATTTTCTGTGATGTTTATATTTTCTGCTGTTTTAATAAACTAATTGTACTTTTTATGGGTTTAAATGATAAATTTTTAACTTCGTAGCCCAGTGCAGCAAGCGAATTCTGGCCAGTGTTTCTGTAATGTAAAGCATTGCTGCTTGTCCCCCAGTGAAGAGTACTGGTGAGCTTCCTCTTGGAGCCTTGTTTAAGTAACTGAGCCCAGCTGTGGGTGAATGTCTTGTCTGCTTGCATCCCTTTGCCAGGTGCTGTCAGATGAGGAGAAGAGGAAGCAGTACGATGCCTATGGTGAGGAGGGCTTGAAGGATGGGCACCAGAGCTCCCATGGAGACATCTTCTCACAGTAAGGAGATCTTGCCACTTTAAGCTGTTCTGCAGTTGGTAGTCTAATTCTCTGATGCTCGTGGATGTGTTTGATGTAGGCAAATTCCATGTTGAGTTCTCTCACCCAGTCTGGAGGTACTGATCTGAAGTGACAGTAGAGAATCTGAAGAAATACATTTTACAGTGGATATCCCATGTGCACTTCTAGTTGTCTGTCTTGCACCAGTCCTTGCTTCAGGAGCAGCGAGCAGGAACCAATTTTGTCTTCCCACATGGGCAGCTCTGGCTCAATTAGCAAGCTGCATTGCCAGTGTGTGTGATTTGTAAGGTGCTGCAGATGCTTTAAACCTGTAGGAACTTTCTTGTGTTATCTGGTGCGTGATAAATGTTTGGGGGGCACTTTTTCTTTTGCAAAGTAATGCTGTAGTGACTTAACTACATTTCAGAGCAGCTGTAGAATTTGGATCATTAAAATCTGAAGGCATTTGCATGTGGCTCAGGTAGAACTCGATTTTCTGTTTAAGGCCCCTTTGGTTCTGCTAGGCACAAATTTACTAAACTAATTCCTGGAGTGGCCCATCCTGTGTAATCCTTCTGGATAAGAGTTCGCACTGTCTGCTGGTCTGTTTTGAGGAAAAATATGCAGACTCGCTAGGGAGTTTTTTCTCATCCCCCTCGTTCTCTACTGAAAACCAAACTGCTAGCACTGACTTGTAGTGCCAGAGGTGAAATGCTACACAGAGTTTGCACCTTGTGGTGATGGTGGCTGAGCAGCAATGCAGTACAGAGAGGACTTCCTCAGGCAGTGGTCAGATTCTGAGGTGTTGGCATTCAACTCCTGCTGCAAAACTTGGTTTTCTTTAGTACAGAAAACTCTTCCAAAGTGACCATTTTGTTTGAAGGCATTAGATTGTGTCCTGAGGGAGCAAACAGAGGTATCTGGATTTACTATGGTGCTTTTGTACTGTGAGGAGGCTGTTTTGTACTCTGAGGAGGCTAGAAGCTTTTGCCAAGCAGCATGTTGCTGCTGCTGCCTTGGGTCTTCATCAGAGTCTCGCTTGATCAGGATTCCTTCCTGGACTAATTGATGTGCTTTACTCCAGCTTCTTTGGTGACTTCGGATTCATGTTTGGAGGTAACCCCCGCCAACAAGACAGGAACATTCCCCGAGGAAGCGACATCATTGTGGACCTGGAAGTTACACTGGAGGAGGTGTATTCAGGAAACTTTGTAGAAGTAAGTGTGCTTGCCTTTCAGTCTCTCCAGCATGTTCTTGGATTTGACATGCCTGGCCTGGCCACTGCTCAGGATAATATCTTCTCCCAAAGAATAAAGCTAAAATGGATGCTTGTCTTCACAGTATCTGGCAGTGACAGTGGAGCATGTTGTGATGCTATTTGCTAGTAGTTAACTGAAGAAACAATGTGTTTATTCATGTTTGCAGTCTGGCAATTTTTCTAAAGGGATGCTTCTTGTGGTAATAGCTTATTTACTGGCTGCATGTGTCAGGCTGTAGCTTGCTTTTATTACAGCAGCCAAACTGGAAAATGGTGTAAGTGGCCTCTCTATAGAATTTAGTGATATTTGAGGGGCCCATTCATAAGTCTCAAATTCATTTTGTAATTCTTGCTAGGAAGAATCCTCAACATGGCTTTGCCTCTTTAAGGGGCCAAACATGTCACTGCAAATGTCTAGATTACATACTTGGCAAATGTATGGTGGCCTTTTTGATTTATTTTTTTTTTTTTTTCTTTAAGCAAGCTGCATTTCTGGTGCTGACAATCCCTGCTGTTCCACATATTAGAATTCGTATCGATTGAGTTTATGAGTGTCTGGGTAAATGGGAAATACAAATTTTGCCCTTGTGTGGGACAAGGAAGCTATCCTAACAAAAGTGTGAAGGGTTTCATTCTAATATTACCTTTCCTATTTAGAAAGGTGTGCAGGGAAAAGAAAGGAAATGGTGACAGTGGTGTCAGAGGGAGTTTTTCGTGGTATTTCATGTGTGATGAGCAAGAGATGCAAGGTGAAGATACTTGTCAGAATGTTTTGCTGAGGCTGTTGAGCTACTGTGAAGGCAGCACACAAAACCAAATCATGTTCAGGCTGCTTGAGGAATCCAGACCCTTGTGGCAACCCAGGAGAGCCAGCCTGTGTGCTGGTATCAACCTCTTCCTCTTCATGCAGGTTGTCAGGAACAAGCCAGTGGCAAGACAGGCACCTGGCAAACGGAAATGCAATTGCCGGCAGGAGATGAGGACCACCCAGTTGGGTCCTGGACGTTTCCAAATGACTCAAGAAGTTGTTTGTGATGAATGTCCAAATGTCAAGTGAGTTTTATGTCTTTACTGCTATATGGCTGTTTAATCAAAACCTACCACTAGATGGAGGAAAGTGCCTATACTACCAGTAATAGCTGGGGAATTTGGAAACACTTAACAGGGGTTTCTCATTCCCAAGGAGCCAGTCTTTATTCTTGCAGTAGAGATGGCCAACTCTTGGATGTAGAGCTCCCCAGTCTGCTGTTTCAGCCTCTTATTCCTTGAACAGTCAGTAATACTACGGTGGAAGTTCCACAACTAAATATGAATAATCGAAGCCCAGTTTCCAGCTGGCAACAGTTGGAGGTGGAATACCGTGTTGTAGTAGTGTTCAGATGTTGACACTGCATTTAGGAGCTTAACTTTGCCCGCCCTACTAAATTGGTATCGGCATACAAGAAATGCAGCACTCTTCCCTCTGATTGTAGATGTGAACAAGGAGAGAGCGTGTGGTAACTTGCGAGAGCGTTCTCATTATGATAGTAACATAAGTAGGTGCTACCAGCTACTGTTGAAAACTCAGTGCTTGCTTGCTCTTCCCCTTGGCAGGCTCGTGAACGAGGAGCGAACACTAGAAGTGGAGATAGAGCCAGGCGTGCGGGATGGCATGGAGTATCCCTTCATTGGTGAAGGTCTGTTACATGGGCGCTGCCCTGCTGCTCAGCTTTAACTTGCTCCTTTTCAGTCATACAAGGCTGGTCTTTGTGTCAGTTAATAGCTAATCAGCAATAACAGCTGTAAATTTGATCTAGGATGTTCCAATCAAATCTGTCGCTATCTTGAACTTTTAAGCCCCACATTGGGCGACAGAAAGGACTGCCAGAAAAGCCAGCAGATAAGCCCTGTGCAGCCCCTTGCTCCCTCTCCCTGGTGGGATGGAGAAGAGAATCAGAAGAGTAAAAATGAGGAAAACTGCTTTTATCTCAACACATGAGTTAATAGGCAAAGCAAAAGCTTTGCACGCAAGCGAAGTAAAACTTAATTCATTCACCACTTCCCATGGGCAGGCAGGTGCTCAGCGATCGCCAGGAAAGCTGGGCTCCGTCACACCTAATGGTTACTTGGGAAGGCAAACGCCATCACTCCAAACATCCCCCACTACTTCTTCCCCCAGCTTTATATGTTGAGCATGACATCATATGGGATATCCCTTCAGTCAGCTTTCCCAGCTGTGTCACCTCCCAACTCCTGCACCCCCAGCCTCCTTGCGGGTTGGATGGGGTGAGAGGCAGAAAAGGCCATGACTGTGTGTAAGGGCTGCTCAGCAGTAAGGAAAAAAAATCCCTGAAATAACACTCTTTCCAGCACAAATCCAAAATGTAGCCCCTTACCAGCTACTATGCAGAAAATCAGCTGTATCCCAGCTCAAACCAGCACAGCAATGGAAGTGCCCAAGCCCTGCATTGGGTAACTGATCAGCACGTGTTGCTGTAAGTGCTGTGTCCCCTTTATGCTGCTGAAATCCAGGAGCATACTCATTGCTAAGTCTGGGTAGCCATCAGAGTTCCACTTGCTTTGTTGGTACTGGGGGTGCACAAAAAAAAAAAGCTCTAAATCTGAGGTTTCAGATACCCTCCTACTCAAAAATTCTGTTCCAGGCTTGACTATGTGAAGGAATCCCTTCTGCCTGAGGAGATGAAGTCCCTCAAGTAAAGGACATCATTAACATGCAGGTCTCAGAACAGTGGAGTGATATGAGCTTATTGAGGCAATACTCAGAAAGTTCTAGGCTCTTTAATAATGGATATGTGTAGGCAGGGGTTTAGTCATGTAAAGATCAACTAATTATTTTTTCCTTTAACATGTGAGCTGCACGTTGTGTTAAATATGCTGCTTGTTTCTTCAATTGTTACTAACTAGCTCCTTTAAAGAGAGCTTTCCTTTCTTTTTCACAGGTGAGCCCCACGTGGATGGGGAGCCAGGTGATCTGCGCTTCAGAATAAAAGTTCTTAAGTAAGTAACTGGCTTAGTTCGACCACTCTCTCTTTCTCTTTACTCTAAAGGAAGATTGCAAGCAAATTGCTGGCTAGTGTTGCCTCTTTGGCTAGCATGCAACTTGCCCTTCAGCACAACCGGTGTGGCCAGGGCTCTGGTACTCAGGGCTGTGCAGGATGTTCAGCCCTGGTGATGCTGGAGTATTCACCACTGTTACGATGCTGCGATAAGTCCCCTTGTATTTAGTTTGGCTTGAATTCTGGCATGCATTAGTAGCTCCTTGTGTGAATCACATGAAATATCTCCTTTTTCCATAAATATACTATCTCCCTATCATAAGGAAATGAACTACTAAAAAAATTGTTCTATGAGTCACAACTTCTTGACACGCCTCACCACTCACTGCCCCAGAAATAGAAAGGTTATTTAGCAGTATATATCTCATGCAGGAAAATGAAGCTTAACTTCATTTATTCTTTACTTCCTATCTGATTTGTGAATTCTTCAAATTCACAAATAAAGGGAAGGAAGCTAGAGGACCTATTTCCCCTATGAGGAAGTGTGGTAGGTTTGCATGGCAAGGTTTTGAGGGGGGGAGGCTACAGAGGTAGCTTCTATGAGAAGATGCCAGAAGCTTCCCCCGTGTCCATTGGAGCCGATGCCAGGCAGCTCCATGACAGACCTGCCGCTGGCCAAGTGTGAGCAAATCTGCGATGGTGGTAGCGCCTCTGTGATAGCATGTTAAGAAGGGGAAAGAAAAAATCTGCATCAGTGAGAAAAAGAAGCGAGACGATGCGAGAGCCAACAACTGCAGACACAAAGGTTAGTGCAGGAGGAGGCAGGAGGTGCTGCAGGCACCGGAGCAGAGATTCCCCTGCAGCTTGTGGTAAGGACCATGGTGAGGCAGGCTGTCCCCCTCAGCCCGATGGTTAACAGTGGAGCAGATCTCCACCTGCAGCCCACAGAGGACCCCATGCTGGAGCGGGGGGATGCCCAAAGGAGGCTGTGACCTAAGGGAAGCCTGCACTGAAGCAGGTTTGCGGGCAGGACTTGTGACCCCCATGGGGGCCTCATGCTGGAGCAGTGCATTCCTGAAGGACTGTGCCCTGTGGAAGGGACCCACAGTGGAGCAGAGTGTGAAGAACTGCGGCTTGTGGAAAGGACTCCTTGGGAAAGTTCATGGAGAGCTGCCCCCTGTAGGAGGGACCCCATGCTAGAGCAGGGGAAGAGCGTGAGGAGGAAGGAGCAGCAGAAACTATGTGTGATGATTTGATCGTAACCCCCATTTCTCTGTGTCGCTTGGGGGGAAGAGTTAGAGAAATCAGGAATTAAGTTAAGCCTGGGAAGAAGAGAGGGGTCAGGGGGAGGTGTTATTCTGATTTGAATGGTAATAAACTATTTTTTCCCCAATCAAGTCTGTTTTGCTCATAACAGTAATTGCTGAGTGATCTCCCTGTCCTTATTTCAACCCATGAGCCTTTTGTTTTCTGTCCCCTGCCCTTTTGAGGAAGGGAGCAATAGAGTGGCTTTGCTGGGCACCTGGCATTCATCAAAAGTCTCTTAATTCCACAGGCACCCAGTCTTTGAAAGAAGGGGCGATGACTTGTATACAAACGTGACAATCTCGCTGGTCGAGGCACTTACAGGCTTTGAAATGGATATTGCCCACTTGGACGGGCACAAGGTGAGGCAACGGTTTGCTTTCTTGCTGTGTGTAAACAAAATTTAACTGCAGGTCTTCTGTGCTGAGGGTTAGCTTGCTTGGGGTCTGTGCAGCTGCTGGGTGTACGCAGGATATCCTCTGCTAGAAACTTCCAGACCAGTTCCCACAGAGCCAAAAGAGGCTCTGCACCAGGGGTGCACAGTGTGGGTCTTACTTCCAGACTGTCACAGCAGCTACTGCGTGTGTTGTCTTGGGTGCTGTTGGTTCTGGCATGTGTCCTGGTGGTAATACTGCCCAGACACCTTGAATATCGCTGACTTTGGTGAAGAGTCAGTTTCAGTTGAAGCTTTCCAGTAGGTTGGAAATGGCATTGGAGTATTGGGATATACACACAGAACATGTGTAACATTCTGCTGTTTCTTTTGTCTCTAGGTTCACGTTGCTCGGGATAAAATTACAAAACCCGGGGCCAAACTGTGGAAGAAAGGAGAAGGTCTTCCAAATTTTGATAACAACAATATCAAAGGCTCACTAATAATAACGTTTGATGTGGAGTTCCCCAAAGAGCAACTGACAAACGAACAGCGGGAAGGTGCGTGTTTTAAAGCTCTGTGCTGGCAGCAGGCTGCACAGACCTCTCACCAAAGCTGATAAGAAGTTGGCATAATGGGACCGGTGGTCTGCAGCAGTCGGGAGAGGCTCTCCTTTCCCTGTGCCCCTTGTACAACATAACACAGTTGGCCAATGCCCTGTGATTAACTTCCATTTCCCTTTGAAGCAAGCGAGCTTGGCTGCTGTGGTTGTAGGGAGCCAGATTAGGCTGGGATGTGCCACTGCTGGGATGTAGCACTTGGCAGGTTTGCAGGTGCTTTGTTTTGTAGCTGGCCATCTGTCTGAACTGAAAGACTTACTGGGCTTAGCCTCTGTCTGCTTTGCCTCTGCTGGAATGGGATCACAAGCGGTTTTCCAACCCCTGCTGCTTTCTTGGAGGCAAAACTTGTGAAAATCCCTCTACTGTCAAGGGTAAAGAGTGTCATGCAGCTTCAGAAGGATTGTTCCTCTCTGTGTCTCCTACCCAGAGTGCTTTATGGCTGTATAGGGAAGAAGGGTGCAATGCAGGTATTTCGTAGGGAGAGATCTGCTTCTCTGCTTCAATGCTCAGATGGAAACTTCATGAACTATGTAGAAATCCTAAAACTGATGGGAGGGTAGATACTATATTCCTACCTGGAAATTCCTATTCACTTCATCTGCCTCTGCAGTAGGTTCTGCTGCTCTGCACAAGGCATCAGAGCAGGTATTGAGGGCCCCATCCTTTGCTATGGGGCAAAGAAGTTCTTGAAATGCACCAGTGCAGCTCATCAGAAAATCCCCATCCCCAGACCTTCTTCCTGCTGGTCAGGGCTGTTGTACTTTCTTCTGCTGTTCTTGTTGTGGTATCTGGCAGCTGTCCTGGTGGAATGAGGCAGGTACAGAGCTTCCCTGGACTCTCCAAGTTTATAGAGGGAAGCCAAGCCCTTGGAGGGCTTTTCTCAGCCCTGTGGCACTTGGAGCCCACTTGGTAGCTGCAGCTACTGGTTGATGTTCTGTGGCTCTTCCTGCCACTGTTTGGGCTGTGAGGGCTGCGCCTTGAGGGGACCTGTTTTGTGTTTTGACCCCTGTGTTTTCCTGCTTGTTGCAAGTGTGTTGTGCCTGGTGAGGGTTGCAGAACACAGTGACCACATCAGTGTGAGGTCTCATTCCAGGTTCAGCTGCCCTTGAATCACCCCCAAAAAGGGGACAGCACCTTGCAGACAGACATGAGGTTGTCAAGAGCAACAGCTGGAATAGTTTAAGCAGGCTGGACAAGGAGCAGTGACAGAAGCCCCTGTGTTTGTCAAAATTACTCACACACCTATATGGATATCCCAGGAACAAAGAGATGATTGTACTGGCACAAGTGTGTTCAGGCACGGGGCTTTTGGGTGTTTCACTCACTCCTAAAGCAATTCCATGCTTCCTAGGGGAAGGTGACTGGGTAGGCAGTCAGATACATTTCTGTGTGCTAGAATATCTCCAAACATCCAGTTGTTTAAAGAGTTTTATGAGGGAATAGGTCTATTCACGTTGTGTGGCAGCAGTTCAGTGTACACATTCAAAAGGACACTAGGCTTCAGAATTCAAAACATCCCTTTTTTTCTTATTGTTGGCAGTAGTCCTAATTTCTTATCATAACCATATGTACAGCTCCTGGGGCAGTCAGGAGATACTCTGACTCAGAGAGCACCACTCTGGTCAATCTGAGCTTTAGAGTCAGAGAAATAATATGCTTTCTTTCGTGCTAGTGTGACATCGGGGAATTTATTGCCTGTTGATCAGAGGCAACTTTCTCTTTGACATATCTCTCATTCTTCTCTATTGAGACTTGTGTTTTGTCTGCTTTGGAGCTTTGGATCCTATACTTTAACTCTGGAGTGTTCAGAGTAACAGCAGGCAGCACAGTGCCCAGGCTGTGTTGTAACCTGTCATGTTGGTGATGTCAGAAAAATCTAGTAAAAAATGCCTGAGGTGCAGTAGCACCAAATGTCAGAATTCCTGGCCAGAATTCCTGATTGAACATCAGATATGTGTTGGCGTATCCTGTACACGGATGAGATTATCCTTCAGGCCAGCAGGCAGCTGTCTAGAGCTAGCCAGCAGGAAGTGAGATAGGGGGCTGGTGCTAATCACATTTTCTTTTCAGGGTGACCTGAGCACACCTTTCTCCAGCTGAGGCCTTCCTTTCAAAGAACTACACTTCCAGGAGGCATGTCCTCTTACCCATCAGCCGGGAAGTGGCTTGGAGCCACCTCTGGCTGTGGTGGGGAAGTGAACTTGCCTTGTACTCCCCTGGAGACTGACCTGCCCATAATGACTAC
>JAVJGJ010000003.1:1193101-1206786 GCA_035590215.1 Microhierax caerulescens | reverse complement strand
TGTCTTCAAAAAAGTTTATATCCCCAGTCCTGCTCTCCAGGACTTTCAATGAATTGGGAGTGGCCTGATTTCCAGATTGCTTCATCATCCACATTCCCCCATCCAGATTTGCTGATAAAGTGACTACCTCACCTGGAGACTTGTGTGTCTTCCCATCCCTCAGTGGCAGGATTTCTCCTTCATCTTGAAAGGAAGGACCTATTTTGGAGACAAGTGGAGCTCAAACAAACTTGGTTCTGGTTGAAGTGTGAATTCACATTTCCATTAGAGATTAGGTTCATTTACAATAAAAGGTCTACCGAAAATACTCTTCAAGCTGTAGACATTAATTCACCCAACGGAGGGAAAGCTGTCCTGGAATTCTGGGGCCCTCTAGAATATCTCCTGTGTTTTATTATAAGTGTTCTCAGTGTCTTGCTGATAAAGCCTATGGGCACACACATCTGTGTATCTCCCTGCTATGCTGAAGAAAGACTTTGTCCTCTGCTGACGATTGCAGAGGCAGACTTCTACCCTCTAAATGGTTATGAAACAGCCTTTTGTTTTTCTGTTTAAAGAAATTCTTCTTTAGTTTTCTATTCCATTTTCATGCAGCAGTTCTTCCATGCTTCAGAATGAAAAAAATTAAATGTCCTCCAACTAGGTATCCAAAGAAAACAATCTTGTGTAAACCCAGTGGTCTTAACACAGCTAACTTTTGGCTCTAGGCTTTCATGTCTTGCAGCTGACTCACAGCAAGTGGGAGATAAAGACATTCCAGTATTCACAGTTCACCTCTGGTGATGACTGGTATGTGGAGTATGTACAAATTTTAATTCAGTCAGTCTTTTCGTAACCCCTGCACCTTTGAAAATAATTATTTTCTGTACCTGTGGTAGAGAGAGAGAATGCAAATATATGTCTTAAAATAAGGTGATGTTCAGCTGTTTCTTATCCTATGCTATCAGGAGGCTAACCAGAAAACAAAGAAACCTGAAACGCCTTTTAATGTTTTGCCACTTTCCAAAAAACAAATTATTCATGACAGATTGAATACTCACAGTCACACAAAAATTCCCTTCCCGTGCAAGCTTCAGAGATATACTGACTTGTTCATCACATTTGGCTGAAACAAGCAACTCTGGGCTACTAATGTTAAGGAATAAAGGTATTTTGCAGACTCTAGGTCTGAAATATCTGAAGTCTTCCCAAGCCCTTTCTTAGGATAAAGTGATGGATATGGGCACATTACTTTTCAAAATGGTATTTCAAGGCTTGTTTCATTTGGTCTTGCTGGAAGAAGTCTTCCAGTTTAGTGGTCTTACAGTTAGTAGTATACTGAGTGTTGTTGAGTGTATGTTTTAGTATCATGTTATGAAATAAAACTCCGCGTGGGAGTGTTTCTATTCACTAACATGAGAATTTAGTTATGAGGCATTTTATTTTTAAAGTATTATTGTTGAAGGCATCAGAATAAATGCGTTCAAGTACAAGTAGCATGAGGGATGCATTGGCAGTAAGCAGTTGGTGGGGGGGGTTATAGGTAAAGGTCCCAGAGGCTGTTGTATGTTGCTACTACCTGACTGAGATGTTTTTCTCAGATGTACAAGACCTTTTAATGCACACGCACATGATTAATAGCAGCAATACCAGCTGTTTTTACTGAACCCAGGGAAAACCTCATTGCTTTACCGTTACTCATCTGGGTTTAATTTGAAACAGTTCGCTGGTAAAATGTCTTAAAGTGCAAAAGGTATATTTTACATATGTGTGCTTCTTCTCCACCAATTCTGGAAGAAGAGTCATTGTGTAGTTTCTGGTGCATTGACATGTAGGTCCCTCAAGGCAATATCTGGCCTTTTTTCTGCATATTTTATCCTTAATGTTGGCATCACTTAAAATGACTTCAGTAAGAAAACTTGTTAGTCAGAGTCAATGTGGATTCCTTTGCAGGCTCATCACAACAGACACAGCTCTCCTCTGCACACCCCTGTCCTCACCCTACAGCCTCTCCTCCCCTTCCCTACCACAGGACACTGCCCAAGACCTGCATGGAAAAGATTGTGGAGAATGTGCGGAAATTCAACATCCAGGGGCTGCTGGTCATCGGGGGGTTTGAGGTGTGGGGGCATCCTCAGTTCTGGTTTGTGGGGCTGCCGGCACCCCAGGTGGCACAGGCCACCCCGGGCCACCCCTTCTGGGATGTGGATCTGGCCCCAGGGCATCTCCCGAGCCCTTGGCTCCTTGCAGGCGTACGAGGGGGTGCTGCAGCTGGTGGAGGCCCGCGGGCAGTACGAGGAGCTCTGCATCATCATGTGCGTCATCCCTGCCACCATCAGCAACAACGTGCCGGGGACTGACTTCAGCCTGGGCTCGGACACAGCCGTCAACGCAGCCATGGAGGTGAGGGAGGGCAGGGGGTGGCTTGCTGGGTCCCGTGTCCTGCCATGTTTTGGGATGGCATGCGGGAACAAACCAGCGTCCCATCCCGGGCAGCAAGGACAGGTTTTCCTGGTGTGACCCCCCTGCTTCTCCCGGTGCAGAGCTGTGACCGCATCAAGCAGTCAGCCTCAGGCACCAAGCGTCGCGTCTTCATTGTGGAGACGATGGGGGGCTACTGCGGGTACCTGTCGACTGTCACGGGCATCGCAGTGGGCGCCGACGCTGCCTACGTCTACGAAGATCCCTTCACCATCCATGACCTGAAGGTGAGCAGGGTAGGAGCTGCTTTCTGGCAGCATCGTTTGGGTAAAATAAGATGGAAAACTGGGAAAGGGAAGGCTCCAAGGCAGGGCAAAGTTTGGAGGAACATGGCCAAGCCCCATGAAGGTGCTGGGTTGATGTTAGTGGCACTTGGGTCCAAACAAGAGGACCAGAGGGACCCAGGATGGCTGTCAGCATCCTGGCGTTCATCTTGCAGGCCAACGTGGAACATTTGACTGACAAAATGAAGACAGATATCCAGAGAGGACTGGTACTGCGGTGAGTTGGGGACGCCTGGGGTCACTGAAAAACCCAGCCCTGTGGCAGGGAGCAAGGCCGGAGCTGAGCCCTTCATGCAGCGAGGTTTGGCACAGTGGGCTTGTGGCGTCCTGCCTGGGGTTGCCACGCTCGGCTGGAGGGATGGTCCTGTGCTGGATGCCTCTGCTGCCGTCCCCACCCTGCCCCAGCATCCTTCTGGGCAGATGGGCTGGGGCTCTGGGCCTCAGGGAGAACAAAACCCAGCAAAACCAGGTGTTTAGGGGAGCATGGAGGGACCCCTTGGGAATGCCAGATTGTGGAGCAGCCCCCCCCAATCCCTTCCCTCTGCTCCCCAGCAATGAGAAGTGCCATGAGCACTATACCACCGAGTTCCTCTACAACCTCTACTCCTCTGAGGGCAAAGGCATCTTTGACTGCAGAATTAACGTCCTGGGCCACCTCCAGCAGGTACGGGGGACAGGGCAACATGGGCCACTGCTGTTGCCAAGACTTGGGCAAGCCTGACATTGCCATGTCTTTGTTCCCAGGGGGGAGCCCCGACCCCCTTTGACCGCAACTACGGGACCAAGCTGGGAGTAAAGGCGGTGCTGTGGATGTCGGAGAAGCTGGAGGAGGTCTACCGTAAGGGTGAGCTGAGGGCTGCAGGTTCCGTGGCGGGGTGGGGGGAGGCTGGTGGCACCGGGCAGCCCCTGCTGCTCTGGCCTTGGCCACTTGGCCCCCGGCAAGGCAGCCACAGTCGACAGTGTCCTCTTCCCAGGGCGTGTGTTTGCCAACTCGGGAGACTCTGCCTGCGTGATCGGGCTCAGGAAGAAGGTGGTGGCCTTCAGCCCTGTGACGGAGCTCAAAAAAGTCACTGATTTTGAGTAAGTCCCATCCCCATGTCCCAGCGGTTTGCCAGGTCCTGGGGGGACCTTCCTGGGTTGTCCTGGGGGACGCTCTAGAGCCACATCTCCCCCTGCGCAGGCACAGGCTGCCCCAGGAGCAGTGGTGGCTGAACCTGCGGCTGATGCTGAAGATGCTCGCCAACTACCAGATCAGCCTGACCGAGTACATCTCGGGGAAGATGGAGCACGTCACCCGCCGCACACTCAGTATCGAGAAGGGCTTCTAGTCCCACCAGCCCAAGCTGTAGCCCCCACCCACGTCCTCTCCATCCCCACGTGCTGCTCGGGGAGCGCCGGGTCTCCCCAGTTCTCAGTAGCCGTGTAGCTTCGCCACCGACCCCTTAAGCAGGCAGAGCCTGGCTGTGGCTCCCAAAACAGCACAGTCCTGCCCCAGGTTGCTGGCCCAGGGTCTGGTCCCTGTGCAGATGCAGAAAAGAGGTGTTGCTAGAGCCCAGCTGCAGAGCCCAGACCCTTAATCTTCCCTTAGTAGTTTATTGCTGTTATTTAATGATGGGGTATCTTGATTCCTTATTTAGCAGCTTGACCGCCTGAGCCAACTGCTGCTTTTAGTTGCCTGCCCTGCGTGCAGGAGGGAAGCCGAGGAGGATGTGCTGCCATCCCGGAGTGGGTAGAGGCTGGTACCAGGGGCTTTCGGCTGCCCCGTGAGCCCCAGTAAAGCTCCATCCTCCTGCGGCGTTTGCCCGGTGGCGTGCCTGGAGGGCTCAGCACAGAGCACCAGTCCTGGCAAGTCCCTCTTCCCAGGCCACCTTGCATGACGCTTGGCTGTGACCATCACTGTGTGGCTGCGGGTGCCATGCCTGTCATCTCACCTCTGCTCTGTGACACCTCCAAATCTTGTACCGTTCGAAGCGCTGCTCTCCTTCTCTAGAGATAAAACCTGCTGGAGCCAAACCTGCCTCGCTGGAGAGTGGTCATTGTGCACCAAGTCCCCGTGGGAAGGGAAGCAGGGGCAGACCAGGGGGTAGGGCTGGGGGGACAGTCCCCATGAGCAAAGCCAGACAGTTTGCCAGAGCTGGATTAATGCTGGGCCAGGAGGTTTCCCTGCTTCTGTCCTCAAAGCCGGAGAGAGTGGTACTGTGGGTGGCCTTTGCCTTGCCGGGCCGTGGAGGTTGCAAGGTCAGCATCCCTCTGTGGGCAGACTTTGCAATCCCAGAGAAAAATTGCTTCTCCCTTGTTTTGGTTCCCCCCTTCAAAGAAAGCGCAGAAGTGATTTGTGGAGGCGAGATGTTTGTTAAGGCAGTTTCTCAGGGCAGTTGCCAAGTGTGCCGGCTCCCACGTGCAGCACTTGGGCTTGGCTGCGCTGCTGGCCAGCTGGGCATGTGCATAGCCCCTTTCCCAGGCCACTTTCCTCCTGGGGCTTTCGGCTGACAGCTCCAGCCTCTGAGGCCTTGCCAGCACTAAGATGCATCACAGTCTTTTGGGTCAAATGTGCAGTTATTTTTTCCTCCACCAAGTTGTCCCCAAGTGACGAGTCTCCCTGATTTCAGTGCTTTTCCTCTAGTTGGCCACATTACTTGTTGTAGGCTCTGGAGGAAGATGGTCATTACTTTGTCTTCCCTGCCAGAGCTGGACACACAGGAGGAGCAGACCTTGCTGATGGGAGGCTGCATCGCGGCTGTTCCCGGGTGAGTATCTGCTGTGGGGACCCCAGGCAGACCTCACCACTCCTCCCAGCGCCAGCGATGGGAAACGGGCTCTTCCACCGTCCCACATTTGAGGAGCCCCGACTGGCTCCCGTGCAGGACCTCGTATCAGCCAGGGACCATCCCACGCTGTGGTGTCCTCCACACCTGCCCCACCATCAGCCTCCAGGACTCCCCAGGGTTGGCCTGGATGCAAATTGTGCTGGATCCGCACCCGCGGGCAGACAGCCGCTGGCACATGCTGTAACTGGGAAACGTCTGCCCTGGCCGCTCTGCATCCCCTGCTGGGGCAGGTCAGGGCAAAAGCAGGTCACACCAAACAGCTCTTGGCAGCTGCCCTCCAGCAGCCGGGTGCAGGGTGTTAATGGGGAAGGGGGTGTCCCGACGCTCAGACCAGCTTAGCATTCGGATGCATTCGGGGACAGGGGTCATTGGAGCCTTCACACCTCATTTCCACTCAAAATAAAAAAGCCTGGAGTGCCAGATCCCGGGGGGTGGGTGTGTGGGGGGAGATGGACAGGCACAGTCCCAGCATCCTGCAGGGGGGCAACCCCCCTGCCCCGTGCACTGCCAGAAAAAGCATTAGGGGATGCAGTGATAGTGCACCCAGGCACGGCCAGCCCAGCCCCAGCTGCCCCCAGGCCCTGAGGAGGGCAGAGCAAAAATGCCATGAGCATCCTCAGCGTAAGGCAGGCTGCCAGGTCCCCAGAGAGAAGAGGCCAGCCCCCCCGGACTGTGCTGCACAGGATGCTGCAGGGTCACCCTGCGAGGAGCAGTCAGGAGCACCAAGGGCAGCTCACCTGGCCCCAGGAGCACCCGCGCCAGCCAAGCGTGACAAGTGCAGCATGTAGGCAGTGAGCTCCGCTTGGGGACAGCCATGCAGTCAGGGATTAACAGCCCGAGTTCTCCAGTGCAGAGGGCAGGAACTGTGCCAGAGCAGCCTCAGGCCACAGCGGTTGCTCCATTAGCTGCCCTGATGACAAGTCAGGACGCTTGCTTTAATCACTCTCCTCCCAGCAAAGCTGGGGGGTCTGGCTCCTCTGTCCCCTGACACAGACAGGCGTGACTACTGCCACCGAGCAGGCTGTCGAGGCAGCCTGGGAGAGGACGTGCCCTCAGCACAAGGGCAAGATGCAAACAAGATGACGGGTATGTCTCTCAGGCCCTGGCTGTCAAGGGAAGTCTGGTACATTATAAATCACATTGGCTATTTAAGTGCAGCTGGGTTTAATGCAGAATGCAAGAACTAGGTCATTTGAGGAGTTAAAGGCATCAGCAATCTTCATCCAAGTGATGAGGGTCAAACTGTGCCCCTTCCCACCAAGGTCAAGCAAACAGGCTTGTGGACACAGGGCTGTCACATCCCCGAGGAGCACTCCTCACAGCAGCGTGACCCAGTGCACAGGTGCTCAGACACCCATACAAACAGGGATAGCAGGGATGTGGACACGCCACCCCACCCCACACAGGGCCAGGGTCTGCAGCTGAGTGGCCCAGAAGGCCCATGTCCTATGCCTCGGGGGCCGTCGCCCTGCCTGGGTGGGCTTTGTGCCTCTGCCATGAGCAAATGGGCTTTGCTCACTGCCTTTTTTGCTCTCTGCACTCAGCAGTGGGCTTATGGCTGCAAGGTTCCCAAGTAGCAGTCCCTTTGGAAAGCAGCCCCTGCAGCAGCTCGGTGCAGAATCAACCAGCACCAGGGGCAGGCGAGCCATTTCACGGGTCCAGAGAAGCGGGAAGACGCAGGGGCCCACAGCCCTCCTCCTGCTCCACAGAGCTAACAATGCAAGCCATGAACCAGACATAATGGAGCAATGCCCCAGAGTCAGTTGTTCTCACTACGTTTGCTGAACCCCAGCCACAACTTACACATCCTAGAGGGATAATTGGTTTTATTTGGTATGTCACGGCTCTACAAAATCTTAGTAAATGCAGCTTTTTCAGTTAAAGAGAAATGCCACCCTTGATGCCTGTGCAAACCTGACAGTAATACTTGGCTTGTTTTCTCCTAAAAACGCACAGGGGCTTTTTACTCTAACGCTGTTTCCTTAAGATGCCTGCAGGGGCATGTGGGGGTGAGAGTACAGCTGAGCACTCAGGATCTAGGAAAGAGTAATTTGTTTCACCTAGGCTGCACCGAGCTTTTCTTTGGGCCGCCTGACTGCCAAGTCAGGTGCTACATGCACGAACAAGGACCAGAAGTCATGAGTTGAATATAAATTAAGAATTTGACATTGACCTTCACAATCTGCACCAGACAGTTCTTGGTGATCATTTCAGACAGCATTTCCCCAACAGACTTCACAAAACAAACTCTGGTAGAAACTGCCTTCAGAGCCTACTAACACACAGAGGCTGGCTGACGGTTAGTCTGACAGGGAGCCACTGACAAGCAGTGACCTTTCTAGCTGTCAGCAGGCTTTGCCAATCCCCCTTCGATCGCGCAGCAGAGCAGCACCTCTCACTGCAGCCCCGCTCACTTTTGCTTTGCTGATTTACCAGCAGCTCCCATCAAACAGCCCCAGTGACATGAGATACAAACGTTAACAGAGCCTGTTACACAAGCAGGAAAGCTCCCGCAAGCCAGGTCAGGTGCTGCCCGCCCTGGTGTGACATACACAGCTGGGGGTGATGTCAGAAGCTACAGGGCAGGGGAGCCAGCAGCACCCTGTTCCAGCCCCTCTGCAGGGGAAACACAGCGGGGAAACACCAAGGCTTTGGCTGCAGCCAGGCATGTGTGGGCAGAATGGCACTGCGGGGCTGGCTGGTGCTCCAAGGAGGTTTGTAATGGGCACTGTCACTCCTCCTGCAGCTCCTTCTTCTGAAAGGCCTGCAGTCTCCTCCCCACCGTCTGCTGGACTATCTCCAGACCCTCTGTGTCCAGTTCCTTCATGAGAAGCAGGATGGCATTCAGGACATTGTTCTGTCGGGATGAGAAAGACAATGCTTTTCACAAGCATGCTAACACCAGCCCAGAAAAAGGCACTCGATTTTCAGAATTGCTCTTTCTAGGAACACCACCACCATCACGGCCGGTCATTTGCAACAGCCACCTGCAGCTGCAGGGACAGAACAACCAAGCCCTCGGGGCAAACACTGGCAGAGACTGCGCATGAGGCGAACTGGAATGCGGGACAAACCCATCCACCCAGTCCTGCACAGGCTGCCCACATGCCTCTGGCTCCCGGCCACCCTCCCAACTGGCTTCTATAAGGAAAGGCACATACAAGAGCAGCCGCCCTCACTCCCCAGCCTGACTACAAGTAGGATGGGAAAGGACAGGAACCTTCTGATCTGAGGAATAAAAAGAGCTTGTACAATTGTAAAAGCATGAGCTGGGAGGAACGCTTGAAGGCCTTCAGCCCAGCCCTCCCACTGACGCAGCACTACTGCCAGCACCAGACCATGGCTCTATCAAACCATGTCTTGAAAAACTCCACTGAGACATTCTGCAGCCTCCTAAATAACTGTACTTCCAGGGAAAAATCTTTTTTCTAACATCCAACATGAACCTTCCCTGCTGCAATCTGTGGCCATTTCCCCTTCTTTAAGGTTTTCTTTTCCTGAAGGCCAAAGCCTGTGGTACTACTCATGATGCTGCAAAGTGATTTGCTCTAGTATGAGAAAAACATGAACAGAGATTGCAGGCAACTAACATCAGAATGAGACAGAATGTGGTCTAGATCTCACTTTGGCCTCCCTGTGCCAATTGAAGTGATGGCACTCAGCCCAACAGACAGCGATTCCCAGCTGAACAACCAAGATCCATGAAGTTCATCCAAGGCTACACCACGGAAGGGGCTGAGGAACCACCTAAGCTTTCAATGAAGCAGTCTTCCCCCAGGCTGACAGCCTCCCAGCTGCATTTCTGCTGCTGCCCATCCAGCACGTGTTCTTAGCACAACCCCAGTGAAGGGGCACACGTGAGCTTGTGTGCAGACAGACCAAGAGGACAAACTCCACTGGCTTTCTTTATATTGCATGATGTCTTAAAGATAGAAGAGAATGGAGTATTTTCAGTTGGAATGGACCTACAAAGATCATCTAGTCCAACTGATGACCTGTCCGCTTCAGGGCTGACCAAAAGTTACAGCATATTAAGGGAATTGTCCAAATGCTTCTTAAACATGTGACAGGCTTGGGACATGTCTACAGGGTATGACCACCCTCTCAGTGAAGAAATGCTTCCTCATGTCCAGTCTGAACCTCCCTGGCGCAGCTTTGAGCCATCCCTGTGTGTCCTGTCACTGGATCCCAGGGAGAAGAGCTCAGCACCTCCCTCTCCGCATCCCCTCCTCAGGAAGAGAGCAATGAGGTTGTCCCTCAGCCTCCTTTCCCCTGAACCAGACAAGCCCAGGTTTCTCAGCCACTCCTCACAGGACACACCTTCCAGCCCTGTCACCAGCTCACTGCCCTCCTCCAGACGCATTCAAGTACCTGAACATCCTTCTGAAATGGGGGGGTCCCAGAGCCGCACACGGCACTCTGGGTGAGCCCCCACAAGGCTGAACACAGTGGGACAGTCCCCTCTCTTGACTGGCTGGTGATGCTGTGTTTGATGCACCCCCAGCTGCAGGTTACCCTCTTGGCTGCCAGGGCACACTGCTGGCTCCTGTTGAGCCTGCTCCCACCCCACACCCCCAGGGCCCTTCCTGCAGGGCTCTTCGCCAGCCACTCCTCTCACAATTTATACTTGTGCCTGGTGTTATTCCATCTCAAGCGTGGAACCTGCACTTGGACTTGTTAAGGTTCACACCACTGACGATCGCCTGGTGCTCCAGTTGACCTAGATATCCCTTTACAAGGCTTCCTGTCCCTCATGAGACACAGCAGCTCCAGCAGAATAATAGAATGGTTTGGGTTGGAAGAGACCTTAAAGATCATCTAGTTCCAACCTTGCTGCCATGGGCAGGGACACCTTCCACCAGATCAGGTTGCTTCAAGCCTCATCCAACCTGGCCTTGAACATTTCCAGGGAAGGGGCATCCACAGCTTCTCCAGGCAACCCGTGCCAGCGCCTCACCACCCTCATAGCAACAGTATCATCAGTAAACTTGCTAATGGTGCATTCAGCTCCTGCATGCAGATAGCTAATAAAAATAATGAACAGCCCTGGCCGTAGGACTGAGCCCTGAGGAACACCGCTGGTCACTGGCTAGATGCAGCCCCATTCACTACAACCCTTCCAGCTCTGCCTTTCAGCCAGTTCTTCACCCAACACACCATGAACCTGCTCATCTCACAGTTGGACAACTTGTCCAGAAGGATGCTGTGAGGGACCGTATCAAAAACCTTACTGAAATCTTTACTAAAAACATACTCAAACTAGAGACAGTGCCCGGGATCTGTGGAGAATCAAGCAGGATCCTGAGTCAAAAAGATGTCTCTGTAATGATCAGTGATTCCTAAGAGGTATAGAAGACATGTCCAAACAACCCTTATCCTCCCACAAGTGTCCCTGGTCAGACCATATAGACATGCAGCACAGGTGACACATGCTTGTGAGAGGGCACACAAAAGCGATGAAAGGATCAACGTGAGTGAAACCACCCTATTTTAAAAATAAGGTCATATGCTGACTTCTGATACATTCCTACACCACCTTTCTTTCTCTCACCTTCCCTCTTGAGTAAGCCTACTTTTTTTTTTAATGCCTCTTTTGCAGTCATGGATCCTCCTGAATGCCAGACAGGCTGATTTTATTTTCCTTCTCTTTTACTTTCCTGACTGTTGCCAGATCTTCCAAGCTGCTTTTTTGTAACAGCTGCCTGAATTATTCTGTGGCCTCACCAACTCAAGCAGGGTGCTGGATGTGGGCACCAGCCTGCCCGCTGGCCAGGGAGCCTCAGAACCACCTCTAGCAGGGTAAGGCAGGAAGATGAATTAGTACTGGCATGCACAGAAATCCCTTCTGCCTTAACGCACCACAGGCAAAGTGCAGGGAAACCTCTGGGTGATTTTAACATCACTGTCATTACCTCCACCCCGCCTCATCTAGTTTGCTGGTTGGGAGGGACACAGATTTTACACAGGTCTGTAAGTCATTAGAATAATGGCTCTCGCCCTTCATGAAAGCAAATCAAGACTTGCTGTCAAGGACCAACTGGAAGACAAGGAAGCAGGAAACGATGGCATGCCTAAAGCCTGACACTGCCAGAGAGATGTCCTGAGATCCCTTCCCTCAGGCTGGCTGCTGGTGTTTCCCCTCCCATTGATACTATCCAGAAGTTAGGTCTCCAGGCACTCTCTCTCCTCTGGCCAGTCCTTCTACGCAGGACACCACCACCACTGCCTAATGGGGACAGCCTGCAGGTAGCATCACTAAATAGGCCATAACCCGATGCTATTGTGGGCTTTTCGACAAGCATATTAGATCAAAACAAGTAAGCAAGAGCAACATATTAACTTGGAGATGCTGGTATAGCATCCACAGTTCTTCTCTTGTGCCTCTGACACTACACTTGGACACCTCAAGCGAGGAAATGCCTCCTCTGGCTGGTGTCACTTCACTAATAAATCAAAGCAAACTAAGGGGAAAGAGCTGAAATATCCACTCACGCTATCTGTGTGCTTGGTTTCAGTGTTCAGACCAAATAGGAAACCCACATGGTCAAAACCAGTAATGTGTTCTTCAGAAAGAGCAGGCACCCCTGAAAAGAGGATCCACGTTTCCTTTACTTGTTCCATCACATTAAAGAAATAAACCAAGGAGCAGAACACTTGCTTGCTTGATCCATCAGCTAAAGTACAGTTACTGAGCTAGAGATGCCATCTTCCCACGACAGCATCTGCTTGTTTCTCAGTGCATGTTGCTCTCAGAACTGGTGGGCAGAGTCTTGTAGGGATTGAGGATCCCCTTGGGGTCTAACATGGCTTTGAAACGCTGCATTAGAAAGACTGCTTCATTGGATTTGCTGTAATGAATGAACTGCTTTTTCTTGAAGCCCAGTCCGTGCTCTGCGCTGATACTGCCCTTATGCCTTGCAGTCCACTCATAGACATACGGCTCAATGGCATCCAGCAGGAAATGGCTGTAGGACTCTGCTGTGATGTTCAAGTGCAAGTTTCCATCTCCTGGAAGAAAACACCACAGAGGTGGGTCTGCAGGAAAAGCTCAGTAGCCCTTCAATGGAGACTCATTACTGCCTCCTCCAAGCACTCAAACAACAGTGCCTTTGTTAGTCTCCAGACTATGAAAAAGGACAAGTTCACTGTCCTTCTACAAACAACAGCCTCTCCACGCACAAATAATTCGCATGGAAAAACAAAAGTCCCATTTTTTCAGTACAATATTTGAGGAAGTGTTCCCAGTTAAGTGACTTTCAAATTCCCACTATTGTGATTTTAAAATTCAAACTGTGCTGCATTAATTATTGCCCCACTACCGAGATGGCATGCTGAAGACTGTCCCAATGGTATTTCATAATGATCACTAGATTTTAATACGGCCCTTCATCACTTTCTCTCTCCCTGTTATGTTTGTGCAATGTTCTAAAAGCACTTTGGCACTGCATCAACAGAAACAAAGCAAGCAGAACATTTTCTCCTTTTGCCACTTGCATGTGATGGCATTCGATTAAGCCCACAGTTGTTGAGTATTCAGAAGAGAAAACACACAAAGATAAACACAAGTTACTCATTTTCACTCCAGAACCTCTTCCTGCACCCCAGCAAAACCTCGCAGTATGCAGCTTAATACTCAATAGCAAGAGCTACTACAGGCAGCATTTGTTATACAGTCTTTCAAATCATCTCAAACCAAGTGTGCTGAAGTGTGTTCTGGGGGGGGGTTGTGTGTTTTTTAGTTTAAAACGGAATAGCTCTGCTACGCTTACCTGCTTGCAAAATCAAATTAGTTTCAAAGCATTCTGACCAACGTACTGTTTTTTATGTGCATTACCTTTATTGCTCTCTTTTGGAGGGTTACTGGCTCAGAAAAATTGTTTTCCAATACAACTAATAACTTTGGACAAGTTAGGTGTTTATCTACCAAATGTGTCTAAGTACATTAATTGAATTGATGGTCTAATTAAACAACCTACATACTTAAATAGAAAGTACAAAGCTTCTTGCTGTTTTTGGCTGGGATTGAGTTAAATTTCTTCATAGCAGCTGGGATGGGGCTGTGCTTTGGATTTGTGCTGAGGACACTGCTGGTCACGCAGGGACTCGGTTACTG
>JAVJGJ010000003.1:1170406-1188536 GCA_035590215.1 Microhierax caerulescens | reverse complement strand
GTGTGCAGGCCGGGCGCCGGGCAGGGCTGGGCAGGCCGGGGGCAGGGCAGGCTGGGCAGGGCAGGCCGGGCAGGGCTGGGGCGGCTGCCCTCCGGCTCCCGGCTGCGCTCGGGCGGTGGCCGCTGTGGCTGTAGGCGCCTTGCCCGCGGCAGGCTCACTGCCCAGCAGCCCCCTGAGGCGCAGTTTTACTTAATTACTTAATAGTTACGTGCAAATTGTATTACTAATTTCATTGCATGTTAATTAGGGAATGTTGCGTACTTATAGCTACACATTTACAGTATATATATTTATATCTAACTTTACACATGAGCATATATACCTGTGCATACATAGAATACGTATATACCCCACTATATATGTATATATCAAGTGTGATAAATGAAATACATACTTCCACGTATTTCTACACCACCTTGTATGTTAAGGTATGGAAACTCAGGTAGCACTGCTGACTGCATTGGCACCAGGAGCTGCAAGGCCACTCCTGCTCTCATGTTTTGGGGTAAAATTGCTGTGGCGTGCTGCCGTCTTCTACCTGGGGGGTGAACATGCAGGTTGAACTGGGATGGCTAGAATGAAGAGGCCTGAAGAAGCAGTGTGGTTAGCAAGGAGTGACAGTCCAAAAGAAAGGATTAATGCAGAATTTCCCAATGTTTTTCTGTGTGTTTCAGCCTTACTCGGCAACAGAAACCACTGCAGGAATGGAAGCTGGCAGTTATTTAGTTGTTTGCACTGGTGTGTTGGTGCAGCAGTTCAAATATGTTGGAACTGAACCCTCTGTTGTGTTGGTGGTGGTGATGGCCTCGTGGTGGGGAGGGGACATGGGTGGTACTGAGCTTCTGACCTTCCTTACCACAACACTTCTGGATAAGCGAGGGGCCAAGAGATGCATTTATTGGGACCAATGGGCATGCACTTTTGAGGAAAAATGTGGGATAAGCAGGTCAGGCAGATCATCCCTCTGCATTTTCTTCTTTCTGTCTCTCAGCACTGGGCTGCCATCACACCCATGGAGAGCTAGCCAGGACCTCAGGCTGGAAATCCAGTGCACAGGTGTTGCACAGAGGCTTTTAGAGCTGCATATACAAGTGCTTGGAGGCAGCTGAAGCAATTTTTGGAGTTCTTGACTTTTCTGTTGCAGCTGTTCACAGGCCAGCTGGCGTGAGGTGGCTTCTGAGACAGGATTTGGCCGCCTGGGCCCTGTGTCTGTGAAGGCAGATGCAGGATCTGAATCCTTGGTGTTACGGGAGGAACAGCAATGTACATGGCTTTGCAGTACTTTTGTTCTCCAAATCCCCGGCTGCTTTCACTTCCAGTGGAATATGGAAATACTCGAGCATGTTTTCAGCTGCCCGGTGGCACAAGCCCAGCCCCAGCCATGCTTTGCTGTACTGTTGGCAGCAAAGCCTGTCCCTGAAACAGGCTAAGTAGATTAAGGAATCTTCTCTAGGTGCCACAGAGAGATTTTTGTACTCATCTTACTGACAAATACATGCTTCAGTCTGTTTAAGCATACACATCCTCCGTCTGCTCTGACATCTGTCCTGCTACTGAAACATGCACAAAAGATTGTTTCATTCAAATTAATTAATAAAATCTTAACTCTCCATTTAATACTATAAGTAGTATCAATAATAATCTCAGGCAACAGTCCTCCTGGGTCTTTTAAAAAGAAGAGAGCTTAAATAATGCATATAGACTTGTAAAGTGCATTAAAGTAGTGGCCTGGAGAGAAGAACAAAAGGACCACTGAGGTCTGGGACCACATGACCTAGTAAGGCTGTGTAGCATCACCTACAGTCTGTGGGGTGTCCATGTCCTGCTTGCAGCCTTGCAGTGTCACCTAACAGATCTTACAAGGCTCCAGTGCAGGGACTGATTCTTGCCCCTGTGAGCTCCTGGGGCTCTTGGCTTTTCTCATACTCTGCCACAATGAGGCCCAACTTGCCCCTTCATTCCTGGTGGTGGGCTGTGCTCGCTTCTCAGGTCTGTGTGCAAGACAGCAAAAAGCTCTTCATACAGGTGGGCTGAAATCTAGAGTATTTTCAGTTTGGTCTGCACTACATGGTAGTTACACGTTCTCTTTCCAGCTCTATATCAGTGTTTTATATAATGCACCTATTACTGTTCATTTAATTATTGCTTTATTGAGGGTCCAAGAAAGACATTGCTTTCATGTAATTATTGTGTGTATTTTCTCATTTCAGAAAAGCTCTCACTTGTGATCAGTAGCTTTTGCTGTGACCCGTGAT
Source organism: Microhierax caerulescens (assembly GCA_035590215.1). Lineage (NCBI taxonomy): Eukaryota > Metazoa > Chordata > Aves > Falconiformes > Falconidae > Microhierax > Microhierax caerulescens. The sequence goes on along the minus strand of JAVJGJ010000003.1, from coordinate 1,186,281 downwards.
TCCTCCATACAGGGTTTCAGGGCTTACTTGCAATGCCCACAACAGCTTCAGAAAGAAGTGTTTGAACCCCTGAGCATCCTGGCTACTAAACCAAACCTTCCCTGGATGTGTTATGGGATTGCTGTCAGTGTGTGAGTCATGGCAAGGGGAATTTGGAGGAGCTGGGAGCTGCCACTGATGATGTTGATAAGAAGTGCTGCTGGTAGTAATCCCAAGTGTCATCGTTGCTGCCAGGATAAGCACCTGCCACTGCTGCTGGTAGCAGTCACACCTCCACACCGCTCTTCCTGCTTGTCACCACCATCACCTATGGGGTGAGCGCTGTAAAGTTATCAGCAGTTGCTTCCTCTGTTGGCCACGCTGGTGGTCGTTAACATCCCCGTGCTGATGGCAGTGCCTGTATGGACACACTGCTGTTGAGCCTTGGTAGTAAGCAGCCTCACTGCTGCAGCTGAGAGGGCAACCAGAGCCACCTCTCTTGGTGCTACCTCACTTGCAATGGTGCTATATGCTGACAGCAGTTTTATGTGGCCCAGAAGCTGATACCTACTAAGCACCATCCTGGTTAGGAAGAGCTGTTAAAATGGGGCAGAAGGAGCAGGATGGATTGGGGGAGGTATTCAGAAAACCTATGTTACCCTCCTGGTATCTTGAGAGAGGTTGTCAGCACCCCTGGAGATGGGCTGTGCTCCTCCTCTCCTGCACAGTATGTAGCAGGGAAGGGCGAGCAACACATTCAGGGCAGCCACTGGGGTGTTCTTGGGAAAGGCCCACCATTTAAAATGTCTCAACAGTTGTCTCTGGGCAACAAGTTGTTCCCGTAACTGCTCCAGTGTAACATAGCGTCATAGCAAGCTTGATCATGGTGTCATGGTTCAGAGGATGCTTTACTCATGGCAGCCCTCCAGCAGCTATTCCACCCAGGACATTCCCTCTGTGCAACCGTCACTGCTCTGGGCTCAGGAACACCAAATAGAATGACTGTTTAGATGTTGGCAGGAAATGCTATGGTTTTGTAAGTGCTCATACAAAAATCTTGTTGTCATGGAGACAGGCATGTCACCATAAACCTATGAAGACTTCGTCAAGAGGCTCAGTTTTCTCTGTGGGAAGCATCCTCTTCAGCCTCGCTGAAGAGCCAGCCAAGATGAACACCAGTGGCTACAAGATACTGCCAGAGCCAGTGAAGGAGACAAGCACACCTGGGTCGCTTGTTTGCGCCAAGTTGACGGAACAGCTTCTGCAGAAATTCTGGAAAAGAGCTTTGGAGAGGACTTCCAGGAAACCTCCTGCTACCTACCGGGATTTTCCCGTATGATCCCACCAGCACTAGCACTATTTCACTGGAGAGCTATACGGACACTACAGCAAGTGCTTCTGAAGCCACTCCAGGCCACTGCGTAGCTCCAGTGATCCAACCAGGACAAGGGATTTCACACCAGCCAAGACCCACCTAACCCAATAAATACAAATTCTCAAGACAGCCATCCACAGTAAAAGGAAATCAAACCAGGCTACTTCAATAAACAATAGCTTAAAATTACATCCCTGTCATGTCAAGCTAACTAAAACATCGAAAGCATTAAATTGAAAACTTGCAAGTTATTTGTATAGCAAATTGCTGTTATTAAAAGCTAATCTCATTGGAGCAGCTTGTCCTCATAGCCAATTGCATAGAACAAGCATTCAATTTACTGTGCAGACTACAAAATTAAGAGTGAAGAGGCAAAGGCCACCAGCTATGTGGAAGACTTCTTTCTTCAGACTCATCACTAGTGCAGGAGCTCTGTCAGCATATCTTTCCTTTGTTTTTTAGGCTGTCATTATACCAAGATGATACTGTTGCAGGCTGGATTTTGGTGCTTTGCTGTGCTGACAGAGCTAGTCACTGGTTACAGCTGAAATGCCAAAATAAGAAGCAATTTCCACTGTTCACAGTACTCTGTAGGGACTATTATTATCAATTCCTTCTGTCAATAATACACATCATATGAATACATTTACATGGGAATTGGGATCCTGCTGATATGCATATAATCAAAGTAAAATATTACACTTCTTTGTGCAGTGTGTGATCCCGTGAGATTCACAGGAAGGAGCCTGAAGGGATCAGGATGAAATGTCCCTCCCTTATAAAGCAACCAAAAAACATGCAAAATGGGCAGAACATTAGACTCAAGGTGACTCAGAAAGCTCCCTCTTGCCTTCCTCCTTTCTGATGGAAAACCCCCACCAAATTAGTGAAGCAGGGCGAAGGAAGCCAAAGCACTGCAGGAGCTGTAGTGAACCAACTGCACTCAACATACTGCAAGGGAGAGGGGAATAAAATGACAGGTACTGGGGAAGAGATAAAAGGGGAAAAAAGCAGATATATCCTTCAAAAGGGTTTATTGATCATTGCAGACATGGGTGGATTACAGCACCAGCCCTAGAGCCACATGTAATACTCCAGATTTTGAAGTCACAACCAAGTGGCAAATCTGGTAGGTTTTTTAATTACATTTTAAGAAGGATCTAGAGAAGAGCACAAGGGGGTACAAGGAGGTAAAAGGATTTAACCAGCACTGTCTTCTCCATCCAGATCTGTCAAGGACAATGCTGCTTTGCAGGGAAAATGTCCCTTGCAGCCCAGTTGTTTTACTTCTCAGTCCTGCTGTGTCCTCCACATACCCCATGAGGAGGTCAGTGTCATGGAAGAACAAAGATTAAGTGATGATTAAGTACATTTATGAGAAGATTAAAGATTAAGAACAAAGAGTAAGTGAAAAGTCCTGAGTAAGAAACACCTTTTTGTGGCAAGAAGCTGCTGTAACAGCTTCCCAAACAGCACTTTTGCTCTGTCCAGTACCAGGAGTTATGTATAATCCCCAAAATTGATCCCAAGAGGAGCAGAGTGGCTTGTGTCTACACTGCTCAGGTCTCTGGAGCAGACTGGGCTGCTTTTACTGCTTCAAAATCATCTCTTGGTAGTAACCTTTAGGTGTTCCAGAGCTGTGCAAAGTACTAAAGTCCATCCATAGGTCCTGCTGCTGCTGCAGTAAGGTGGACTTGGTGTGTTCGGACTGCTGCTGTTTGCATTTGTCACGTCTGCGCTGGTTGAGATTGACTTGTTGGTGTTAATTTTTCAGGGCTTTTTTCCAACAGATAATACATGGAAGGAAATAATTGAAAAAACAAAGGTGGAAGTTCCTTAAATTCCTGGTTTCACATGCATTTTAATATTTTTTAATAAATCCACCAGCATGATTTCTTTTCAGGATTGATGGAATGAAAGTCACCTGATACATCTGATATGTTTTTAAAAGTATTTTTGTGTTCCTGATCAGCTGTTGTATCAAATCAATGAATTATGTGCTAATGGAATTTTTACATGCTGGGCACAGTACAAATGCAATGGCTTCTGTAAAGTGTGTCAAAAAGGAAAAGTTTTTTATTCTGTGCTGTTTAAGGCTGCTGAGCAAGAACGATGAACCACCCCTGATCAGCTTCAAATGACTAACAGATACCACATGTAATTTGAGTAAAGGAAAGGAAAAATCCACTCCTATGAGTAACACAAGATGAGGAAAAATGATTATTTTGACAAACAGGTCTTTATGATGCAAAAGGCAGGTTGTGATGCTCACTCATGCTAATTCTTTGGCATTTGCTTAATGAATTGCAGGCTGTGAAATAACCTGCACTTCTAGAAATTATGAAAAGATGGGGTTTTTTTGGTGGTGCACTCTGATTCCAACATGCCGGCAGCTGCAGAGCCAACCTGACAGCTCCTTGCTCTCCCTCCACCCCTTCTTGCCCCTGCGCCACCCTGGAGAGCATGCCAACACGCTTACTAGAGCACACAGAAACTGCATTAGCAAGCAAGCCAGCTCGAAAATAATTACTGAACTAGCATTAGACAGCTCTACTGCCAAGGGTGACAGTCCTGTTTCTCAGACAGCTTTTCAGTGGCAGCATGGGCGTGAGCTCCCACCACCATCTTGCTGCACCCCTTCTCCCTGGCTGTGTGCCACCCAAAGCTGTGCCAGACCAAGCACTTGTGCAGCTCTTTGCTGGAAGGGGATCAGAGAACTGATCCTGCTAAGAATGACCTTTTTCCCTGAGAGCCGGCTCACCTTGCCACTGAAAGAGCAGATGGAAGTGAGCACAGAGAGGACAGTCACTGCTTGAACCAGTCATGTCTAAGCATGTTCTGAAACTAGAGTGCATGACCTCAGCTGTTTGTAGATTTTGAGACATCTCTTCTTAGGAATGAGTTGCACCTGAAAATTACGTAGCATGTGTGAGACTGCTATTTTAACTTCACAAGTGTTTTTTATAAAATCTGACAGGAATATGGCTGTGGAGAACATGGTAAAGGGTCCCCCAAATGCATATTCACGTTGTAGAAATGCAATCTGGAAATGGCCCAAACAAACAAGAAAACATCTCACAAAACATCTCTTAAACCCAATCGCACTCCCTGTGCAAAGGGAAAGAAGGGCTGTGTCTGTGGGTGCTTCTGGGAGCAGGGAGATAATCCCCTTGGGATCATCTCACACATCTGTGTCACTGTTGCAGAGGCCTAGAACAGTGGGCTCAGACATTTGCTGAAAGGTAGGTTTGCTTCTGTAGCTTTTGGTTTACCAAGTTTAAATGAGAATAGAAAGGATCAGAGCATTCTCTGATTGTCTGTCCTTTTTCCTTTGTGCCCTGTTCTCCAGCTCAGAGCATTCTCAGGAGCATTGGGGTGTCTGCCACTACCAGTACAGGGGAGCTGCAAGAGGCCCTTGCTCCTAGCAACTCCAGCTGATTTATCACCAGTGCCATCTCCTTGGTTCTGCTGGTGAAGAGGAAGAGCTTGAGGAGGGGTGGGCAGACCCTGCGAATCAATGCCTGGTTCTGCAGCAAGTGTTCTGGGCAAAGATTTGACTTTTACAGTCACGGGACCCTCTCTGAGGGTTGAGGACTGCCTAGCTTTGTAAGTATAGACCAAAGGTTGGAAAACAAATGGCCATTCAACTTTCTGCAACAAAAGTGAACCAAAGAGATTCCCTGTAGAGTTCAGGTGCTTTCAGTCAAAACTCTCTGCTGCACATTTTGGGCGAGCATTATGGTTTCTAAAGACAACCCAGAACTTTGATGTCAGGTTCCTGAATATTAGGAAGCTTTGACAGGTTGTGTCAGATGTTTCTCCCTGCCCCTTTAGTACAGGATGCTCCTTCTCCCCTGTCTGTTACAAGCAGCATATAGGGAAAAGTGATTTTTCTGAGCTTGAGTTCTCAGTGATTCAATAAACATGGTGGTGCTTTCTGTGACTACATCCTTCCACCCTTGCTTCCGAGTTTGTACAGCGCACTGTATCACTAACTGTGCTATAAGGCCAGCAAAGCACTGAAGATGAAGCCATTGAAAAGTGGCCTTTAAAAAGTTGTGGATATCTTAAAATCAGCAAAAGCTGTGAAAATACCGTTCACTTTCCTCTTTGGTTGATAAATTCATCTTTGTGTTCTGGGGCTGGCAGGGAAAAGGAAGGCAGCCAAGCTGCCTCTAGCATGTCTCTTCTCGTGAGTGTCAAAGCTAATAGAAACAGAGCTGGAGTTCCCCCTGGGCGTTTCAGGAGTCATCATCTGGAAATCTTCAGTGCTGGAGCTGCAGCCACACAGCAGGGCTCACCAGCGTTTAAGGCTCTCAGTCACATTGCTGTCTCCACTTTGCAGTTTGCTGCCAGCCTGCTATCTGGCATGTTCAATTTTACTGCTTCGGCACATTGCTGCCACCTCTTAAATCTGTGTGGCAAATGGCGCTGGCAATAACCTCAGCAGCAAAAAATGCAGTTAAAAGAGGTACTAAACAGCCCTCTGCCTTGCTGCGCGTTTAGCAACACAAATACAGGTGGGTGCAGAGCATTATCCCAACTCTCACTATACAGAAAATGCATTTAGGTGAAGAAAAATAATTGCTGCTGCCATGTCAGATGGTTGTGGGAGCTGCTGTGGACTGGGAGCGCATCCTCCAGCAGCAGCGTGCGGGGTGATCAGTGTGCTGGGATGTGCCAGCTGGTGTGATGACTCCTGTCTCCAGACTTCAACCCTCCCACAATGCCGTGATTTCAAGAGCACAGAATAAGTCAGTTTTTTGCTTAAACTGAAGGACTGTATTGTAAGACATGGCAGTCCACTTCATTTGGGTGTCCTTGTTTAATACTTGCACAAGTCAGAGCTGCGTTGACCCTTTGGGGATGGTGGTGCTTCAGCCCTGCTGCTTGTATTGCCAGGGTGAAATAAAACGAACGTGACAGCAGTCAGTGACAGCTGGAGCGCCGTGATGGAGAGCAAGGTGCCTGTGCCACTCCTCGCAGACGCAGTGCTACGTGTTTTTTGAAGAAACAATTCAAGGACTGAGCAAAAATGTCTGTTCAGTGATGCTATGCTGCCCTCACGTGGGTATTTCAGAAATAGCCCACTCTTTAATCCCGACCAGCACTAAACTAATGCTTTAAAACACTCGGGCATCTCCTCCAAGAAAGCCCCTTGCAATCACAGTGATTTTTTAAAATCATTTTCACGGCCCGGGCAGCCTGTGGGGGGTGAGGCCGGGGGGGCAAGAGGAGGTCCCGGCCTTGACCGCAGCCTCCCCCAGCCGGGCGGGCAGCACCATCTCCAGCCAGCACCGGCGCTGGCTCCTCTGAAGGCTCGTCAGGCTGTGACCCTCTCGGGACGGACCAGCTCCCGAGCCCGGCGGGGCGACCACCGGAGGCCGCGGCCAAACGCCGACGCCTCAACTCAGCACCGATGGAGGTGGGCGGGGCCTCGCCTCAGGGCGGGCGGAGATGGGCGGGGCCTCAATCTCAGGGCGGTGGGCGGGGTCTCGCCTCAGGGCCGGTTGCACGAGGGGGGCGGGGCCTGGCACGCGTGTGTCCTCGTCACTTCCTCTGCGGAGAGCGCTGGCGCTGGGGACGGTCGGGTCGGGTCGGCGTGGGGAGCGGTGCGGCGGGACGATGAGCGACAGCGGGGAGCAGAACTACGGCGAGCGGGTAATACACGGAGCCTGAGTGCGCTGCCCGGCCGCCCCTCCCCCCCTCCCCGCCCTCTCTCGGGGCGGCGCGGCCGCCCCCGTGGCCGCGGAGCGGGTGGCGGAGTCGCCGCGGGAGGGGCCGCCGCAGCGCGGCGGGTGAGGAAGCCCCGGCGGACGCGCGGGAGCAGGTCCGGTGGGACCGGGGTTTAGCGGGGGAAGATGGTGGACGGTCCGTCTGGGAGGGCGGTAGGGGCGCGCGGCGGGTACGCTCTAGCTGCCCGCCCGCCGGCGCGCTCCACGGTGAGTCTGCCCGGCGCCATCTTGGGCTGGTGACCGGGCGCGCCGGAGAGGGACAAAATGGCCGAGGGCCGCGGGGCGGCGTGTCCCCGACCCTGCCGCTGCGCCCCCGCCGGCGCGACTTTACCTGACGGGGCTGCCGTGTCCCTGCCCCGAGATTGGTGGGGCCACGGGCTGTGGCGGGGTCTTCCCCCGGGCCTCCCGCGGCAGCGCTGGGGTGCGCGGCCCTTCAGGCCCCTTCGAGCTCGCAGCTGGGCTGCGACGGCCTCGCCTGGTGCCGTGGTGCCTCGCTCTCCATCCCCCAGCCCCGTTAGGTAACGTTTGGGTAGGGAAGGAAAATCCCGAGCTGGTAGTAGTATGTGAGCCTTTCTTACACTTCTCCAAAGCTGCATTGCAGTTCACTTTCGGTGAATAACTTTATAAGTTGAGCTCTAATTTCCTGCTCCTCTCACTCGCTTTTAAAGTACTAACTCTGCCTCTTGCTGTAGTTGCAGTCTTGCATCCAGGTGGCTTGATCTCTAGTTTAATGTAAATATGGTTGCAGTAGTCCAAGGGTTAAACCTTAGGCTGAACGGGCTCAGTGCTAGGGCAGTATCCTTGCTTTGTGAAATCTGCAGTAGACTACGTTCTTAGAGATGTTGCTGTCTGGGTGGAATTTTACCAATACCGCAGTAGATGACTTGCTACACTTTTCATTTTTGGTTACATCTGCAATACAGATTACTTGCATAGTTGTTTTTTCTTTAGTGAATCAGTCATGTTTTCCTTTGTGGTCTTTAATTTCTACTGCAACAAAGTGCAGTGCAGGGGTCAACACTGTGTTTTGGTTGGGGTTTTTTTTCAATATCAGCTCGTAACTTTTTAATTTACTGTGGCGTCAAAGGGACTTGTGGAGGTGATCAGTAGTTTAAACTTTAAAGCTTCATTGGAAGTGGCAAAAAAAAAGATAATGTAATGATTCTGAGCTCAAAATTGCAGTGTGTTGCAGTGTCTTTCTTTGAATATGGTCCTTTCTTACTCAGATGCACTATAACAGGCTTTAATAGTATGAGTGTTTCTACATTAAGGTAGACTAGAAAAAATTGGTCTCCAGGAATCTAACAATGTTAGATGGAAATGAATGCTGAAAGATAGGGATTAAAGAACAGACTTGTACCACCCCCATTGTTATCTTTTCATTGGTGTCTTCATGTCACTCTTACAACTGGTATAATTTTAGTGATGGAGTATTACTTTTGACTTGCCTAAGGTGGGTTTATGTGTGTTAGTCTTTAAATATCAGACTGAAAACCAGTTAAAGATGGTAGCCTGACTTCAGTAAAGTTTGCCAGGGGATAACCTGCATTGTATTCTCAATCAAAATGAGTGGAAATGTTAAAACCTTTGTAGCCAAGTCTTTGAAACATAATTCAGGGTATGATAGGACAGCGATTGCTGTCCCTCCCGCTTTTCCATTTTCTCTTCTATACTTGTATTATAAATCATGTGTAGGCAGTCTTCACAACTTTTGTGAATCATAAATGGGTAAGTTGTTTGCAGTGTACTTGTTTGTAAAATTAAAAGATAAAAACGATAGAGCTGCAAGCCTGCTATCTCAGACTAGATCAGGGAGTGCCTTTTCTAATGCTATTACTAGCGTTATTTATGATATTTTTTGCTTACTTAAGGCTTATATTTAACTGAGTCAATGGCTTTCTACTCTTTCAAGCTGGAAGTACTAAGGTCTCTGCAGACTAGAAACAGTGTTTGGATAAATAATGTAGGATATGATTTTACAATTGTTAAGCTGTTCCAAGTCCATGCTGCCAACGATAATTTTGCTCCTGCAAATGTGTTCCTGCTTTCTGCTTTGTACTAGTGTTTGTATAGTCAGATCTGGGAATTAAATCCGCTGATTTTTTTGTTTCTGATTCCACTTCCAGCTGCATTGGTTTGCAGGCTTGACAAGTCCTAATGTCAGCCTTGGGGATGAAGAAGTACCAAATGCTTTTTGCAAGTAATGGGACTTGCCATTTCATCAGCAACACAAATTTAAACTGGCTTACTGTTTAAGAAGAAAAGAAATCCCCAGTTATATTCTCTTCTACAGTTTATACTCCATTATGGGATTAAACTCTAAAAAAAATATATTTTTTTTAACTGAAGAGTCTATATGCTACCAATACTTCAGATACCAGAATATACTTCCAATACTGTCAGTACGTTGTAATTGCCACATTTTTTCAAGTAATTTTTGTTTTCTTTTCATTCATTGAAATTGTGGTCACTGAAGTGCCTGTGATTGAGGCATGGAAGGGTTGGAAAGAAGACTAGTGAAAGGAAGAAATAGTCTCATCCTGTGAATTAGTGCTGACAGTGATTACTTGCTATGTGTCTGATCAGAAATTGCTTAACATGGTAGTCAGGCTTGTTTGTGTGGTTTTTTTATCAGAGCAACTTGAATGGTATAAATGCTTGATTTATAGATCTACTTACAAGGTACTTAACACGTGTTTTTTTTTTTTAAATGCTGATTTTATTACTAACTTGTGGAAGACTGTCTAAGGAAGCAGTTTGAGAAGGTTAGAAGCCATCTGAGAGTTTGATGCCATGAAAATGATAGGTCATTCATTCTCTGTGTTCTTCCTTCAGCTGGCACTTGGTCTAGCCACTTTGTGGGCTAATTCAGTGTCCTAAGCTGTTAGAAAATAGTTACTTTTTGCTGATGGGTTAGTTTCTTGCCAGCTTGGTGCAATGAATGAGCCCACAGGGTCAGTGCAAGTGGCAGAGGTGGTGGGAGGAAGCTGGGTTTCCATGCTCATGGTCTGTTAACTTGATTTTTTCAGTATTACACGTTGTTTTTAAGGTGCTTAAAGTACAGAAAGAGTAACTTGGAAACCACAGGCATGGGCTTCAGGGATTCCACGTGAATTCCAGTAATGCCTGATGAAGGGGAATGGTTGTGGGTGAAGATCAAGGGATGTGGCAGTTCTTAAAAATCCACACTTCACAGAGTCAAGGTTAGGGGAAAAACATGGTTATTTCATAGGGAACACCAGTCTTCATCTGCTTACCCAGCAGTGTTTGAATGCAGGTAGGATATAGAAGGTTGTTTCTTCTTGTCTTTGTCCACCTGTTATGACAGGAGCCCACTTTGGCATTTTTTAAAGAAACTTACAAGTCACAAAGTGAAAGAGCAAAAAGTAGAACAAGAAAATGTATTAAGAACAGAGGCAGATAGTGGAAACTCCAGTTTAAGTGAGCTGTGGGAGTGGCTTGTGTGAACCCACAATCAGTGTCAGTGTAACTGGTTGTAAACTTAAGTTTGGAGTTCTGCAGACTGCTAGTGCTTGAAACTGGGTAGGGAGGATTTCCTGAGGGGTGGGGCGGGTAACAACTTTGAATTTTTAGGGGTTGTTACTAGTCTTAGTAATATCTGTAATATGCAATTAATTCCTGTCAGGCTGTAAGTGATAAAGAATTGGTATAAACCTATAAAATGGGATAGATTGAAGATAAAGGTTTTGAAGAAGGATGATCTGAAAACAAAATGTGGATGTTTAAAAACTAGAAAATGTAAAGTCCAAAGGAGCTGGATGAAAATAAGCCAGCTGTTTTGATTTTCTGATTTACATATACAGTTGTCTTAAGGTGTTTTTTCCCCCAAGTTTCAGATCTTAGGTGTCCAGTTTCCACATAGATCTTAAAGCAGATCTTTAGCAAAAAAAATTATTGGATGAAGACTTAAGTAATTTCTTTATGCTAATATTTCTCCACCAGTTTCTTCAAAGCTCATTAAGTTCTAAAAACTACAATGGGGGTATAGGCTATGTTTATGGGCAAGATCCTCCCTGCTGCTTCCCTCCCATCCTGTGTTTCTTGTGTCCTTTTCAATACTACACCACCTGTGTTTGAACATGACTCCTTCAAGCATGAATCTGTCAAGAGATTTATGATTTGTGATCAGAAGTATATGTCCTCAAATGAAGGACAGTCTTAGTTCTGGGTTTTAGTCCTTAGATCTTGCTTTGTCCAACACTTGTGTTTTTGAAAGAGCTGAAGACTTCTTATGGCTAGATTAATACATGAACTCAGAACTCATGTTCATGGATCATTTGCTTTTGAAGGTAGCAGTAGGTTGGGGTTAAATTTATTATTTGCAATTTAAATTAGTTCTCAATATTTGCACTGCCCTTTGCAGGGTTAGTATATGAAGTGGCTACAATTTAAAATACCTGCTTAAACATTCTGACAGAAGAGAATATGGCCATGACCAACTTTGCATTGTTTCTGTTGTTTTTGGTATTAATTGAAAATGTGCTTTATCCTGCAAGTTGGGTTTCCCCCTGCCTGTGCAAACCCCCACCCCCAGTACTGTATGGGAGGCAATTGTAAATAGCTAAACTTTAAGCTCTATGGATGCAGTTTAAGCACAGTTAAATTTTAGATTAGCAAATTTAAATTTTAGATTAGCAAATTAATTTCTGAATGCTTAGTATGGAATGTCCATTAAGTTGAGTGTTCAGGTTAAGAGATGTTACAAAGATAATGATTTTTGAGAAAAATCTGGTGCTCTGGTGGTGTTAGTGAGTGTTCTTGATCAGAATTGATGTAAAATTAGAATTGTTTTCAGAAAAAAATGGAATTCTGCTGAATTCTAAATTTTCTCTAGTATCTTGAAATAAAGAATATCTTCTAGTGTGTTCAGAGTGTTTAAGCCGTATGAATGAAGTGTTATACTGGTTTAAAAAAATGTAAGTGCTAATTAGCTTGTGTCATTACCAGAGAAGATTACAAGTAAAGAACAGAGTAGCTGGGATATTATCCTAGAACAGTGTTTGGGTGTGTTGCACAGAATTGCATTTTCAGTTGGTGGAAAATTATGATTTACATGGAAACATGAAGCCTGCATATGTAATCACACTTGTGCAGGCAGAGTAGGTGTGTGTGTGTGCTCATAAACCTTTGGATTAAGCCTTCAAAACTGACAGAATGTCCCAAAAAGTAACGTAGTTGTAAGTCATTGAAGAACCAACTGCATTCAGAAAGCACATCAGTTAGTTGCTCTAGCTGCAGTAGGGACCTTACTTAAGTCACTTGTTGATTTTGTCTGAGTATGTGGCTGATGGTGCAAAGTATTTTGAGTTTCCTAATGCCAGATTTCATTAGTAGATAATCAGTTGATCCACTGTGCATTTGCTATTAAATACAGGCATAAATAGTGAATTCAGTTACTTAGTAATAAGTTAAACTGAAGTAACAGACTCTGTTTATAAAACGTAGGGCATTTGGTAGATTCAGTTCTTGAACTGCATATGTAGTAAAAGTCCACAAAACATTTTTTTTCTAGTTTCAGTTTTGGCACTAGATTTTATCCTGGAGTTTTTAAATATTCTTCATCCTGTTCTTTTTCTATTAAGGTTAATGTTGAAGAAGGAAAATGCGGAAGTCGCCATTTGACAAGTTTTATAAATGAGAATTATTTGAAGCTCAGGAATAAGTGAAGCTGAAATTTGAAAAAAAAGAAAGTGAATGCATGCTATTTATCAGACCAGAAGTCCCACTTGTAGAATATTGAGCAATTTGTGTGAAGTGGGGAAGATGAAAGAAGTCAGAATTTGAAACGGAAGAATGAAGAAAAGGAATAAAAATGAAGTTAAGATAAGAAGTAATCTGGAATCTGAAAGCACTACGCTAAGTAATTACTAGTCTGTTTATGTGTCCCTGTATATTTTGCTAAACATGCATGCATTATCTGTTTAATAGCAAAAGTATATGCAGGGTAAAGAAGTGTCTACCAGGGAAAAAAAAAAAAAAAACAACTTCTTAAAAATCTAGGCAGTTCTAATGCCAACTGCCCGGACACATAGATATGAATTTTTACCATTTATTTCACTGGAGCTTGTTTACAGTCCTTAGGTAAACGAGAAATTGTGTACAAATTAGGCTTTCAATATCTGCGTGCAGGAATCCCGTTCTGCTTCCAGAAGCGGAAGTGCTCATGGGTCTGGCAAGTCGGGGAGGCACACCCCTGCAAGATCTCGATCTAAGGAAGATTCCAGGCGTTCCAGGTCAAAATCTAGATCCAGGTCTGAATCCAGGTGAGTTTACTTCTTTTACCTCTTCCTCCTCTTCAAGTCAGATGGTTATGTCGGAGGTGAACTGAAGTCCAGTTTAGTCCATTTCTGTTTCCAGAGACAGTTGGTGATCTGTGGGCATTAAATACAAAGAGGGGCATGTGTAGTTTCAGAATTGGAAAAGCTAAACTATCAAGTTAGATCTCTTTGCAGCTTTTTCTAAGAGGTAGTCAGCTGTGTGGACTTGTATTTCTGCTGATCTCTGAGTTCAGAGGTGGCCAGCCTTTTAAGTCTTAGAATAACGGCTAGTTCCTGAGTTTGCAGCGTTAAGAACTCTGGATGTTTGTTTTTCTGTGCATTAAAAGAAATGGGTGCATCAGTAGATTTTCAGTTTTAGGTCACATTAATGTATTACACTTTCTCAGTGAAAGCAATGATGTTTCTGGAGTAGTTAATAGTATATTCCCTGAAAAAGAAGCAGTAGAGGTAAATGTGAATTTCAACAGATATCTGTCTGACCTTTTAAATAACTTTAAAGTCGAATGAATATATAACAAGCTGGGAAGCTTCAAAGATCAGATGGCTTTCCAAGCTCTCAAAAGTTGTGGAGAAAGTAGCTTGTTTATTGTATTTGTTACATGGCAAGGCAAATGTATGCTATGAAAATGCCTTTTGCACAGTATTATCTACCCTTATACTCTTGATAAACAAACTGTATGCAGTGACAGAATTCCTCTTAACTGTTATAAAAACAGACATAACAGACATAAAAAATATGCTGATAATCTAGAAATAAGACTGTAAATGTCACTGCTAGCCTCTTTACATTGGCTATACCAGCTGTGTCATGTAAGAGGTACATTTTAATGAAGATTTAATAGAGGCAACAAAACCTGTGAATGGGTGAATGATGTTATTTTCTAAAGAGTCTAGATAATTGAGTGCTGACTACAGAAATTAATGTGGTCGCAGTTTCTTTACTCATTCATAAGCATTCAGGTTAAAAAATGTGGGATTTCTAGTTGAGCTGTTCAGAATATACTTTGTGTATAAGCAGTGAATTAGACTTCAGAAAGCCTGGGGGTCAGGCTGCAGGGAGGCTGACAAGACTGGAAGATAGAGGGAAAACGCTATCGGCGCTGTTTAGATCTCCTTGCAAGGTCAAAGTGATCAGTTTGGAAGGCTTTTGTGAGAAGGAAGATACTTGGGAAACTTTGACAGCAGAGGAATGGTTTGGTTTTCTTTTGTGTACTTCAGACAGTGTCACAAGTGTCAAATCGTGCACTTGCAGTCCCTGTAGTGCAAGAATAAATGTCAAATTAAATTAATAAATACTTGGTAGAGTAAGACCGCTGTATTGAATATGAAATTGGAGTGACCTCTGGAATTGTAGTAGTGAGGAATTCAGAGCACAGCTCAGGAAGTGTCCAGACCAAAAATAAAAGCCCAAGCAAGTCAGGACCCAGCCCTGCATGTCTGTCTGAGCACCTTAATCCATAACTGCTAGGGATTCTTTAAAGCACCATGTTTCTCACTTGAGGAATAACTGTAACACTGTGTAAGAATGTGACTGCAAATTGTATAAAGTGCTGGAAGAAGCAAATTCAGGATCTAGAATTTACAGGAGACCTAGCAAATCATTTATAGGAAATCATATTCAATCAAATCATTACAAGAAATCAATGTAAATTATAAACTGGCAACTGACTTTTTACTTTTTGATGAACAAAAAATAGAAGTTTAAGACTACCATGGCTTCCTGAGCATTTAACAGCTGTCTTGAAAATGCCTATGGCTGGAAATACTGGAAGTATATTGCAGAATTAAAGTGTGTGTTAGCAGATTTGGACAGAATTGTGTCAAGGCACATATGTAGAACCAACATACTTGTATCTCTTTTCAGTGCTGTCACACATTTGAATATGATCATGAGCAGATCATCTAACTCTGGCTCTCAACAGAGAAATAACCTTGTGAGAACTTTCATAACTCTTAGTAGTTTCTGTTGCAAATGTATTTTTGAGTTACCAGCTTTATAAATTAAACTTTGATTTGGGAACAAATCTGTGTCCTGCGTATTTTATCAGTTGGGGTGTGGATATATGTGGTTTAATAATATGCTTTTATTAAAGTTTTCAGCAGCAGCATAGCAAGCTTGTTATCTTTGGCTGACTCTGAAGTCTAAAAAATTCTTAAGGAGTAGGATTTTCAGGTGTGGTGGCTTTGCAGCAAAGGAGAATAATGGTAGTACGATGTTTAAGGCAGCATATAAACAGTGCCTATTTAAAATAAGCCTCATTCTCCTGCATAATGGATTGCCTGTTTTAGAAGTGTCCAGCTCTTGTTCAGTGTAACGGGTGCATTCTTTCACCTGGAACATCAGCCCTGTGTTTGCTTTAATTTTTTTCCCTATGTCAGCAGTTGAAATGTAGCTGTATGCATGTGTTGAACTTATTATTATTATTATTATTATTATTATTATTATTATTATTATTATTATTATTATTATTATTATTATTATTATTA
>JAVJGJ010000003.1:1152254-1170306 GCA_035590215.1 Microhierax caerulescens | reverse complement strand
ATTATTATTATTATTATTATTATTATTATTATTATTATTATTATTATTATTATTATTATTATTATTATTTCTTTACTGTGTTCCCTGCCTCAGGGAATTTCTCACTTTTTTTACTTTCTATTGCCAAAAATAATTTATTCTTTCTAAATACGTAGTTAGAAGTGTTGTAATGGGACATGCTGAAGTAATTTCTCCTGGACATATATATATATTTCAAGGTGTGGAAGACAGAACTTAGTCGGCTCACTTCTTAGGATGTTGAAGGCATTTTGTTAAGGATGCCTGTAATGTGCAGAGTATATACCGGTGCAGTTTGACTGTCTGGTGACATTTACCTAGTGAGAAATCCTGACTGTAGAAGAAGCTGTTAAATGCTCAGGAGCGAAAAACGGGTTCAGGTTAAGAGCTTCATTCATGCCAGCTTAGTGGTAGTGGCGGTACTGTGAAACATGGTTGTGCAATGATGGTAGCTTATGGTCTTGGTCAGTGCTTAACTGCCTCGGCTTCCACAAACTAGAGGAAGGACGCTTTAAACACAGACAGAAGCCTGAAGATTAACAATTTATGACTTAAGTGCCTTTGAATATTTAATAGTTTATTTAATTTCTTAGCCATGCAGTGATTGTTTTTGAGTAGAATGTAGATTATTCAGTGACTGCCATCAACAGGCCAAGCACAGGTGTAATATTCCAGTTTAAGTGGCTGCCCAGCTTTTCAGCTAAGATTTTCTGTGTTTGGAAGGTCTGAGGGTTTAGTAGAAGGAATCAAAGTGTTTCAGAACCTCATGTCCACAGACCTAGTGCTGTCAGAAAACATTTCTGGAACTGTTATGAGGCCTGGGCTGAAATTAGTGAGCAGTTGCACCTTTGCCTAAATAAATTTGAAGTATGAACATGTGAACATTCATGAACAGCTTATGGTAAATAACTGTTGAAATACCAAAAGTTAAGTAAAGCCTACTAGAGCTTAATTTCTTCAGTTTTGTTAAGCTCTATTTCAAGGGCGTTTGCCAGACTTCTGTGTTTCTAATTAAGCACTGTATAAAAGGTGTATTTGCTTTTTAGTGTCACTGAAAGCAGCGATAGAATAAGCAGAAATGCACATCTGTGCAGTCATGCATGCTTTATGTTAACAGGAGTAAATATGACTTAAGTCCTTAAAAGAAAGCCACCCCAGCTATTTTTACTTTGATGATACTGTATATATTGTGAATAATCTAAGTAAATACTATGTCAAGCCAGAATAGCCTTGTTAGAGAAAGTTAAAAGCTATTGAGGAATTTAAAGCTAACTAAAATGGAAGTTGAGGTTCCTGTTAAGCAGTAGAAATGCTCTGAAAGCATCTACAGTAATCTAGGATTTAGTGCACAGTCCTTGAGTAGTGATAAATAACTGAATCATGTGATACTGCAGGTTTTTGGAAAACAGTTATTTGGGTTTTTTGTTTATGAATATCTTGACGTTGTTGAAGGGTTAAAAAACCCAAACAAACCCAACACTGTACCTTTTTTCTTTTTTTTTTTTCCTCAGATCTAGATCAAGGAGAAGTTCCCGTAGACACTACACAAGATCACGCTCTCGTTCCCGCTCTCATAGGAGATCCAGAAGTAGGTCTTACAGTCGGGATTATCGGCGACGACACAGTCACAGCCATTCACCCATGTCTACTCGCAGACGTCATATTGGAAACAGGGTATGTCTTGTTACAGGAGTAGATGACTTGCATGACAAATACATGCTGAAATCACTCAAATAATTGGTGGTTTCCAGAAACACATACTGCTTCTTGCTCAAGTTTGTTTAAAAGATATTGTTGAAGTCAGCTGTCATTTGGCTTTTGGTAAACCATGGATCTCTCAAGTTTTCTTAGGATTGTGGAGTGGGGGTGTCTTGTTCATCTGTCTTTAACAGACTCCTTTAGAAGTGCTACCAGTGCAAGCTGTTGTCACTATACCTGCTGTAACAAATGGGTGAATGTATGCAGCAAAGGATGGGGGTAGAATTAGGAGGGAGAAACATTTGTGCTTTTCTTGATTAGAAAGCCTGGGAAGCTAAAACATTTAGTTAAAAGCTGTTTTGATGGTGTCCTTAAGGGAGCATGCAAACCTGCATGTTTTTAGCTGCTTTACAGGCTCAGGTGGCTAAGTATGGTGTGGTTTGTGCTGAAGTAGGGGAAACTGATAACTAACACAAAGAAAGGTATGGTCCAGGTATCCATATGTATGTATCCCTCCACATTCAACAGTCATCAGCCAGCCTTTGGGGGGGAAACTACCTATTACTTGCACTGAGTACCCTGAGGAATGCAAAGTATTCTTGTGAAAGGAGGCTTCTCTATCTGTAGGTTTGATTGTAATAGTGTCTTATTAGCAAGTTAACCCAGCCTGAATCTCAGTTGTATCTTGCTTTGTCGTGAAGATCTGACAGTCACAACTTGTGAAATACTTTGTACTGCAAATACAGTTTTATTTTGGTATCTATTTGTCCCTTCCTTTAGGCAAATCCTGACCCAAATTGCTGTCTTGGTGTGTTTGGATTGAGTCTGTACACCACAGAAAGAGATCTGAGAGAAGTTTTCTCCAAGTATGGTCCAATTGCTGATGTTTCCATTGTGTATGATCAGCAGTCTCGGCGTTCGAGAGGATTTGCATTCGTGTACTTCGAAAACGTTGAGGATGCTAAGGAAGTAGGTTGGGGTTCAGCAGTGTATGTATGGCATGTTTGCTGTGTTTCAGTTGCTGGGATGTATGTTCTGTAACGGGATATAGCCTGTGGAAACTTGCGAGCCTAAAAAAATATTTGGCACTTCATAATAAATATCAGTCTTAGTTCAAAAGATACCCCCTGTGTACCACAGAGAGTGGAGAGGCATGAATGCTGGTCCTGGTGCGGGCTGAGTTGTGTAATTCACAAAAGCAAACTTCAGGCTAGCACAGTGCATGCTATGCCAACAAGAAAATAGAAGCACCAGTGCTCTGTTAAAATATGAGATGAGAGTTCCTTCCTAACTCCACATGTGATCTTACATTTAGTAACAGGCATGTTCAGAGTGGGCTGGACAGCCATTTCAAGCTCTGTAGGAGCACTAACCTGCATTCTACTGACTAATGGTTCAGTCTGAAAGGGGGTGGGGGAATCTTTTCTGAAAATAAAAGGCCGGGTTGTTTGTGGCTTCCTGGTGCCTGCAAGTGTCCATGGTATACCCTGAGGGATTCAGTAAACTGAAGCGGTGTCAATACCATATAACAAATTACAGTATTTGTGCTTAAAATGCTATGTAATGAATAGGGAATTCTGTACTCCAGATATGGAATCCTACACACAGACCAGCCCTTTGCATGTTATGCTTATGTAACTAGGCTTATATTCTGCATAAATTCCACTACTTAAAAGTCTATAGTGTCATCTTTTCCAAATTTGGCAGGAAGGCTTCTATGTTAGGTTGGAGCTTTGGACATAGGTCCTGCTACTTGATAGAAAAAAACCCAATGGTTTTGGGTCAGGTTTTGTTTTCTTTCAGATTTACTTGTGACTCAGGTATTACCATATTAAAGATTATGGTAGCTTTTGAGGTTTTATGGGAGGGGAACAAAAAACTCCAATTAACAACAGTGTTCTAACTTCTAAATATTTTGCTTTGTGTTGTGTGTTGGAGTAGTTACATCTCCCTATGTAAGCATGTTCAAAAGTTCCCTTTAATCATGTTAGAAACAGAGGCACTGAAAGAATTGTTAAATTACATTCCTTCCAGGCCTTTTATGCAGTATAAGTCACATTTTAAGTGGTTACTGAAGCTTATATCCAGCTGGCCTAGAATGTCTACAGTTTATGTTCAGTGTTACACATAAGGCATAAGTGAAACTTAGATGTGCATCCTGACTGAGCCATTTTAGGACTTCTCTTCATATTCGAAGCAGTGTTTAGAAACTTGTGTTGGTAGTAATGTTCATACCAATTGTATTTTATCACTCTGTTTAGGCAAAGGAACGTGCCAATGGAATGGAGCTGGATGGAAGAAGGATCCGGGTAGACTTCTCCATAACAAAAAGACCTCACACACCTACCCCTGGAATCTATATGGGAAGACCCACTTAGTAAGTGATCTGTGTGGGCTTTTTTCCAAACCGGTTTGTGATAGGATTAATTGTCTTGTGTTTTGTTAAAAACTGTTCTATATCCCCTCTAGGAGACCTGATTCTGTGTGGTTTTCCTAGTTAATCAGGCTTTTGCATTAATGCACTGTTCTGAAAGCTGTTTCCTTGCTTATGGCTTGTGTACTGTACATTATGTAGCTGTTTCAGTACTAGGAAACTAAAACACAAAAATGACTGTTGGTGCCTAATTATTTTTTTTTAAAAAAAGTGTCTCCTTAACAAGGGCTGTGCTAACACTGATGTGATTATCTGGCAAAGCTTCTGAAAACTAAAAAAACTCAACTGATAAAGGAGGCTTTTCAGAATTAAAAAAAAAAAAAGACTACCTGTGGACAGCCATCAGTAGTAATGCTTATCTCTTTAGATAGGAGGGATTAATTTATATAGCACCTGTCAGTGACTGGTTTGCTGAATTACAGTGAACAGAAACCTATATTCATTAGTTAATGCAGCCCAGGCATGAGCTATCTAAAAATCTACAGTAAGATATTTTTTTTACGATTTCTAACTTATTTTAAGTTATCCTATGCACATTCAAATACCAATGTCTTTTGCAAGCTCAAGTTTTCAAGAGTGGATTAACAAATGCTAATTGAGCAGCTGTGTGGTGCAGTTTGCTTTCCCCACGGAGTATACTGACTTGAAGTTGCCAAGAATGTAAATTGTTTTCCCAAAGACCTCAGCTTATGGTATTGGTGGATAGGTAGCTGTGTTGAGATTGCAGATTATTTTTTAATCAGAAAGTTATTCCATAAAGAGCTTTCTGCAAGTTAAAAGTGGATGAAGAGTTGTCATAGAAGGGAATTCCTGATGTGCTTGTGATAGCAAAAGGTTAAGAGGTTTCAGACCAAGGAGGAAAGTGCTACCTGTAATAATGAAATGCTTGAACTTTTAAGTAGTTCTGTTTCCATCTGCACAGATGGGAAAGTGGGAGTGTTCACAACCATTTCAGCTGTGAGGATGTGAGGTAATAATATACCCAGTTAAAGCTGTATACTGAGCTGACTGTATGCCTACTGAAAAGCAGTGCAAACGATACAATGTTTTACGTTTTATTAAATGTAATTCTCTTTCACTCCTTGTAGTGGCAGCTCACGACGACGAGATTACTATGACAGAGGGTATGATAGAGGGTATGATGATCGTGACTATTACAGCAGGTCATACAGGTGAGGCAGTATTTGTAATACTGGACTGCTTTTTAAACTGTGCTTTCTCATCTACGTTTCTACCTATATGTGTTACGGAATCCTACGCATATATGCCAGAATATTTTTGTGTTCACTATTATTCTGAAATCTTACTATGAAATTTTTACTTTACCAAAGTGACTGCTCAGTACAAATCAGATCAGTCAGATAAGGAAATGCTTTAAAAGAATCTTTTAAAGTTCATCTGCTGTCATTGAAGTGGTGGGAATACAGGTGAGGATCTAATATTTGAGTTGGTATTAAGGCACCAACCTACATTTTCAGCGTGGTGTAGTAGACAAAAAGTGAGAAATGTCAGTGGTCCTCAGTGTCCTCTACTAACAATCACAGCACCTCAGGTCTTGCCAGCAATAAGGGGACTTGAACACTACCTGTTCTGTATTGGACATGAGCATAAAACCAGCTTTTTTAACCTACTCTTGGGTCGGATGTGTGTGTTTTACTTGAAGGACTCACACCTCCTATTTCTCTGTCTTCAGTCTAAACTTCTGTGTTTGGTAGCATAGTAGTAGTTAGCTGAAAGAGGTGAATATTCAGGCAGCAATATACGTTCTCAGAGGGCTAGGAAAGTGGATAGAAAATATGTTGAAAACATGGTTGGTATGTAGTTGGTTTGGTGATAAAGCAAGTTTGCCTTCTGCATTTTCCATTAAGACTGCCAACAAGGCTTGTCCCCTGGCGAAATCTTCAGTTTCTGGGACACACTAAGTTGGACACAAAACAACACTTTTTTTTTTTTTTTTTTTTTTTGTCTGCGGTTACCCAAACATTCCTATAGTTGTAGAATTCTATAGTAGTACTTCCTAAGAGGTTTGCAAAGCTTAAATGCATCACCAGTGGGTGGATTTATGACTGTTCCCTGATAGTTCATGGAAATACATGAATTCAAATTGCATTATCACATTATAACTCACAGACAAAGAAGATAATGACTTCTGTGATCTTAGCTTTAAGTGTAGTCTTCTGTTGCTTTTTGAGTATAGAAGAAAATACCATCTTTGTATGTAGATTGATTGCTGTGTGGACATTGTAGTGGCTGAGGGCAGCTATCTCCCCCTTCCTCTCCTACTACTTTCAGATGCTTTTTCCCATGTTGGCGCTGCTTCCAGTCTGTTTGTTCCCTCCCTGCCTTGCTGCTGTCACTTAAATCAGGTGCCTTGCTTTGCTGGGGACAGGGAGGGGATCATGGAGTTCTACATCATCACAGGGAACACAGGAAACAGAAGTGTTTGGCTCACATTTCTGGGAAGCTGTCATTAGGGTACTTCTCTGCCTCTTAACAGTCTGTCTTGTTGAAATATCAGTAGTTTGAACATTTTGGAGAACTATACAGCAGAAATCTTAAGTCCATACTGGTTATACAAGAATACAGATGTGTTGAGTTTACTTGTAGGCTTTCATATGTGGTAGTTGCCTCTTTAACCAAACTTTCTTTCAGAGCACAAGGTACAAAAACTTGCTTGGGATAGTTAATGTAGTCTAGTCTCATTTAATGGACTAAAAGTAATTAACTGAAATCTAGAGGGTTAATTAACTAAATCAGCTTGTCAAAGTTTTGGGGAACAGAAGAGACTTGCAACATAGCCTGCTAAGCACTCTGATGCAAAGTGGTGCTTCTAGCTTTCTTCTCTTGCTTTCTGTCTTTTTTATATGGGGTTCTGATGTAAACCAATCAAAATGGCAAAGGCACCAAAGAACCAGCAAAAGAATGTAGGGCTATGCAGTGTTCGGTGGGAGTTTATACCATCGGTCGGACTTGAGCTTCTTCGTAGTACAGATTTCCTTACCCTCACATAAAGGGTCAGTCGGGGTGTATGGTTTGTCCTTGAAAACTGTTGTTCGTTGCTTGTGTATTCTTAAAGTGTAATTTATTCCTTGTTTAGATTGTGGCATGACCCAAAGTCTTTAGTGCTTAAGTGTTACCTTTTTTATTCCTGATAGCGAACAGTGGCTCAGATGTTTGTAAAATGCTATTAGAAATTGTAATTGTGTCAGTTCTGGGTGTACGCCAGTGAGAGTAGTTGCAGACCATGTAGTGACAAACATAAAGTACATGATGAGGAAGAGCAGGCTCTTAAATGTGAGAAGATGGACTGCTTTAGTTAGTGCACTCGTCTGAGGGTAGCATATCATAATTTATGGCCATGCTAACCCCAGCTGTTGGAGGCAGTCATGTGCTAGGTGACGTTCTGACCCTACATGCTCTCCTATCCTGTGTTTGTTGTGAACTAGGGCATTGGGGTGGAAATACTTAGAGTATTGACAGCTCTAGCAAGGGTGATTTCCATTTCCTATCTTTTAAAAAAAACGACAACCCACACCCCAGTGTTCTAAAGCTCACTGCAGACCCTTTCTAATACCTTCTCGTAGCAGATACTGAAGGATTGAAAGTAAGCCGCAAATGGTTTGTCTGTGGCTGCTTTAAAAATACCATGGTCTGCCCAGGTTAGATACCTGCTTTCTCATCCTGCAGGTACTGATGATTTGAAGGAGAAAGAAGAATAGTGTTGTGTATGTGGCAAGTGCTTCCTTGAGGAAGGGAAAGTTAGAATTGTTAAAGATGCAGCAGAGCATTGCATACTAGTACTCCACCCTAGAAAATCAATCCATAAAACTGCTTTGCCTGCCTTGCCCTCTGTGCAGTGAAGCCATAAAGAAAGTACAGTTTCAGATGGGAATTGTAGTGTTAAAACTTCAGTTTCTCCTCATTGCTATGGAATGCTTAATCTTGTCTGGAAAAGTATCTGTAAGCTAAAGAGTAACCTTACAAAAACCAAATAACTTGTATACTTTGTACCAAATGGAAGAGAATAAAAAATAATAAAAAAAGGGAGACCTGCTAATTGAAAGTGTAGTGTTTGGGGGTTCTTATCCTTCATATGATTTACAGCCTTTCTGAGCTGCTGAAAGATGTCTGTGGCAGTGACTGTTCCATAATCCAAACTTTACTTAATCTCTTCCTGGTAATGCTTTACTGTATCTAAATCTGTGGAGGTACCAGCCCAACCACTTGATATTGTTAAATATATGTTGAGTTCTAGGCAGCTTATATAAGGGGAAGCTGCACCATAGTTTTTAAATGCCCCTGTTTAAATGTGGCTGTGAAGTGTTAAAATGTAAGGGTGTGGGTTTTTTCCCTGCCTCCACCTTGGAATCAACTTTTCCTCAGGATGGTGAATTGATCTTGATGCTTTAAAAAAAAAAAGCACTTGCCTCAAGTGGGTAAGCATCTGAGAATAGAAATTGTCTTAGAAGTGAAGGCTATGTGCCGATCTTAAACTGCTGCTCGTTGGACAGTATGACATTGTAAAATACAGTATTAGTCAGTTGGAATGTGAGTCCTCTTCAGCTGTTCCTTGAAACCAAGTTTAGCCAACTCGTTCCAGGAATACGTAAAAATGAACATAATGAAGTAATTCAGCATTAACCAGTGTAGAAGCTAATGTTCTCTTGTCTGGATGTCATTTTCTTATGCTTGATGATGACTTTTGCTTGTACAATGAACTTTGGGTTTGGTTTTGAGTTTTTCAAAAGTCATTCTGCTTTTCCATTCACAGAGGAGGTGGTGGTGGCGGAGGAGGAGGATGGAGAGCTGTTCAAGATAGGGATCAGTTTTACAGGTATGATAGGAAGGCTTTCAGTGTCTGGTCATCACCGGAAATATTCTTATACATGATATTTTTTGAGCACTCTATGAATCACGTCTAGGGTATCTTCAAACACGTTAACGCAAACTGGGTGAATGCTGAACGCTTCCAGCTCTCCAGTGAGCAGTGGAATTCATTTTGAAGGTTCCCTCATCGCTATGTAAAGGAATGACATTTGTAGAGATTCATAGAATGGCTTGGGTTGGAAGGGACCTTGAAATCGCCTTGTTCCACCCCTCTGCCATGGGAAGGGACACCTTTGACTGCACCACGATGCTCTGAGCCCCATCCAGCCTGGCCCTGGACACTGCCAGGGATGGGGTACCCACAGATGTCTGGGCAGCCTGTGCCAGTCTTGCCACCCTCATAGGAAAGAATTTCTTCCTAATATCTAAATCTCCCCTTTCAGTTTCAAACCATTCCCCCTTGTACTATCACTACAGGCCCTGGTAAAAAGTCTGTCCCCATCTTTCATACAAGCCTGCTTTAGGTACTAGAAGGCTGCTGTAAGGTCTGCCTGGAGCCTTCTCTTCTTGGGGCTGGACAACCCCAGCTCTCTCAGCCTGTCTCCATAGGAGAGGGGCTCCAGCCCTCTATCATCTTCCTGGCCTCCTCTGGACCTGCTCCAGCAGGTCCATGTCCTTGTGCTGGGGGCCCCAGAGCTGGATGCTGCACGGCAGGTGGGGGTCTCATGAGAGCAGAGTAGAGGGGTAATCACCTCCCTCACACTGCTGGTGATGCAGCCCAAGATGCAAGTTGGCTTTCTGGGATGCAACTGCATATTGTCAGGCCATGTTGAGCTTTTCATCCACCAAGACTCCCCAGGCTCTTCTCCTCAGGACTGCTCTCAATCTGTTCTCTGCCCAGGCTGTATGGGTTGTCCCAGCCCAGGTGCAGGTCCTAGGGACAAATTACTGCAGCTTTGCACAGGAAAAACTTGTGATTTATGCCAAGAAGTTAATGTCCAGCATGTTGGCTTTTTATTAGGAGATTAGTAGAACTGGGCAAGAAAATGCAAAACTTGGGAGTGCCAGGATTGGAGGGGTTTGGGGTGGGGTTGGTTGTAGCAGGGGCTGCTAGTTGATTAAACTCTTAATCTTGGAACAAATCATTTAGATTAAACGTTAAGGTGTAATTTGGCTTACTTTGCTTGTTCAGGATGCTCCTCGCTTGAAACACTAAAGTCACGTGTAGTCAAATAGTCCAAAGTTATAATACTCTGACTCAGTAATAAAGAGGGTATTAAGAAAAGTCAAATATTTGCTTTGTTATCCAGTAGAAATGTTGATGAACTGTTCATGTACTGTTAGCAAGAGCGTGCTTGGGAAAGCTACCAGGAAGGGGTTAGAGGTATCCACATAAAGTGGCTGCCGCTCAGCAGGCTGTAACAAAGGGATTGTTTCTGTTGCCCTTTCACAGGAGGAGATCACCATCCCCATATTACAGCCGAGGGGGTTACAGATCTCGATCCAGATCTCGATCCTATTCACCTCGTAAGTAGTTGTAAGAGTTCGCATGTCAAAAGTGAGTTTCTACTTTGCCTGAACAGCTTCTTTTGAGCTTTTGTGTCTGTAAAGACTATTTGACTTCTGTTTTTTGAGCCACAGTTCCTTTTAATGTTTCATTGAGCAACTGGCAACCTTGAGGACAGCAAATATTTAGTTTGCAGAAAAATAAACTAGATATGCCACTTGTTAAAAAGTCTGAGGTACTGTTTCTTTCTACGAAATTTTATGTCAACAGTTTGGTTGCTCTAGGACAGCAAGGCTGAATTCCCAAGCCTCGCTCATTTTAACACTGAAACTAAATTTCCCAATATAACTTGTTAAAGAGGAGGTTAACTTCATCCAAGGTCCGAACAGTGCTGTTTTTTTTTTTTTTTTTTTTCTGAATTGCTTATTTGCATGGAAGATAAAGCTGCGATTTGATGGCAGAAATTTAATAAAACAATAGCATTCCTAGCATACTCCTTTGTAATGGAGACAGAGGGAATGAATAGGTTGCGTTCTCATGTTTACCCTTTGTGTCCAAATGAAAACAAGTGTAACTGCTTTTACTGGTACTTAGGGAGGCTGCTGATGCGGAGTTCTCATTGTGTGCTGAAGCAGCAGCCCTGGGCATATGACAGGAATTGGGGTTTTCCTACACAAAGGGACTTGCTAGCAGAACTGCACTTTGTCATAGACAAATCATAAGGCACTCAGATCTGGTGCAGATTTGAGGCGTGGTGGTGAATTCAGACAGAAATCTTAATCTGTCAATCCTTGGAAGTCTAACTGTGTCTATGTTTTGTTTTTTCTTTCAGGTCGCTATTAAAGCATGACATGTAGAGGAATTTCTAGCCTACAGCCTTTGAGTTGAAATTGCAAGTTTGTGGACAATATTTTTATTGTCTCTTCTGTTTAAACAAGTGAACAGTGCCTAGTGAATAGGTGACTTTTACACCTTTTATGAAGACTACTTCTGTGGTGTTAAATGCTGTTTCATTCTGCGTATTTGTGTAGTTTGGTGCTTTGTTTCAAGTTGTGTTTCAAAAGGGGTATGTTTTGCATGTATTTTTTTTAGTCTCAGTTTTGACTCCTGAAAGGTTTCTATTGTAAAGACAAACTGTTCAGTTAGTTTTTTCTACTGATTCCAAGGTATTCTGAAGATCAAAACCTGTGTAAAACGCTTTCAAAAAGTGAAAAATAAAATAAAAAGAAGTTTGTTTTTTCTTTTCCTACTTAATTTTGCCAAGTTGTGGGTTGAAAAGAGCCTACAACACTTTGTGTATTCTGAAATAATGTTTATAGCCTGGAAGTAAACTTCACCCTAGTTCTGTGTTGCTGGGTAGTTATTCTCTAAAAGCAACACCTTTGGGGGTGTGAACCCAGTGTGTGGAGAAGGCCATGTGCACATCGTACGGCAGCAGGGGGAAGAGATGCCACTCGGCAGCAGCAGTGCTGTGCATGTGGAGCAAGCAGAGTCCTGAACTCATGGTAATGCTGTTGAGCTTTGAGGGGGGTAAGCTGTTAGCACGTGACCACCTGTGACATGTAGACCTTTAAATAAGGAGGGGGCTTTGGTGGAAGTGAGTAACCATATGCTTCAGAGAAGCCAATGAAATAACGTACAGACTACTCTGATTTTTCTTATTTCTTCACTGATGATTGTCGTCCTTTTAAAGTACAGCCTTAGCTGCGCATGTGGCTAAAAAGCATCATTTGAGTTACGCCGCATTCCTGCCAGCGTGGTGCTATTTTGCCTACTCAAATTCATGAACTTCATACACATCCAGGAAGGTTCTGTGCAAGATTTGAAAGTGCTTTTGTCAGACAAGCACTTCCCTCAGCCTCGTACCATAGCTCCAGCAGTGACTGTGCATGAGGACCTAGGAAATGAGAGCAGGGAGGTGCTAGGCTGCATCTGCCACTGTGCCTCTCAGCTTTTGAAGTTACTCTGCTATTTTTTCCTGTATGGCAATTCCCACCCTTTTTTCATGGACTAAGAGCAGTTACAGGACCCTGTGGAGCTGCAGCTCTTGCCCTTTATTTGATGATTTCCCCCATTCCTGTACAGGAATGGCAGAGCCAGCTGCTCTCCGTGTGGTTCTGTGCCATTTCTAACTGGTGCCTTCCTTAATCTTGTCTCACTTTAGTTCCAGATCAAGTTGGATCTTTGTATGGAATTTTTCAGTAACTTGCTCTGGTCTTTCAGAGGTGGGTCTGAGGAAGGACCAGGATGGCACCACGGTATTCCACGGGAACTGTGGGTTTAGATGTAACATGCTCATTTCTTTCTGAGCATCATCTTATGCTTGTCCCAGTTTGGTTCTCTTGAGCAGAAGGTTTTCGTACAGTGACTCCCAAGAGCTCACAGTGGAGGATGAGCGACGAACCTGCCTCTGCAGTTGTCTTTGCCTTAGAAAAGACATGGCTGTACAAGCTGCTGTGATGGCACTTGGCGCTAAAGAGAAGTGCCACCCAAGCCAGTGCAGGCTGGGATTTAAGTGGTAAGCCTGTTTCACCTCCACTTTTTTTTTTATTTGGTGGGAAACTACTACAGTAGTCCTGTCAGCCCCACAAAAAGCTGGAGGTAATCCCAGGGCGAGTGCTTGTTGCCCACTTTAGGAATAACCAGTTGGCTTGCTGTCCCGTGAAGGCTACATTGCGCTTAAGGTTTTTAAGTGCTTCTAAAGACTGTTTCTCATTTTTAAAATCGGCGCTGAATCCCTCTTTTTGGTATTCGGCGATTCTCTCTTGGATGTAAAATACCTTGGGCAGACACTATGTAGTCTCTGTCATACCGTGTAGGAAATCTGTGATCTAATGTTTTTTTATTTTTGTGTTGGAGGAAATGCAGTTTCTGCATCAGTTTGCAGTGAGATTTTTTTTTTTTTTTTGTGTAGAAATAGTGGTCTACTTCTTTCTGGATTCATAATTGTGCTCTGTACGTACATAGGGAAGAAAATGCTTTCCCCTTTAGCCCTCAGAAGCAGTTTGACAAATTACATGCAAGCAGGAGACTAAAGAAACGGGCCCTACCTGCTGCAGCTGCCGGCAAGGAAGGCAGCTAACAGCTGCGTGCCGGGCATCCTAGGAAGGTTTGTACAAAAACGTTTTTAAATCCCTATTGCACTTTTACTGTCTAGATGGACAGCAGGGTTTCAGCAGTAATTTTTAACTATCAGCAGTGAGGATCCCATCCAGGGTGGAGTTGATGCTCCTGTTCATGCATCCTCTGGAGCATGTAGCACTGCTCCTGCGCTGAACATCCCCGGTCCCTGCGCCAGCTCCCTGCTGGGTGTGAGGGTTTCAGGGACGCAGTTTGCACTGGGGACACATGCAGGAGCGTTCCTGGGGAAGGGGGGCTCCTGCCTGCTGGAGCTGAGCTTTCTCCTTCACTGACTGGGCAGTGTCATCCTTCTGACCACGTTTTCTTAGTCACAGGCTTAGGCTTCCTTTGAATTGCTTGGCAGGAGTTGACAAACGCAGAGTCAGGAACATGTGTCCTTCGGTAAGCTGCTTTATGTTTTAGTAAAATTAGGATTTCGCAACTCGCGGTGCAGTTCCTGGCAGCTGAGTTCATCTGATGGCTTATTGCTGCCAGAAGAGCATCCTCCCACCCCTTCCCTGCGGGGCGATACCTGGTACTTCTGGTAAGGCTTGGAGCCACAGAGGAGCACGAGCTTTTGCTCTGCAAAAGGTACAAAAGGGAAGAGGGGTGTTGTGTCAGTGGAGGCAGCGTGCCAGGCTGCCCCCTAAAAACCCATTTTAAAGCTGTTCCTAGGATTTGGGGGAGTGTCGGCTCTGGCAGGGTGGCCTCGCGTGGTGGGGAGAGCCTTTTGTCTGGGTGTTCCTGCCACTGAATCACTCGTGCTGCCTGTCAGTCGAGAAAGAGCCCCTGGTCAGATGCTCCCCGGCGTGTCGTTTGCCCTCTTACGTGGGAATGACAAATTGCTGTGGTATGTGATGTGCTTTGAAACTGCGTCTGAATCACTGCTGGATGGCCTGATGCTCTGCCACCGTGTAACGAATTCATTGCAGGGGACAGGGGAAGCGCACCCTGAACTTCGGCAGAAATCCTCCCGGCGGTAGGGGAGCATTCTCTGCCACTGCAGCTGTGAAGGCAACATCTGCTGGGGTGGATGCAAAACGCTGTGCCCTTCGCTGACCTGCTTTCCTGTTGAGAGTAGGACAGATAAAAAAACTTTAAAAGCACTTTGTGGGCGGAGGGGGGGAAGGAAATTGGGCAGTGTTTGTGGAGGTGTGCCGCTGGTCTCTCACCACTGTGTGCAGGTGGAGTTTCCTCTGGGTCAGTTTGTGCCTCTCCCGGCACGAGAGATGCTCCAGTCCCAGCACAGTGACTGCTGCAGCGTCTCCCCCCTCCCCAGGGCTAGAGGAGGGTCCCCCTGGGGGCTGGCGTAGCTTGGGGGAGCCACTCAGCATATTGTTGGGATAGTCATGGATTTAGTATATTCAGAAAAGCATTACTGAAATTAACTTGTACGGTTGCTTACAAACATAAGTTCATTAGAAACTGAATCTTAAGAGTCTCTGGGTCGCGTGTGGCACAGAGCGCTCAGGCTGTGACTGCTGGCGCCCTTTGCACAAGCAGCGCAGCAGCTTTCAGCTCTCCAGTGAGCTTCACAGATTCCTAAAAATCCTATTTTCCCTAGCAACTCCTTAGTTTAAAAACACGAGGCTTACATCTCATGCTCAGCCCCTGTACAAGTATAATTAACAGAGACCCAGTTATTAATTCCATTACCCAGCCACAACAGATGCCTTGTACTGTGCCACCCCTGAGCTTTAAGGGCTGATGGCCTGGAAGCTTCAGAAATTCTGTTAGTGCTGTCAGATTTTTCACTCGTTTGCTAGCAAACAGATTCCTCCGTGGCTTAAAAAGTACAGAAGCATTTTTCAACCAAATTCTGAATTACTTTCTCCACTACGCTGTTGGTGATGGATAATCTCGCCCTGCCGAGGTGGGCTGCTGTAGCGACTGACTTCAGCCAATTTTGTGATGCTCTTCCCTCATCTCCACAGCAGCTGCTCTGTTTTCTTGCTAGAAGGTTTCTAAAAGCCAAAAGACACTTTCCAGAAAGTTCATCAACGCTGTGTGAGATGTTGGTGATGACTGCTGGTGCCAGTGGGGGATGGCTCACAGAGCACATCTCCCTTGGGATCATCCCCAAGTCCATTTTGCTGCCAGCCCTGCCAAGCACACCACAGCTTCTGGAGCCCATCTACTGATGGAAACGTGATGGCTTCCTGGAATGCTTCATGCTGGCTCGAGGCAGGATCCTCCCTCTCTGCGCTGTCCCTTTCTCTGTCCTGTTCCCAACATCCTGTGGCGATGGGTGCTCCAGCTGCAGGGTCCAAGGAGAGATCCCAGCACAGATGCCCTGACATAGCACCCTCCCAACAATCATCCGTTAACAGGAGCCCAAATGGTCCCTGGCTGCAGGTCCCAGTCAGACCAGTCCATCAGAAAAGGGGTGGTGGAACCTCATTGATCTTAACCTGCCTGCTCCAAGACAGGCTTACCAAAGGCTCAGGTTAAAATGGAATTGCGGGCCAACCAGTTTATCCCAAGCTTGGAGGGCTCTGGGGGATCCCCCAGGCCACCCCCAGCACCAAGGTGGATGTGGTAGTCACAGTTGCTTGTCCTATCTCCTCCCAACACCTCCAGCCGAGGGACAGCACCACTTCCTTCTCTTCCCATGTCCTATCAACCAAACACTCGGGTGTTTTTCCCAATTTCTCCTCTCTTTTCAAGGCAGCCCTTCACACCTACAAGCCTGTTATCTTCTCCTCCAGACTAAACAAACTCTCTTTCAACCTGCCTTTGTCCTCACATTTAGTTTTGCTCTTTTTATCAGTCTCGCCACCATCTCCCACACTCGTTCCACATCAGTATCTTTTTCAGGGAGGACTGATCTTGCTGCTCGTCCCACCCTGGGAGGGTGGCTTGCCTTTCCTCCTGGGTCCTGCACCACCTATAGCACCGTTTACACTGAGCTTTGGGTGGTTGCTGCCCTGCCAGTTCTTTTTTACTAGTGCTCTTAAATCCTCCTTCCCCAAGCACATAGTTCCCTTGACCATCTCATCTGGACCAAGACTGCTCCACTAAAACCCTGGAAAAGAGAGTACCAGCCCCACAGGGTTGGGAAAACTTCTGAAGAGTTGAGCTCCTTCTGCAAAGCCAAAAATCAGGGGCAGGAGGGATGAGATCACGCAGGTAATTGCAAGAGGCTTCCTGCATTACATCCAGCTCCTGCAGAAGACCTGAGCGAGGAGTCATAAATTAATATTGCAGCTTGTGGGCACTAATTACTCCAGAAGCCTCAGGTTTCTCCAGCTGCTTCCCAGTGGCAATGACCTCACGCGATGAAACAGCGGCTCCCTGCCACACACTGTGGATAAATTAATGACCTGATCGAGGGTAAGCTTTTTTAAAAAGGACATTATCAACACATTTCGGCCTAACGGCACCTGAAAAAGGGGCTGGGGATGGAAGAGCCCCCAGACCTGCTGGTACATGACACACTGGCAGGAGCTGGGCTGAAAGCAAAGACGAAGAAATTGGAGGAGAAAGGATTCTTCTTGCTTTGCATCATCGCAGTCCAACCACATCTATTTTTGCTATACGCATGGCATCAAGCACCCGTCACTGCTATTCCTACTCCATCCAGCACCTACACATGACAGGGGAAGAGCGGCAGCGGGATGCAGCGCGCCAGGAGGGAGCGTTGCTTTTAATTGTCCCGCCACACAGTTTAAAATCTGCAGAATTAGATTACTGTTTGTCATCCCCTCCGCAGTAAAGGACAACTGGCCGTAGGGCACACCACTCGGCTCCAAGGACACTTGTGGCCGTCCCCCCTGTCAGCCAGTATTACTTCTGCACCTTATTTTAGTCTCTGGTCACAGCCCGGGTGCCCTTCCATAATGATTTGGCTTTGTATTCTCAGGAAAAGAGAGAAAATAGTCCCCTAACCTGCAGCTTCCAGCCCTCGGCAGACAGGGCAGGTTGTGACACTGACTCTTGGTCACTTGAGGACACTCTTCAGCAGAGTCCCCGCCAGCCACTTGCCCCAGGAGCTCCAGCAACGTCCACCACCGAGCTGAGAACATGCAAAACTCAGCGCACAGGTGGAGAGCAGGGCTCACCATTTCGGGAAGCCTTTGGGGGGCTGGGCTGGCAGCGATGGCTGCTCGGACCTCGCCTGGGGCAGGTTTGTGCACCCACACTTTCTAAAAACGTGCATTTAATACGGGCTGGTGTTTATTTACTGGTTTTTTTACCTTGTTTTCTGAGCAGGATAGTTTCCCTCCCCTGAAGGAACTCGTCCAGTGCTTTGGGGCAAGGACAGTGGGGCTGTGCCAGCAGGAGAGCCGAGTCGGGCAAGGAGTGGGAGCTGGGGGAGTGACTGGTTTAAAGGCAGGGGAGCAGGGGGGGATGACGGGCTTACGGGCAGGGGAGCTGGGGGTGTGTGACGGGTTTAGAGGCCGTGAAGCTGTGATGGTTTAAGGGCAGGGGAGCTGGGAGGCAATGGC
>JAVJGJ010000003.1:1132310-1144520 GCA_035590215.1 Microhierax caerulescens | reverse complement strand
TGGGCAGACACAAGGTGGGGTGGGTTCGCGGAGGTTGAGCAGGGGGCCTGGAGGCTTGTTTCCATTTCACAGCTCCATCACTTTCTTATTTTTCTTATTCTGCATTCCTGGATTTTTTTTTTGGGGGTTGGGGGGAGGCTGTTAACGTGTTATTTCCTTGGGAGCTATGGGTGGCTACGGAGCCATGCGAGTTCTGATGCCTACCTAAGCTGCTGGAAAGGGGAGAGATGTGCCAAAGAAAACCAATCCACCTGATTCTGGGGAATAAACTGCAAGTTTTAAGGCATCTTCCTGGTTTATTGGTTGATTTCAGTATGGGTAGTCTGGCACGTGGCACATGAAGCTCTCGTTCGTGGACATCAGCCAGTGATGCTGGTGTGGCATGGGTGGCCGTCAGTTTTCCATCCCCTTTCCCTGCAGGGTTGTAATATTGGCCTCGCAAATTTGGTCTAACGGATGCACGAAATACAGCACAGCTCCGTCGTGGATTATTTCATGAACACAGCTTGCAGCCTCGCTCTTTTAGAGCGCCGGCCCCTTCGCCCTGTGTGCGGTGCCAGCCGGCATGTGGTACCCGGAACCCAGCTCTGGGGCGGAGGGGGTGGTTCCTCCTCGAGCCAGAGTAGCCGCTGGCAATCAGGGCCGATTTTGACTGAATTTAGAAAGGCAAAAAAGCAGGTGAACCTCTGTAAGTCTGATTTCTTTAGCACTTGCAGCTGATTCTCGGTTGCCACTTTGTCCTGGGCTGGGCACCGAGATGGCTGGTGGGCGAAGGGGTAGGGAGGAGCAGGAGGGTGGTTGTCCCATGGCAGCTTGCTACGGCTGCTCGCGCCACACAATGAAGTATTTTTCACAAACGTTGTACCTGTAGTTACTGGTCATTGTGATTTATTATTTTTTTCTTAAATTCCTCCCAGCCTGCTGCAAAACAGGTTGGGTGAACCGTGGCTGCTGCCTTCGTCACAAGGTCGTGCGCCAGGGTTGTATGCGCACACTGACATCAGTCCCCAGTCTCCCAGGTTTTGGGAGGAGTGAGAAAAATCAAAACAAAGGAATTTTCTGCTCCAGAGTCCTCTCAGGAGCGGTGTTGGAGGAGGGTGGCCTTGAGCTCTGCTGCCCTGTCCCACAAGGACCACACATGGTCCGTGCCCCAGCCCTGGGAATAATAGATGACAGCCCTGGATACACATCCATCATTCCGTCAGCAATGACCACGTGTGGTCCAGCACCGCTTCGACCAGGTAGGGAATTATGAGAGCTATTAAAAATACACCCAGTAGGAGTAATAACCTTCTTTTAAATGCTGAGCAGTGATAATGAGCAGCTGGGAGCCCTGCCAGGTGGTGGGGGTGAAGCCTTGAGCACTATTCGGGTAGCTTTAGGTGCTCTGCATCAGCCTGGATGGACGCTGGGAAGTGGGATTACACACCACCTCACTGTGGTCCTTCTTGCGTGTGTCGGGAGGCAGGTGAGCGGCGCAGAGGGGGTGAGGCAGCACCTCGGGGACTGGGGCTGCCCTGGCATCTCCCTCAGCCGAGGTGCAGGAGGCAACAGCCCCGGTGCAGCTCAGTTCAAGGCAGTGGCTGCCGAGGGGACCACGCCTGGTCAGCTGGCTGGTTGTGCTTGGATGAGCTGCTTCAGAATGCCCCATGTCCCCTGTGCTGCTGGGCTTTGGTGACGGGGTGAGCCGAGCCAAGCGAGCCCCAAAAGGAGAGCAGCTTCTCTGTGGTCCAGCCTGCGGCATCCTGTGGGCACAGGTGGTCGCCAGGCTGGGGGAGGAGGATGGCTGGAGCGATGGCATCTGGGGATATGGCAGGTGATGGTGCTGCCTGCCCAGTTTTGGGGCTGGAAGGTGGCAGGACCAGCGGGGCAGCACGTGGGGCACTCTGCCAGCGGGAGAGGCCAGTCCTGGGCTTCGGTCGGACTTGTGCAGCTGGGAAGGGCTTTTTTCCGAAAAGCTGTCAGGTGCCGATGGTTTGCGCCATGCGGGCACTTGGGCTGGGATTTACTGGGGCAGCCTTGCAGCAGCGGGGGCAGGATGCGCCTCTTGGAGCAGGCGGGAGCAGTGCCCTGGGAGCTCAGCACCGCTCAGGAGTGGACCTGGGTGTCTTAATGTCACCCCTCTGGGAAATGTCCGTGTGTTTTTATAAATGAAACATGCCCTGTTCTGTGGAGTGGGCCCTGCAGAGCGTTAGTACTGGGTGTGGCGTCAGCCCCGTGCGGGTGGCAGGGACAGGCAGGAGAGCGGTTTAGGCTGTTGGCAAGTAGTGCAGTATGGTCATTGCCGTGGTCCCCCTTGGGCCAGGTCCTCCTCACTGCCTCTTTCCTGGCCTGGGGTGGTGTTGGGTGGGATGGGATGAGTCTTCCTCCTTGCCTTGCAAGGATCTTACAGCTGCATGCCCAGCCTTGAAATCCTGGGTGGCAGCTGGGGACATGAGCTGGTGGCTGCTGGAGGAGAGGGGTTTGGTAGCGCTGCAGGAGAGCATCATTTCCCCCAGCTCTGGCTTCCCCACTTTTTTTCAGTGACCCATTTTTTCTCATGGGGAGAGCCATCCCTGCGGCATGGGGGCAGGCTGCGAGCTGCACAGGGTTCTGGGCCGCAGCAGGGACGTGACCGGTCAGCAGGGACAGCCGTACGCAGGATCCCTGGGTCCCTGGAGGAGGGTCTGGCAGGGGCTGGCCTGGGGAAGCCACGCCGTCTGTCAACCCCCTGCAGGGTTTTATTGAGGCCACCTGGGCTGGGTGCGAGTGCAGGGTTTGTTGTCTGTTGCTGGTCGCACTGCCGGCTATACCTGTTTGAGCAGCACCGTGAGATATGAGGTTCCTCGGTGACTTCAGCTGCTTTGTGTGACCATGGTCCTTCTCCGGGAATGGGCTGTGGGTTTTGTCTTGCCCTCATAGCCCACATCGCAGGGCACATCCTTTCCCTGCTGCCCCTTTTTCACTTGGAGCCTGCATTGTGTCTGCTGCCTGGGGGCAGGCACCCCGGATCGCTGCATGTATCCACCAGCATCCTTAGGGTCACGCCGCTTGTGCTGCACCCCGAATTCCTGCTTCCCGAGGCAGATGGTTGCCCGTCCCAAGGTTCTGGTTGCCCATCCCAAGGTTCTGGTTGCCCTGTGCTATTAAACCAGGAGCAAGCAGAGCGTGCTGCCACTATGGAAGCAGAAGGGTCGTGTCTGGAGCTCACCAGCCCCCAGCGCTGCGATGCATGGCTGCCCCCAGCCCTGGCTGTGGTGGGCTCTGCATGAAAGCCAGCTTGTCCTCTGGTTCTTGCTGTGCCCCACATTTCCTCCCAGTCCCCAGTGACTGGCCCCAAAAGACCTGAGAAACTTTTATCTGCCAAAATTGTCTGCAGGGGCTTGGGGTGCACCTGTGCGATGAGCAGAGGGTGCAGGGGCCATCCTCACTGCTTGGGCCAAAGTTTGGGAGCCAGTTTCCAGCTGTTGGAAGGCTGCTGGTGGAACCAGGGTGTTGGGATGTTGATGGGTTGCGGGTGAGCAGAGCTCCTCCCACCTCTCCCGCAGGATTTGGCCCAAAGCCAAATTGGTGCTGGTGCTTGGCTCATCCCGTCACCAGTATGGTTGCTGGCCATCAGCTGGGGCTGCCGGTGGCTGCTCGCCTTCAGGCTAGTGGTGCCATGGCTGCCAGGTGTCCTCCCTGAGCTTGTCCCAAGGCAGGGCAGAGCTTCGCCAAGCCAGCTTCCAGCTGCCACTCAGCTCCCGAAACCTGGCTGTGTGCGTGTCCATGGGGTGGCTCGCTCACAAAACACAGCCCTGGTGCTGGGGGAGGTGGCCTGGCTCTGCTCTGATGGAGCTTCGAGCTGGGCCAGGTGGGAGCAGGGCGCTGCTTTGGCTGGAGCCAAGGGACTATGGACAGGGTTAGCAATGCTGATCTGGGTGGACAGTGCGTGAGTTCACGGCATGGCTGGGTTCTCCATGGACTTGGGTGTCTCCAAACACCCCGCTTGCCCAAACACGTCATCTTGCAGCCAGGCTGGGGAGGCGCTTGGTGGCCGTTACCTTCTGGGAGGCCTCTGCGATGGTTCCTGTTCACCCGTGCCCGAGGCTGTGCTGTGGCGAGGTTGGGGGCGCACCCCAGAGGTTGGGGGTGCAACCAGGCGAGGTTAGGCATGTTGGCCATCTCCAGGGGCAGGCCCAGGCCTCCCAGGATATGTGTTTAGGTTTCCCCACGTTGCTAGGAGGTGGTGGACATCAGCAGGATGCACTTTTGGAGAGCCCCTCTCAAGGGGTAGCAGGGCTGGCCATGGTGGCTCTTGGGGGTCCTGTCCCCACCCAGCCAGGTGGTCTGGGGCAGTGTGCTCAGGGGTGTCCATGTGTCCCAGCTGTGCCTGTGTGGCCGTGACTCTGCAGAGGCTGTTTCAGGAGGTTTCCTTGGAAACCCAGCAGCCAGCGCAAGGAGGGATTCTGGAGACAGCTTCAGCCTCAGTGCATGGTGACTGGGCAGGGCTGGGAGAAGTGACTTTCCCCCGGGCTGGGCTGCTCTGGGGGGTGTGGGGGAGCAGGATGCTTTGGCAGGCTCTCGCCAGCACCGCTGGGTTCCCAGGAGGCCTCTGCCCCCCTGCTGCGGCGCGCCGGCAGGCCCTAACCCCAGCTCTGTCTTTGCAGGAGCAGGAAGATCCAGATCCGAAACATCCCCCCACACCTGCAGTGGGAGGTAAGAAGTGGATGGTTCTTAACAATGTCCCGTTCACCTCTTCCTCCATCAGTCGTGCCGAGCAGCACGAGCTGTGCTGCAGGAGCGTGTGGTCCACGTGCTGGCCACAATTTACCTTCCCAGCAAAACCAGGAGGGAGGCTGAGCGTGAACTGGGCTCCATCTCCCATCTGCTTGTGGGTTCTGGAGCCGGGGGGCAGCTTTGAGCAGTAGGGCGTCACCAGGGTGGTGGGAGGCAGATGGGTGAAGGCATGTAAGGGGTTGGGTGACGCTGGCTCTTCGGGGGGTGTCTGTGGGTGCAGCAGGCTCTTCCCCTGACTCTCCCTGCCTGTCCGGCAGCCTCTCCTGCCTGCCTCACTTGCCCCTTTTGTTGCTCTCTCCCCCAGGTGCTGGATGGCCTCTTAGCTCAGTATGGGACGGTGGAGAACGTAGAGCAAGGTGAGATGGTCCAGCATGGTCCT
Organism: Microhierax caerulescens; assembly: GCA_035590215.1. Classification (NCBI taxonomy): domain Eukaryota; kingdom Metazoa; phylum Chordata; class Aves; order Falconiformes; family Falconidae; genus Microhierax; species Microhierax caerulescens. The sequence continues at coordinate 1,139,383 of JAVJGJ010000003.1, read as the reverse complement.
CATCTGTGTGAATGTCCCAGCACTGTTCCCCAGCTCTCTCCGCACTGGACAATACCCACTGGGGTGAACCCTGGTTTTCCCAGTCTTCAGTACTGGGCTAAAGTGGTTTTCCCTGTGGACACAAGCCCTGCTGGCAGTGGTGGGGCCACCCGTCTGCTGGTGGGATGGCATGGGCCATCAGTCCTCCATCCCCTGGGGCTTCTGGTCGCTGGCAAATTAAACCCCCAATTCTCCCTGCAAGTGAAAACGAGCTGGGTGGTGTTTGGGGTCCGCTGGTGGATCGGTGATGTCCGGTCGCGTGTCCCCTTTGGCAGGGGTGGCAGGGTCCAGCCTTCCTCCCAGTCCTTTGCCAACCCAGCCCAGCCCTCATGCTGTGGGAAAATACAATGGTGCACAAGTGTAGTTGGCGGTCGGGGCCATCCCCCACAGGACAAGTACTACCCTCCCACCGTCCCCACCTGCATCCCCCCTCTGGGGTGTATGGGGGGTCTGGGAGCAGCAGCGATGTCTCTCTCCTCCCCTGCTCTAACGCTCCTTCTCTTGATTTTCCCCCAGTCAACACAGACACAGAAACAGCTGTTGTCAACGTAACGTATGCAACTAAAGAAGAAGCAAAAGTGTAAGTGGGTTTTGCTTTGTTTTGTCCATAGTTTCACACCAGCTGAACTTCTCCCGAGGAATCCCAGGTATCTTCCAGGCTTCTTCTTGTCTCCTCTCTGAGCCTCCTTGGGTTGTTCCTGAGTTCTTACGGTGTAAGCTTCAGGTGCCTTAAGGGCTGTCTGTGTATCTTCTCGAGGTACAGCAGGTGGATACTAGGTTTGTCTTGAGCTGTGTCATCTTCTGTGTCTTCTGCCAGCAGTCTTCTCTTCATCCCACCACTGGGTGGTCTCCTGACTTCTTCCTTCACATGGGAGATGGTTTCCCATGGTGCCCCATCCTACATGCATGGGCATGGCTGGACCAGCCTGGGGCCATCAGCCCTGTGGTTGTCCCCTCTTCCCCTGTGCCTTCTCCTCTTGTCCCCAAGGGGCATCGTGATGTGCATCTTGCAGTTGCCTTTGGACAGTGTCCTTCCTATGAGGTTCTTTGCAGGGTCCCACTGGCCTTGTCTTGAGGGAGCAAAGTGCTCTAGGAGGCTGAGGGTCGGGTCAGATAAGCAGTATGTCAAGGAGTCATCTTCCCAGCTTGGAAGTCCAGACCTAAACTGGGAATGTACTGGATTAATCACCAGTCTGACCACCCAGCCCAGGCTGCTGGAGAGGTGGAATATGGTGAAGGAAGTGGGAGAGATGGTGAAGAAATTCTGTGGTGATGGGAGATGTGAGTACCCTCTGCCATGTGGGGAAGGTTCAAGTTGGAGACCAAAACACGCAGACTGTTGTCTCCTGCTTCCTGGAGTCAAGAGACACCATGTGGTTGACATGTAAAAGGCTGTCAGAGTTCTTCTGCCACAGACAGGAGAGGGCCTTTGGGTGGCTGAATAACTAGTTAGAGGGTGAGAGGGAGCCGGGGGGGTCCGTGGCCGGGCTCTGCAGGGGAGGGGGAGCAGCAGAGGGTAAGTCACCTGCATGTTGTGCAGAGGCGCACGTGAAGAAATGCCACCTGTCAAGAAAAACTTGAAAAGGATGGAAGAACCCGATGAGCCTGTGCACCAGGGCAGGAGGGCTGTGTGAAGACACAGTTAAAAGATCTATTGTAGCCAGCAGAGGAAAAAAAACAAAAAAATTGGGGGGTATTTCAGAAATGTGAGGGCTATTTCAAGCGAAATGCTTTGTTACAGGCTTGTAGAGATTTTGGCCCTGTGCTGGAGACCAGCTCTAAGTTAGCTACAAGTAAGTGGTGAGCACATCTCATACTTGGTGGCCAGGGTATTTTGGTATGACCAAGAGCCAGGCAGCCCCCATGCAGGGAAGACCCTTTGCCAAGAATCCGTTTGCTGATGGATGTTCCGACAACTTCCCATCTGAGTTGACCCATCACCAGGTTGGCCATGTGATGACAGAGATGGGGAGAATGATCTGCTGGTCCAGGAGGCCACAGGATAGTCTTCCTGGGCCCTGTTGGGGTGGCCATGCTGGGTGTGCTCCAGCCTTGAAGGTGCCACGGACCACAGATAAATGTGCCATGAGCTGCTGTGTCTTGGGTGTGTGGTAGGAAAGGCAGACGGAGTCACACCGACACGGCAGTGCTTGGCGCTCTGGGGTACGAGGCTTCGTGAAGAGAAGATGCTGTGATGGGTCGCATCCAGCTGGACTGATGCCTGTCTTAGGTGGTGTTCAGCAGCTCAGCGCAGAAGCGAGTGATGGGAGGAAAGGCTAGGGTGGTTCGTGGGTCTGTGTGTGTGATTTGGAGCACGTTGTGTTAGGAAGAGGTGAAGGGGAGAGCTCGGGCAGCAGGGCGCTCTGCTGGTTTTGGAAGGGGACGGTGAAGCTGCAGAGGTCCTAGCTGGGTGCAGCTGCTGGCAGTGGCGGGTTCATACACCTGCCCACGAACAGCCAGAGCGAGACGCAGTAGTGGAGGGAAGAAATGGGGCTGATGCCGTCACCACTCCCAGCAGTCCTGGCAGACCCTGGCATGGCTGAGCATCCCACCGCTGAGGAGGGGCTTGGGGTGATGGGAGGGTCCGGGTGGTGCGTGCCCAGCCTCACTGGACTGGAAAGGGAGTTGGGGTTCCCGCTAGAAGGGCATCCTGTGCCACGTCCTTCTCCATGGAGTGCCAGCTCTTGCTCGGAGCCCCTCTTGTCACCTTTTCCGTGTCCAAAAAGCCCGCAGGGCTGTTACCATGCTGTGTGATAGCTCCTGGCCAGTGCTTTCCCCAAGTGGAGTGGCAGAGCCCCAGGCTGGCGTCCCACCTCTGTTGGGGGCACAAGCCGTGTGCCAGCCCTGGCACCGTCCCACGGCGCTGTGGGGTTTGCTCCGCACGGGGGACTTCGGCTTCCTGCAGTCACCTTCTCCAGACTGGGGAGGGAGGAAGGTTCAGTGTTGGGGAGGGACCACGGTCTACAAGGGCAAGTGCTGGGGGAGATGCCCATCCCCAGAGAGCCCCTCACCACCTTCCACATCTCCCTACCTTGCAGAGCAATTGAGAAGCTGAGTGACCACCGATTTGAGAACTATTCCTTCAAGATTTCCTACATCCCAGATGAAGAGGTGAGCTCCCCTCTGCCCCCGCAGCGATCCCGCCGTGGGGGCCACTCTTCCAGGGAGCGGGGCTCCTCCCCGGGGGGCTCCTCGCAGCCCAAACAGCTCGATTTCCCACTGCGGATGCTGGTGCCCACGCAGTTTGTTGGTGCGATCATAGGAAAGGAGGGCTTGACCATAAAGAACCTTACTAAGCAAACCCAGTCCAAGTAAGTACCTCAAATGGTTTTGTTTCCTTCCGTAGGGTGCTGTAGGTCCCTGGCATGGGTCCTCCATGCGCTCAGGGCTTCTGGGTGCCGGCCAGTGCTGTTTTCTTGGGGTGCAGCCTTTGTGGGATGGTGGCAGAGCCCATGTCCTGAACCGTTCCTGCTGGCCAGGGTGGTCTGGGTGCGGCAAGAGGGGGATGCATGTTCTGAAAGGCCAGTAGTGAGTTTCTAAAGCCTGATCCCAAGAATGGCTGGGGGCGAGGTTTTAGGGAGAAACGGCAAGTTTGGGGGTACAGTGCTGAAGGGGGATCCGAGGTGCAGCTGTCGGTGCCCATGTGGTCCTCGTGCTTGGGGTTTGCAGATCCTGCAGTGACTTGTGTGGGCTGTCCTGGGGGAAGGAGGCACTGGGAGCACTGCCTTGAGGACAACGGGGTTTTGGTAACTGTTTGAAGCCTTTTGTTGCCTTCTAATGTTTTTATTTTTGAAGAAAGGAAAAAAAAAACAAAAAAAAAATGGAAGGGGGGACTGTCTTGCCAGTTTTCTGTGTTTTTCTTGTCGATGTTCACATTGATTTCAGCTCTTGATTTTCTGTATGGTTTTCCTGCATGGTTTGCTCCTGCCTGGATTTGTTTGTGTTTAACCCAAAGCTGTCTTCTCCCATGCTCATCATCCTGAACCCAGTGATCCCACAGGACATAGGACTCCTTTACCAGAGCATCCTCCAGGGCATCCTAGTTCTCAAGAGAAGCTTTTAGAGGCAAATGATTTGGTAATAGTGTGTCTGCTTGAGCAGGAGGTAGGAAGACGCGCCGCTCCACAGCCCAGCAAACCAAACCCCAGTATTGGGTTTGTGGGAAGAGGTTTGTACGGAAAGGGGGCAGATGGTAGGGAGAGGAGCTTTCTGAGCCTGGCTAGCCCTAGGATGTGGCCACCTAGTAGCAGTGAGCTGGTCCTGGTTGGCCAGAAGCCCTTCTTTGCCAGGTGAGTCCCCTGGTGTGATGAGCAGCAGGTGTAGCTGTGTCCTTGCCACCCAAGACTGGAAGGTGGCCCTTTGTGAGCCCTGAGCTTGGCAAGGAAGGTCGCCGGCACCAGCCACTGGTTTCTTCTGACCACGAGGCCAAATGCTGCTGCCTGGGGCAGTTCCTGCCACTGAGCTGTCCCTCCTTGTGGGTCGTCTCCCTGTGCCTGCCCTGAAGACCTGGTGCTGTGGAGGAAGGCCATGCATGCTCCATGCGCTCACCTCTCCTGCCCTGCCCAAGGAGGCCATGTGCCGTGGTGGGCCACCACCTCTGCTCCAGTCTTGGGCAAGGAGGATCTCATGCACCCGGCCTGGGCAGCAGCAGGAGACCATTGCCTCCAGTCTGGGGTGCCAGCTGGCTGCTCTGCCCCTGCTCGGGCCATGCTCACCCACCAGTGTGGTGGTCCTGGGGACAAGGGTGCTGGTGACATCCTGTTGCCCAGCCCCTGCTCCTGCTCAGAGCGATGCCGAGTCCTGGATTCCTCTGGTCATGTAGGACTTCGCCCCTTCTCCCCCCGCAGTGGTGCCTAGACATGCTCCTGAGCTCCAGGGGACAAAACTGTGTCTAGATTGAGCCATCTTCTTCCTTGGCTGAAGAGGTGTCCAGACCAAGAGCCCACCTCTCAGACAACCTTCCACAGCAGTTGCAGCCCTTGTAACTTGACAAGAAGAGGACCGTTGCTACCAAGCAGCCATGGACTCAGGATAACCCTACATGTAGACCATAGTGTCCCCCTTGAGAGGGCTGTCCCTCATGGCCACCGCTCTCTGAAGTGTTCCCAGCCTCCCATAAGGTGTTTTGGAGGATTTTTTCCTGCTGCACCAGGGGAAAACCTGCCCTGTCCCTGTCCCACCATCCCTGTTGTCTCCCTTGCCTGCATCACCCCAGGGTCCCATGCAGCTGCTGCTGGGATGAGAGGGTTGAGGGTCTCCTTCTCCATCCTCCCGTTGGAATGGAGCTGTGCAGCAGTGGGATGTGCTGGAAAGCCTAAAGCTCTCCTCCACCCTCCAGCTCTTCAGGGTGGAACGTGCCCGAGTGCAGCAGCCCCTTCCTGGCACCCCGTCTTCTGCAAACTGAGCTCGCGCCTACACATCCAGGTTTGGGATGGGTTGGAGATCAGCCAGAAACCTGGCCTGTGTTCTTCTCCTGGGCTTGTCGAGTACCCTGTCACATCAGCGCATGCATTCAGCCCATCCATGGCTCTTGGCCCTTCTTTGGTACAAAGTCTCAGCTGCATGCCTCATCTCCACCAGCCTCTACTGCTCCTGGCTTCTAGAAGCTACTTGACTCCTGTCTGTGGGATTTGTTGGGGCAGCCATGGATCCCTCATCAGTTCCCCCCAGCTGGGAGCTTCAGTGCGGTGGGATGTTGTGGCACCGCTCTGGAGCATGGGCCTGTCATCACCTCTTGTGGCATGTCGTGATGTGTTAACCTTCTTCCTGGCGGAGGGGGTGGCAGCAGGTGTCCCCACACCTTCTGGGTGCTGCCTCTGAAGGAGCAGGTCCTCCATGTCAAGCTGATGGAGCTCTACAGCTGGGAGTGCCTTGGAGGGCGTCACACAGTGCGCAGCTGGGTCACGGTGCTGTAGACATAACCAAAGGGCAGGGGGAGCTCGGCGGTGCCCATGCCTCCAGCACCTCATTGCACAGTCCAAGCAGGACCAGTCTCCTGCCTGAGCAGCTCTGGCTGAAGCCACAGGAGATCTGGAGAGATGTGGCCTGCAAAAGGGATCAGACTCTGTCTTCATTCCACCTTCAGTGCTCAGATGAAGCCACCCTGAGATCTCTTCTGAAGCTGGTTCAAGGGCTCTTGCCTTATCTCAGGGAAGGTTCACCCACGTGCCTCCCCTCTACCTGTAGATGAAGCGTCCTTGTTCCTACACGGTTTCTTGAGCTCCTGGAAGAGCTGAGCTGTGCAAACCCGCTGTGACCAGGCAGCATCCAAATGTGGTGCTGGTTAGGGGTGACTTTGCACCACGACCCTTGGCCTTGCATGCACAGCAGCACCCCTGAATGATCCCAGTCAGGATGGGGACCTCTTGTGAAAACAGAGTCATGGCTGGAGGGCACTGTGGTGGAGCTGAGCACTGGTGACATCCACTGAGCGGCTGAGCGGCTGCTACTGCATCTTCTCAGAAGATGTGGGCCAGCCTGGCCCTGGCTGCAACAGTGATGGGGACACCAAGGTGATGTCTGATGCCAGGACAGCTGCACGGCGTCATCCTCCGGTGGGAAGAGCGCGCGGACTCATGTGGAGAAGATAGAACAGTTGCTTATCCCTGTTCTCCAAGATGCGTGGTTGACGTGTGGGAGTCTCCTACCCTGCTTTCCTCTCTCCCTCTCTCTCAGGGCTTTGCCAGGTACGGTTGAGCGGTGAGGAGCGAGCTGGAGGCACGTGCCTCCTCCCCGCCATGAGCTGAGGGGAGGACCAGAGGAGCTAGAGTGCGGTCCCTGCCGGTGCGCAAGGGAGAGCTTTCTGGTCTCCCGCGGAAGGGCGTGAGTACGAGCGCTGTTGTTGACGTGTGGCCCCGTGTCGTGACACACACTGCCTAAGGGTAAGTTGTCTCTCTGTCCCAAACAACGCGCAATGGTTGTGGCAAGTTGCTGGGCAGCCTCGGGTGTTGTGCAGAGAGAGGTTGAGGTTGGAAGGGACCTCTGGAGACCTCCAGTCCAGGCTCCTGCTCCAGGCAGGCTGGCAACAGAGATCA